>OX424573.1:80596361-80991636 GCA_949152435.1 Gastracanthus pulcherrimus | reverse complement strand
GGTTAAACGAGTTTTCAGGTATCTTAAAGGAACGAAAAATGCTGGTCTAAAATTTTTATCAAAACGATGTGATTTACAAGCTTTTTTAGATGCAAGTCTTGCCGATTGTAAAGGGTCATTAACGACGTGTGATTTTGTAGTTGAGTTATCAGGAGATTCTATAGAATGGAAAACACATAAACAACGGTATATAGATTTATCATTTTGACAGGCCAAATATGTCGCAATGAGTGATGCATGCCAAGAAATGGTTGCACTTAATAATTCATTAACATTAATATTAAATAAATCCTTCTGTTCGATGCTATTATGGTGTGATATTAAAGCAGCAGAAGCAAGTGACAAAACAAGCGATAGAAATAAGCTAAGACATGATAGAAATACGATAACATTATTAAAGAATTTGTACGAAGAGACCTAATTAAATTAAGTTGGATACCATCTAAGGACCAAATTACTAATACTTTTACGATGCCATTTGAAATTTACAAAAGATTTGTAACGAGTGCCATCGCGGGTACTCGTTTGTTTATATATACGAGAAAAGTGGACCATCGAGTACCTGTAGGTAACGGCACCGCGCGCGTTCCTGGCCGTACTGTGCGAGCACGGAAGCACATGATCGAACAAGAAACTCAGCGAACTCAGCAATCAATCTCAGTCGAGCTGCAGCACAAATCCGCAAACTGAGACCAGTCCGAAATCAGCAGCCAACAACAACAACAACTTCTTCAGCAACACCAACTCCAGCCACGACATCAACTCTTGCAAAGACGCCATCAGAGAGAGAGAGACAGAGAGAGAGAGAGAGAGAGAGAAAGAGAGAGAAACGCGAGATCGACGCCCCGGCATTGCGTGCCGCCTGCTTCACCGTTCAGTATCTGCGACCTCGCAAAAGTATGTACGTTTATTTGCATACCAGTAATACGCTCGTAATTTCAAAGTCCGTGCCCTCTTGTGTTATAATGATTGTTTATAATATACGTGTTTTGTTCATCTAAACGCTCGTTATTATTTTCCATGCTGCTCAACTCCGCGTTCCCTTCTTCCCTTTTATCCTCTAGTTTCGTAGGAATGTTGAGGCTGAGCCGAGACCGGCTCACGCAGCCAGTACAGGAGTGTCGCGCTGGACAAAGAAGGTAAGAACCTGCATTTAACAGGTTGTGTGGGCCGCTGATAATAATAAGGCCACGGCTGAGTGGATAGTGTAAAAGTACACTAGAGTCGGGCGAATATTATTTATAAATTTTTACCCTCGCATAAAAGACTATTCTGTTGTAGATTAACAAACAAAACTTTAATTAAAAATAAATAGTGTCAATTAATTCATTTATAAAACTGTTTATAATTTTGTATATATATATATATATATATATATATATATATATATATATATATATATATATATATATATAGGAGCGAGCAGGGGTACCCCCCTAGTGTGTGTGTGTGTATATATATATATATATATATATATATATATATATATATATATATATATATATATATATATATATATATATATATATATATATATATATATATATATGTATATATATATATATATATATATATATATATATATATATATATATATATATATATACTCCTGATAACTCAACTACAAAATCACACGTCGTTAATGACCCTTTACAATCGGCAAGACTTGCATCTAAAAAAGCTTGTAAATCACATCGTTTTGATAAAAATTTTAGACCAGCATTTTTCGTTCCTTTAAGATACCTGAAAACTCGTTTAACCATCGTCCAATCGTCATTAGTAGAATTTAATTAATGTCTATTCAAGACATTTACAGCATATGAAATATCTGGATGTGTTACATTCGCGAGATGTAATAAACTACCTATAGCTTATTTGTAAGGAGCGTTTTTTTCCGTTAATGACGAAGCTAAATATTTACAATCGTATGTACTTGCTCTTAATTTGCTATGTCTATTTGCAATTTGAATGGCAACGATAGACATTCGTTTTCGATGCATTTCATTAAAACCAAATCTTTCAAAAATTTGATCTAGATAAGCTTCTTGATTTAATATTATAGTTTGATTTTGTCTATCTCGTTGTATCGTTATTTCTAAAAAGTTTCGAGGTTCACTTACGTCAGTCATTTAGAATTATTCTTGTATCTTTTCTTTTACATAATTTAATTTAGCCAAACTATTACTTGCCATGAGCATGTCATCAACATATAATCCTAATATTAAAAATGTATCCTTTTCTCTCCAAATAAATAATCAGGTTTCAATGTCTTTAGAAATTAAACATATTTCTTATGATACTTTCACAAATCGCTCATACCATAATTTTGGACTTATGCGTAAACCATACAATGCCCGATTCAATTTACATACTTCGGACGTTGTATTTTTTCTGTATGATGTGTGTCTTAGGGAATTTCCATAAAAATCTCTTCGTCTATAATACCATTAAGAAAAGCTGTCCTTACGTCGAGTTGATAAACGTCTAAATCAAATTCGTTAATAATAGGTGCATACGTTTCCCTTAAATCATAAATATTTTTGTCTTTAAAACCGTGTATTACAAGTCTAGCGTTATATTTCGTTTTACCATATTTTCCAAATTTTCGTTTCAAAACCCATCTTGAATCTATAATATTCGGTTTCTTTCTGTCTTTCGATATAGTGGGCCTATCAACTAATTCCTGTACATCATTTTTAATAATAGAATTCAATTAATCAGTTACAGCTTCTTACCATCTACTTTTATTAATAGTTTTTATAGCTTCTTTATAAAATGCTGTATCTGTCTTATTTTAGCAAAAAGAGCATCATATATATCATCATATATCTCATCTTCCTCATTATCTGTCACATCGTTAGTTTGTTGCATAATTTTGTTAGAAAATAGTAATTTATTACGATTCTCAGAAGTTTGAGATATATCTGAGAAGCTCGTATCATTTATATGTTTACTGGATTTATCCGAAAATGCTATATTATTTTTACTGCTATATTAACTGACTCTATTTTCTTTGTATCTGATCTCAGAAGATTCGATTTCAAAAACAATAAACTACTTATCTTTATCTGTCTTATTAAAAACAGTGATCCAATATCTAACGCTATTCTTCAGTGTTGGGTAATTTTTTAATTTTTAAATAGTTAAGTTAGTAGTTAATCAAAATCAAAACTGATTCATTTTATTTAAGAGTTACTAACTGAAAAAAATTATAAAGTTAAAAGTTGAGTGAATAAGTTAAAAGTTTAGTTAAAAAGTTAAAAGTTGAGTGAATAAGTTAAAAGTTAAGTTAAAAAGTTAAAAGTTGAGTGAATAAGTTTGTAACGTGGTAAGTCGTTACTCTATTTTATTTATAACTGTTGCTCAGCACTTTACCGAATTTATCTATATTTTTATATAATGGGCGCCAGGTAAAGCGCGGCTAGCCCTGCACGAGTCCTTTTCGCCAGAGGAAGTTCCGTGAAGTGGAAAATCAGGAATATATATGCTCATATAATAATTACACAAATCTCACTCTTTAAGTACCTAGGCTTTATTATAAATCACAATATGTACGGTCGCCAAATTTACAAGTTTCGCACAATTTACCGGTCGCTAAACAATATGGTTACGCTAGCCCACGCACAAGTCTTCCGCGACGACCAAATTCCCGCGTTTCCCGAGTTTTCCGAATATCGCGTAATATCTCCCTTTTCCCACACTACAATTCGTAATCTTCAAACGGGCCCGGCGCGCACTGATTCTAAACGACGGTGTCACATCACCAACGAGTTTACTCCATTGCCCCCGAGCACATGGCGGCAATATGCTATATATATATTAAATTATAACTTTATCTATAAGTGCCGAGGGAAGCTCGACAATTACAGCCCACTCACCGTCGCTAATTGTGGTCGACTAGCGGTGCTCCTTGTACTCCTGATCGCTATTATTTTCGCCGATTCTACCCTCGCTACTATATGTCCGCCGATTTTATAATAAGACTTGATAGGTGCTCTCAACGTACGTCTGTATTCTCTAACGGGCGGGCAGGCAATCTCCAAAATCGGAGAGGGCGGAAATCTCTTCCAAATTTTCAGCTCTTGACTCCCTTCAGCCCACACACTTGTTGCTTCTGCCCCTTCCTTCTCGGTGATTGGCCTTGATTTTCCCTAAATGCGAAAATCAAGGCTAAGTCTGCGTAAATTTGTGTCGCTAATCTTCGTTAGTCCGCTCCGTGATTGCCGCCCTGCCCACGAAGCGCGGGCAATATGAATCGCTAAATATACACACGCGGGCAACCCGGCATGTATATCTATATCGGGCGCTTTCGGTTTTGTCGCCGCGGGACCGTCACAGTTGGCAGCGGCAACGTGCGTGCGTCGGCCTACGCTACGATAGACCGGCAGCTTCATGCGGCTCGCGGTAAGACGGCTGCTAGCTCTCTACATGCTGTCGACAGCCGCGTCGGTATCTCTCTCTCTCTCTCTCTCTCTTTTTCTCTCTCTCTCTCTCTCTCTCGTGGCTACAGCCGAGATGGTGTGCCTCGAGGAAGCCGCCGGTGCTGCTGTGAATCCTCTCTCCTCCCGCGTCTGCGTGCATCGGGAGAGAGGGCGGTCGCGCGCGCGCGCGCGTGTGTGTGTACGCGGACAGTGGCTCATCATCCTCGAGAGGCAAGGGAGAAAGAGCAAGCGAGAGATAGAGGGTCGCGCGTACAGAGTGCAGTGGTGTTGGTGCCGTGCGTGTGTGTGTATAGACTCGTCGTCGTTGCTCGCTCCGATCGGTCGTCGCTGCGGCGCGATCAGCTGGTGCCGCTGGTATGGATGTGTACGTGTGTGTGTCGGTATGCGGCTTTCCTCGGTTGCGACTCTCCTGATCCTCATTCCCTCAACAAAATAAAATAACAATTCCACCTTTTAATAACAATAATTATTTAATATAAAATGCTCGGCTCTGGTGACGGGTGATTTGGTCGCGATTGACTGCCCGTGTTTTAATAATATTGGGATGCGAAATGCACATCACAAGTTAAAAAATTAAAAGTTAAGTTAAAAAGTTAAAAATTAAGTTAAAAAGTTAAAAGTTAAGTTAAAAAATTAAAAGTTAAGTTAAAAAGTTAAAAGTTAAGTTAAAAAATTAAAAGTTAAGTTAAAAAGTTAAAAGTTAAGTTAAAAAATTAAAAGTTAAGTTAAAAAGTTAAAAGATAAGTTAAAAAATTAAAAGTTAAGTTAAAAAGTTAAAAGTTAAGTTAAAAAATTAAAAGTTAAGTTAAAAAGTTAAAAGTTAAGTTAAAAAATTAAAAGTTAAGTTAAAAAGTTAAAAGTTAAGTTAAAAATTTTAAAGTTAAGTTAAAATGTTAAAAGTTAAGTTAAAATGTTAAAAGTTAAGTTAAAATGTTAAAATTAAGTTACAAAGTTGGAAGTTAAGTTAAAAAGTTAAAAGTTAAGTTAAAAAATTAAAAGTTAAGTTAAAAAGTTAAAAGTTAAGTTAAAAAATTAAAAGTTAAGTTAAAAAGTTAAAAGTTAAGTTAAAAAGTTAAAAGTTAAGTTAAAGAGTTAAAAGTTAAGTTAAAAAGTTAAAAGTTAAGTTAAAAAGTTAAAAGTTAAGTTAAAAAGTTAAAAGTTAAGTTAAAAAGTTAAAAGTCAAGTTATAGTCACCAAATGATGTTTGCGACCACCTGGGGTTCACACTGACACCTGTACATAGTCTAAAGAGAAATTTCTTTTTTGTAAATCTGCTATTTACTTGGTGCTCGTCCTCGTAGATGATGTCGCGACGACCTGGGGGTCACCGTGACACCTGGATATCGTATACAGGAATTTATTTTTTTTAATCTGCGATTCACTTGGTCCTCTTCCTCGTAGCTGAAGTCGCGTCGACCTCGGGGTCACCCTGACAGCTGGACATCGTCTACAGGGAATTTTTGTTGTTGTAATTCTGCTATTCGCTCGGTGCCGTTACACCGTAGATGATATTCCGTCGATCTGGGAGTCACCCTGACATCTGGACATTGTCTACTGGGAATTTTATTTTCTTGTAAATCTGCTATTTACTAAATGCTCTTCCTCGTAGATGTTGTCCCGTCGACCTAGGAGTCAGAGTTGACACCTGGACATTCTCTACAGAAAATTTTTTCATTTTTGAATATGCTATTCTCTTGGTGCTTTTGCTAGTAGATGACGTCGCGTCGACCTGTGGGTCACGCTGAAACCTGGACATACTCTACAGGAAATTTTTCTTTTAATCTGCTGTTTACTTGGTGCCCTTTCTCATACATGATGACTCGTCGACCAGGGGGTCACCCTGACACCCACACATCGTCTAAATCAGCTATTCACTTGGTGCTCTTCCTCGTAGATGATGTCTTGTCGACCTGGGGGTCACACTGACAACTGGACATCGTATATAGGGAATTTCTGTTGTTGTGAATCTGCTAATTACTTGGTGCTCTTCCTCGTCGATGATGTCGCGTCGACCTTGGATCACCCTGACACCTGAACATCGTCTAAAAGAAATTTTCAGCGTTTCGACGACCTGGGGATCACCCTGACATCTGGACATCATCTGCAGAAATTTTTTTTCTAAATCTGCTATAAACTTGGTGCCCTTCCTCATAGATGACGCCTCGTCGACCTGCGGGTCACCCTGACACCTGGACATCGTCTAGAGGGAATTATTTTTGTTTAAATCTGCTTTTCACTTCGTGGGCGTTCTCGTAGATGATGTATCGTCGACCTGGGGGCCAGACTAACAACTGGACATCGTCAGCAGGAAACTCTTTTGCTGCTGTAAATCTGCTATTCACTTAGTGCCCTTCCACGTAATTGATGTCTCGTCGACCTGGAGGTCACCGGTCACCCTGACACCTAGACGTCGTAAACAGGGAATCTTTTGTAGATATAAATTTGCTTTTTAATTAGTGCTCTTCCTCGTAGATGATGTTTGCGACGACGTGGGGGTAACACTGACACCTGCACATCATCTACTGGAATATAGTTTATCAAATCTGCTATTCACTTGGTGCCTTTTGTCGTAGATAATGTCTCATTGACCTGGTGATCACCCTGACACCTGGACATCGTCTACAGGGAATTTTTTTTTTTAAATCTGTAATCACTTGGTGCTCTTCCTCGTAGATGATGCCGGATCGACCTGGGGGTCACCCTGACTCGTGCACATCGTCTACAGGGAATCTTTTTGTTGATGTAAATTTGCTTTTTATTTAGTGGTCTTCCTCGTAGATGATATTTGCGACGACGTGGGGGTTACCCTGACACCTGCACATCGTCTACAGGAATATACTTTTTCGCTATTCCCTTGGTGTTCTTCCTCGTAGATAATGTTGTGTCGACCTGGGAGTCACTCTGTCAGCTGGACATCGTCTACAGGATTTTTTTTTTAAATCTGCTAATCACTTGGTGCACTTCCTCGTAGATGATGCCGGGTCGACCTGGGGGTCACCCTGACTCGTGCACATCGTCTACAGGGAATCTTTTTGTTGATGTAAATTTGCTTTTCAATTAGTGCTCTTCCTCATAGATGATGTTTGCGAGGACGTGGGGGTCACCATGACACCTGCACTTCGTCTACAGGAATTAAGTTTTTTAAATCTGCTAATCACTTGGTGCACTTCCTCGTAGATGATGTCTCGTCGACCTGGGGGTCACCCTGACACCTGGACATCGTCTGCAGGGAATTCTTTTTTCTTTAAAATCTGCTATTTACTTGGTGCTCTTCCTCGTAGATGATGTTCCGTCGACCTCGGAGTCACCCTGACAACTGGACATCATATGCAGGGAATAGTTTTGCTGTTAATCTGCTATTCACATGGTACCCGTTCTCGTAAATTTTATCTCATCGACCTGGGGATCACCCTGACATCTGGACATCATGAACAAGAATTTTGTTGTTGTTGTAAATCTGCTATTCACTTGGTGCACGTTCTCGTAGATGATGTCGCATCGACTTGGGGGTCACCCTGTCACCTGGACATAGTATACGGGAAATTTTATTTTATTTACTGTTAACTTGGTGCTCTTCCTCGTAGATGATGACGCGTCTACCTGGGGGTCACCCTGACACCTGGACATCGTCTGCAGGGAAATTTTTTCTTGTAAATCTGCTATTTACTTGGTGCGTTTCCTCGTAGATGTCATCTCTTCGAACTGGGAGTCACCCAGACGCCTAGAAATCGTCTACAGGGAATTTAGTTGTTGTAAAACTGATATTCACGTGGTTCCCTTCCTCGTAGATGATGTCGCGTCGACATGATAGCCACCCTGACACCTGCACATCGTATACAAGAAAATTCTTTTTTTAATCTTGTGTTCACTTGGTGCCCTTCCTCGTAGATGATGTCTCGTCGACCTGGGGGTCACTCTGACACCTGGACATCGTCTACAGGGAATTTTTTTTTCTTGTAAATCTGCTATTTACTGACGCTCTTCCTCGTAGATGATGTCTCGTCGACCTAAGGGTTATCCTGATACGTGGAGATCATCTACAGTAAATTTTTTTTATTAAATCAGCTATTCACTTGGTGCTCTTCCTCGTAGATGATGTCCCGTCGACCTAGGGGTTACCCTGATACGTGGAGATCATCTACAGTAAATTGTTTTTTATTAAATCAGCTATTCACTTGGTGCTGTTCCTCGTAGATGATGTCCCAGTCGTCACCCATCGTCTTCAGGGTTATTTTTTTCTTGTTAATCTGCTATTTACTTGGTGCTTTTCCTCGTAGATGACGTCTCGTCGACCTGGAAGGCACTGACGCCTAGAAATATTTTACAGGGAATTTAGTTGTTGTAAAACTGTTTTTCACTTGGTGCCCTTCCTCGTATATGATGTCTCGCCGAGTTGGGAGTCACACTGAGACGTGGACATCGTCTACAAGAAACTATTTTCTTGTAAGTCTGTTATTTTCTTGGTGTTCTTCCTCGTAGATTTTGTCTCGTCAACCTGGAGGTCACCCTGACTCCTGGACTTCGTCTAGAGACTACAGCATTCTGCCAGTTTATATAATCAACAGAAAAATATTCACAAAGTCAAAAATATGTTATAATACTACGGATAGCCCATTCCATAAAATCAGAATATAAAAGAAAATAACTAAAATAATCTCAAGGACATTAATGAAACTATTCTTCAATCTACAGTCAGTTAAGGACAAAGGCAATAAAGTACTGAAGGAAATAAAGTAATTAATTGGAAGAATTCAATAAACCATCGACTCGAAGTTAAATACTTCGCCAATATCACCGCAGCGTATTCGTTAAATTTGGAAGCGAAACATTGTCCAGCTGAGAAAAGAAAAGAGGATCAACATAACAACTGGTAACGATTAATATGTGAAACATCATCATTAAAATCGATAAATAAATAGTGAGTTACATATACTTTTATATATATTTAAAAGGTTTTTTAAAATTAAAAGTATAAGTTGCCAGTCCTCACAAGTGCAACAATCTTGGCGGGGAGGAGAGCGAATGATAGTCATTCACTATTTTTAATATCAGAATAGCATTTTTCAAAAAAAAAATTTGTAAATGTGTTAAAAATGTTCGAAAGAAACTTGTTATAAAAATAAAAATTTATATCGTACCTGAAGCATAAGCAAATTATTTATAAAAAAAATTAAGGTATTAAACGAATTGTTAAATATATAATTATACAAATTTAAGATATTCACATACATGTGTTAGAGTTTTTATGAATTACATATATATACTTTATTTACGAATAATAATTTTTACTATAATTAGTGTATGGGTTTGATAACGTAAAAGTATTTGTATTTTTAAATAATTTTATGAAAATATGATTAACATTATAACTATTATAAATATTCTATGATTTTGATAACGTAGAATAATTACCTTTTTAAATAATTAATGATATTGTATGTAAACAGAACTAGCAATATGATCTATTTTAGTTTAAAATTGTTATGGATTACTTTTATTTGTTTGCTATTCGTTTAAAATTGTTAAAGTTTCATTTTTTATTGTAACGTTTAGTAACTGATGCAATTCAATTGCTATCCTACGGATAGCAATATCTGGCCGCCCAGATGTTACGTCGTGTGACGTATCTTTTGATTGTACACGTAAAAAATAAACAAATTCTAGTCACACCGCGGCAGCAGAAAATACATATGCGAAATACCTATGCATCAGTTATTAATCGAATGAATAAAAAATGCTCACGAAAGCACTTTATAAGATTTTGTAACTGACACAATTACGTTGTTAAGTACGTTTAAAAAAATTATATTTATGAAAATTTGGTAAATATTATAAAATTTATGTAATTCGGCAAGCGTAAATATTGAGTCTGTACGTCTCAAGAATCAGTTCGAATATAGTATTTATTAACTGTTCGTTCGTAAGGCCCACATTTTCGCCCCTAGTTGCGTAATATATTATTCTACAATTTTATTTATTATTTGTTCTTCTTTCCCTTCTTCAAAGTATACTTCTTGCTCATCTTCATCGTGCATACCTAATCGTATAATAGCACGTCATATTTGATGTAAAATATATTCAAATAATCTATGCATAGCTTCAGATGGACATAAATACATTGTATTAATATATTGAATTTGTTATTAAAATTTATCAAGTAACCGTAAATGTAAATGCTTAAATTATAATTCGAAATTTGAAACTGTGTATTTTGATTTGGATTTATTATTAATTTTAAAAAGTTTTAACATAATCTACATGAACTTGTGGCGCCCTCTGTCATCCCACCAAGCAACCAGCAGGCGAGTGGAGCTCGAGGCGAGCTAGTCTTCCGGCTAGCGGCAGTTGCTCGCCACCTCACGCCTAGAGCTCATCTTGCTGTAGCTCTGGCATATATCAGGACAATAGTCCATTCTGTATATATTGTAAATACGCTATAATAGAAGGAGTTATTAAGGTTAAGCCTTGTGTTATCTCTCTCCTCGGAGCCCTTTTATCCCTCGCTCATCCTGCAAGCTAGGGCAGATTGGTATGCACGAGTGTTCCCCGTGATTGGCGGGAACCCCACGCGTAACCATAAACTTATACCGAATTATTCAAATGTATTAATACATTTTTTTCTATACACTTTTTAAAATAATTTACTAATAAACTGTTACAAACTTACTTTTGTTTATGTGATCAACACGGGGTTGGAGATTTCGAAACCTCTCCTCATACACGCTTCTTTTGCACAAAAATACTTTTTGTTAATAAAGTCATTTAATTGATCTTGATTTTGCCCTTATTGCTGTTGTAGCTGCTGTGATTTTGTTTGCAATTGGGATGATGATGGTTGTCCATTTTTACGTGGTCGATTTTCAGAGTTTTTGTGAGACATTTGACTAATTACTACAATAAAGAAAATTAAATAAATGACTTAATTTACATACAAGAAAATAAATTAAACAAATCTATATTTACATTCTATTTTTTTGTTTTGAACAAAGAAAGATAACTTTTCTAAACTTAATTTCAATTTAGTAAAGCTACTGCACATAGCATCCATATCAGGAAAATGAGGCTCCGTCTTAAATGATCTTAGCTCTTTGATGTACGCCTGATGGTGGGAGATAGGAAGGTAAGCGCCTTGGGCTATGTTCCTGGCTGGATGATCCTCAGCGGAAAGGAGGATGTCATCAAGGTAGATGAAGAGCCGTTCAGCAATCCCTGGCTCACGTCGGTCAATGGCCGTGCTAGTAGGCCCGCACGGGTCAGAGCGTTGGCGGCGCTCTTGGTATGGCGGTGGAAGTCGGCTGGGACTTGAATGCTGTCAGTCTGACTCGTTTCGCAGAGTGATGTCCACCGACGAATGGCGGTGCCAGAAGGCCCGCAGAGAGGCTTGAGCGTAGGCGGCGCTCGTCGTCCTCCAGAGGTTGGCCCCATGGTCGGCGTTACGTGTGGAGAGAAGTGAGCGCTCTACAGGAAGGCCGGCATGTAGACTGGTCTGTGGTCCTATGAGAAGGGATTGGCCGAGCTCTCTGTAGGTACTCTATGTGTAGACTGATTGGCTCGTCTTCCGGCGTCGTTGCTTCTACGATGGGAGAGGGAGGACACAGCACTAGCCCCTCGTCCTAGCTCCCTACGAGCCTAGAGCTGCTCCAGAGGAGCAACCTAGCGACGATGTCGCCGATGAGGCAAGCTCACGATGGTCAAGTATACGATATGATAGATAGATGTATGTAATGGAGAAGGGGGAAAATAAAAATAATTAAACCAAAAGTTTAATTGACTCCGTAATTTATTTCTCTAACTCTTAGAATAAGCCCTATAATCGTCTCTTAGGCATTACTAGGCAATATACTCGAGCGAGTACACAGGTATCGAGTGTTTTATCGACCGGACCTATATGCCCTTTACTTGCCAACCTCTACTGGGGTTTTGACGACGCCAACTAGCGGCGGCGCGCGAACTATGCTGTTCGTAATTTCTCTTGGTGGCGGGCAATTTAAACTTAGCTTGCGCGAAAGAACATAGTAATGGGCGTATAACATCTTATCTATCCTTCAATCACAATACATACATACTTCTTTCTATAAGATTTCAATACCAATTAGCTTCTTATCTAAATATCTATATAAGTTTCCTACATCCCTTTCTTCTTCCCTCTCCCTACCTCTCTCTCTCTTTCTCTCTTTCTCTCTCTCTCTCTCTCTCTTAGTATCCTCCTCACCTAGACCTTCAGCTCTCTCTCTTAGTATCCTCCTCCTCCTCGCTCCTGCTTCGCGGCTAGTTGACGGGCGCTGTGACTGGTGAAAGTCCTTGACGGCGTTTTAACGTGTGTGCCTTGAATTTAAGTACGGTTGCAGACATCAAATTTGGTTTTCTTTGGTGCTCTTATTAAACTGTTGAGTGTTTTCTGAACGTCATATCATTGTCTCATTGAGGTTAGACTCTCATCAAGTGCCGTATTCACCGTCACGGCAGACGCTTGATCGATTGATCGAAATATTTGTCCACGAGGAACATGGAAACCAGTTATTAAGCTACTGGATTTAGTCGCGAGCAGGAGGTACGTGTGCGATCTGTAAACTATTTTCACTGTCGGCTGCTAGGCCTGTTTGCAATGGACACATTGAGCTGCGCCAGCTGCCAAAAGGCTGTGCGCAATACCAACGCGCTAATTAAGTGCTTTACGTGCACACGCGAATGCCACTCTGCATGCATGAAATCAGTGAAGAAAACGCGTAGTAGCACTGCTCTCAAGTGTACCTATTGTATAAACATCAGCAACAGAGCCAATACCAGCATCAAGCAGCCGACAGAAACACACACTAGCATAGACGAGAGAGAGAGAAGAATATAAGCAAGACGGATGACAACAACAAGCCCGTCGTCAAGTCTGCCGAGCAGTTGCAGGCACGCGTACCGACGAAGCCGCCGAAACAGCCGTACGCTGCGAATAACTTTTCGCCTCAGCTGCGGCTCTCCGCTCCCCTACCTCAGTCTCTCTCCAGCACTAACACCAGCACGGAGGAGAGGCTCAGCGCTTCTCCAGTCAGCCAGCAGGAGAGGGAGGAGGACAATATGATCGACACTGAGAACAGCAGCAGCACGCGTGTGCCATTGATGGCCTCTACCCCGTCCAGCACAGGTGCATGGCGGGTTGCTGCCGAGCAGGGGCACCGCTTCTCCGGCAGCCCAAGCATCACGGCGAGCTCTAATTTCGGCAATGACAGCAATGCAACAATAAGTGGGGAGCAGTCCCAATCTACTCAGCGGGATGCTGTGCAGAATACCAGGAGCGATACGTCTACCACCAGCATGCGGGCAGTGAACGCGTCTCAGTCCCAAGAGGTATTGCATACATCAAGCACGGCATCTAACATCACTAACGCTGCAAATATTTCTATTTTAAAACAACTTGACGAATCTGTATTGAGGAAAGGTACAACGATTTCTTTCATAACTGAGTTTACTAATAGCACGTCGAAAAATGTGTACAGTGCTCTGAACAGACATAATGCTTCACTTGAGTCTAGGTTGGATGCTATTACTGATCGACCAAAGCCCTTATCAGCAATGCAGGATTTGGTCGATACTATAGAATCCAGGGTAGATAAAATCGAATCGCGACTATCTGAGCAAAACTCCCAGCTGATGAAGTTTTTGCAGAAAAATGAAGAACACTATAAGCATTTAGTAGACATAAATAATGAAAATTTATTTTTAAAAAGAAAATTAATTGAATTAGAAGAAAAGTTAGCAGGTAGACTCGAAAAATACTGCAATAAGGTTACGAACGAACTTTTTAATATTAATAATAAAATAACAGACACCAGTGAAACTATGCTAAATGAGATTAATACCATAAATATTGACACACTCATTAATAAAGAAATAAATCGGTCTAGCATAAGTTATGGTAATATTGACGGGCATAATGACGAATGCGAGAATTCTGCGAATATTGACGAGGTATCAAATGACCGTAATATTGATAATATTATTACTATAAATCGTAGCATGGCCTCTCCGACAGAGACAACTATTGTTACCGGAGCTAAGCCGAAAAAAGTAACTTGTCCGGTGCATAGTAGACGGGTCCCCTTAACAAATGGAAAGATATCCACTACAAGCAAAAATGATAAATTAATAATATCGAGTATTTTTGAGGGAGATGAGAGTAAACATAAAGAAATTGCGTATGCTATTTTAGCTAAGGTACTTCAAACCTTAAAAATAGAGAATATCTTAGGCACCCGCCTGCTCCGATCGGACAACTTGCGGTCTGCTGCACCGGTAGCAGACAAAAGTGAGCGACGAAGGTCACCGTGAGGTGTTATCCTCTCTCGAGCCGACTTAGTGGATAAAATTATGCGTACTAAGCGTACCATTACTAGCTTTCACATGAGGGATATTGACGTGATGCATCTCGACCAGGAGACAAAAGAACAATTTTTAACAGGTAAAATATTTATAAATGAGATGTTAGACAGTACCACCTTTTTAACCTATAGAACTCTACGAATGCAAGCCAAAACTCTTGGTTTTAAGTATGTCTGGCACAGGGGGGGTCGTTTCCTTGTCAAGATGCGGGACGGTGGTATCTCTCATGTTTTCACAAATGCTGCTGAACTTCAAACAATTTGCATATTATATTCCAACAAACCAGAACTACCAGATAAGCAACGTGATTGTAATAAAACCATGTTGGAGAAGAATATTTCTTTATCAACATCAACATCGGAAAATCGACAAAAAAATTTTAATATTGACAAGGTATGATTAGGTAAACACGGTGAGAGAGGGGGTCATCGTGGAGGACTGAGAGTAGGATTTATCAATTTTACCTCACTTAGAGGTCACATAGATATAATCCGTCAACACCTTTTGACTGGCTCCTCCTACCACCTCTTTGGGGTGGCTGAGACGCACCTCTCACCTGAGGTCGGGGACGATCGCGTTCAAATCGAAGGCTACTCAATAATTAGATCAGATACGAATGAATTTGGGGGTGGGCTAATACTATATGTGCAAAACACGTTTAAAGCCAGTATATTATGCAAATCCAAAACAACACAATCAGGCAGTCCAGGCATTCCTGAATACATTATGTGTAGTATTCAATCACGTGACCATCCCCCACTTTTTGTAGCACTGATATATAGGCTACCGCACATTCCTTTTCTACACAACTCCGATCTCATAGATAAGCTAGCTCTACATACGCAGGATTTTAATCATAAAATTTTCATGGGTGATCTGAATGCGAATCTCCTTAAAACATCAGAAGATGCTAAATATGTTAGGCGACTAGCAGCTGACCTCAATTTAAAAATAATGTGGAATATTTTCAAGAAAAAATATTGAAAAATACGGCAATGGCGTCAATTATTCGGAAGCGTCTCAAAAAAAAGTTGAATTGCGGTGCCCCTCATAACTCGGTGCTCGATAATCTGAAATCAAAAAACCAAAGTTCGTTCGTCAGATAATTGCTTTTCGCAGGTAACCCTAGGTGGGATTTTCGAAATTTCTATTTTTCACTTTGCGGGAACACTTTACATGAAAAAACGCGTTTTTTGCCAAAAAAACGGCTAATTTGTTATTGTAAAATGAAAAATATAAACGAATTTGGAAAAAAGCTTCAGCGTTACCTCATAAATTATGTAAAGAAATAGTGTTTAAAATTTCGAAAGGATCGGTGCAATAGTTTTGAAGTTATGATATGATGGGCACCGACTTTGAAAACTTGAGTTTTGGGAGAAACGCTTTAAACTTTTGAACACTAAATAATTTGGAATAAAACGTTCATAAGCGAGATTTATCGGCTTAACGCACACTGAATCATCGATTCCAGGTCCATAGAGGATGTTGCTGTCATCTATGATGTCTAAAGCATCTTTTTGCTCCTGTCTACGATGAATCCTGCCATCTCTAGTTTGATTTTCAGCTTCCTGCTCTGTTCGGTTTATACGAATGTGATCAGTTGATCGCGCCCATTCATGAGCGCTTGATCCACTACTGATTCCCATGTCTTACATAAAGGATAGTAGAGCAAAAGAACCTTCATTGAAGACACAGGCTGCCACATAAGCCGCAATCTTAACTGTCACAGAGGTTCCGCTCAAGTGCTTTGGTGAGATTTGCCATATAAGTTGGTTCAAACTCTCATTGTTGTTTTGCATGAAGCCTCCGACACATCGCTCCAGGAGAGCATCTTTGCTTAGATCTTAGATAGGCTTGATGGTATCCAAAACATAATTTGGAAGAGCACTGTACGCGTGTTTGAACTAATCCAATCCATTAGCAGCTGCAGCTTTTTGCCATTCGCACCAGGAGTCCGCGCCGCTCGGACATTTTTTATGCTGTGGATTCTCGTCTGTCAAATGTAGTGAAAGAACGTTACCCAGATAGCATTCTTCATATTTTCCACGGAATCAGAGTAACGTCTAATAGCTAAACCGTAGTATACCGTCAGTTTGTCAATCATCTTAGCCGTAAGCCTCCCTTTACCAGACAAACTTTCTTTTATCTTCTTTCCAGCCTTAGTTTCAGTATCTACAACGGTCTTCTTGACTATTTCACGGAGACGAGTGCCCATTCTTTTTTGAACATGTCCTACACATTCTTTCTTCACTATTGAAAAATCATCACCTTAAGGTTTAGAATTCACTAACCCGGAGTATGCTTTAGAGTCACCATCGCCGATATAGTTGCGATATCGCACACCATTCTGTACCGAGCGTTGAAATATGGTTTTGATTGCTTCGACCTCCATATTTCCAGCTGCACCAGTATGATTTGACTTACATTTTCCAGCATTTACATGGTTTTCATGTCATTCTTCGTATTCGGCAGAATTTAATTTACTTTCCCAAGTTTTACATTCGTGACAGTATGAACTTTTGATAAGAATGTCAAGAACTTTCCCTGAGATGTAACCGATCAACGATGTGACGCCAAATAAAGATGAGTAGCCTCTTTTTTTCCATGTTCCGTCGCCTGATACCGTGAGTTCGTCAGTATCTTGAGTATTCTTCTCGTCCGCTGTATCAGATTTTTCGGACGACACGTTGATATTAAATCCAAGGCCTTCTCGCTTAGTCGAATGGAAATTTACTTTTTTATCACATTTTACACACTTCACTAGCGTAGAAATTGTTGAAAAGACTAATAGAAAATCTATTATCCTATAGTGTTTTTCAAGATCCTCCTTAATTTGATGTTCAACGGTCACTCTTATTTTTTTAGCTGACGCGCTACTTGTTGAAATGTCTTCTCTTTTACGTTCTTGCGGTGGTACAATCTTTCTAGATCGATATAACCTCGAACCACTTGATTTTCTATCACACCTTTTAACTTTTTTTGGCATTGTAGCAATAATTTTCCACAAAACGAAAATGATGCGAAAAATTGGAGCGCACGTGTACGTCTGTTCGATAGAATGTTTACTGCTAAACTAAATTATATTCTCTACACTGACTAAATATACGGTACAGGTATGAGCATGTTTATACTTGTCTTCAAATTTCTACAAAAGAAAGTAGGAGGAACGGTTCGGTATAATATAGGAAGCGTAGCAGCTGCCAGGTAACAATAGCGCGCTCGAACCGAGCACGTATGAAAATCCAACAGGTAGGAAAATATTCATAACATCTGCAATTTTGCTCCAATCAACTTGAAATTTTTACACAATATTCTTGAGATACAACGCATTCAGTTTCAAAAATAAAAAAAAATACAAGAAAAAAAAATTTAAATACCTTACCGTCCCTTAACTCAAGTAATCAAGCGGCACCATTCACGAGTAATCACAATTTACTTGACGTTGAAATTGCATATGGTGCTAACTTAGTACCGAAACCGGGAACTTTTAAGTATAGGGACTTCAAAGCTATAAAACAGGATGACCTTCTGTCTTACCTAGCAAATTGGGATTGGTTGCCGTTTGATTGCACTGACGATAAAGACGTTGACGGACTGCTGGAGTGCGTCAGCATCAACGTGTTGGAGGCTATTGACACGTTAGCTCCTGAAAAGCATATCATGCCGAAAAACAAGGCAAATCCTCCATGGGTTGATGCTGAGCTGGCCCTCTTGCTTAAAAAACGAGACGCTGTATGGAGACGTTACGTACGGACCAAGGAGGAAACCTTTAGACAGGAGTACCACGCCGTTGCCACAAGGGTGGAGCAGTGTTTCAAGTCTCAGCGAGAAGTTTACATACAAAATAGAATATCTGACGCCCTTGATAACAAAAGGGATATATGGAAAGAACTGAAGGGCCTGGGACTCCTGCCAAAAACGCAATACGAGCTTCATGGTTTGACGCTGGACGAGCTAAATACGCACTTTGCGGGTGTATCGATCTCCCAAACTGAAAGTGGCGTAGGTTTGGGAGACATCTTGGACTCCGCCAGTGATGACGGCTTTAAATTTGAACCTGTGACAATGTCAGACATAGTCCTGGCAATTGCCCATTTCACGTCACAAACAAGAGGTGAGGACGGTATTCCCCAAAGTGTGATAGTCAAGGCTCTACCTTTCATTGGCAATCACATATTCCGCATTTTTAACTCCTCCTTGTCTACGGGGGTTTTCTCATCAACTTGGAGGGGAGCTCATCTAGTGCCGCTTAAGAAGATCTCTGTGCCGTCATCGGCCTCCGACTTCCGTCCAATAGCATTGTTGAGCTTCCTCTCCAAGGTGCTGGAGAAGATACCCCAAAGAGTTCATTTATAGAAAGAAGATCCTTGAGCCACTACAGACAGGTTTCCGACAGTATCACAGTACAGAAACTGCATTAATAAAGCTAACAGAGGACATTCGAACGGGTATTAACAATAAGAGAAAAATACTAACGATTCTGTTACTTTTTGACTTTAGCAAGGCGTTCGACACTATATCACCATCTAAACTTCTTCGTAAGCTGATTGGCATGGGGTTCTCTAGGGGTGTGCTTCTGTGGATTAAATCTTATATTATTGGTCGTAAACAAAAGGTCATAAATAGCAATGGGGATTCAGATTGACTGACCACTAATCTGGGCGTGCCACAGGGCTCAGTCCTGGGGCCTCTGCTTTTCAGCTTGTACATTAATGACCTACAAGACATACTGACTGGTAGTGATGTTGAACATTTGCTATACGCAGACGACTTGCAAATCTGCACTCAAGTTGCCTGACAGGATCTGCATCGGGGTATCGGCCGCATGTCGGATGTGGCGCGGGCAGTGTCAGGGTGGGCCAGTGTGTCCGGACTGAGACTGAATGTGGGCAAAACTAAAGCGATAGTTTTTGGTTTCGAGTACAATATAAATCAGCTGCAAGATCTTGATTTGCCCGGCATTGAGTTTCAGGATGGCGTGCATGTTCCCTTTTCTGACACTGTCACAAACCTCGGTGTTGTCATGGACTCCAAACTTACTTGGATAATGCAGATAGAAGCAATAGGAAAGAAAGTTAACCGTGCCTTCTATAGCTTAAGATTTTTCCGTTCGTGCACCACCGAGGCTCTGAGAAAGCAGCTTGCTTGTGAGCTGATAGTCCCACATTTAGATTACTGTTCCGTGGCATATCTTGGCTGATTTACTATAACGGAAACGAGCGTATTTTACGGGGTTGTTATTGTATAAAGCATTAAACATGAGACAATCTCCGTACCTTGCGGCTCTCTTTTTAAAAAACACGGCCAGGACTTCCAGTAGGAATGGAGTAAATGAGCTCTCGGTTCCGGGATCGCGCACTGACACTGGCCTATACTCGTTTAGAGCTCAGGGTTCGCGTTTCTGGAACAACCTCCCCTGCGATGTGATATATCTTCCGTCCCTATGTAAGTTCAAAACAGCGCTGATGAGATATCTCAGACAGCATAGCGGTGACGTTACATATTTATTTACCTATATGTTTATTATTTATTTTTATTTATGTATCTATTTATTTATTTATTTATTTATATATTTTTATTTGTTTGTTTATTTATTTATCTATTTATTTGTTTATTTATTTATCTATTTATTTATTTATTTACTTATCTATTTATTTATTTATTTACTTATTTATTTATTTATTTACTTATCTATTTATTTATTTATTTACTTATCTATTTATTTATTTATTTACTTATCTATTTATTTATTTATTTACTTATCTATTTATTTATTTATTTACTTATCTATTTATTTATTTATTTACTTATCTATTTATTTATTTATTTACTTATCTATTTATTTATTTGTTTATTTTATCAGGTTTTACATTAAGAATATTATTTTAGCAACCAGTAGGAATGTATTTATAGGCGTGATTGGATGCATGAATGTAACTGTAGTGTGTGTGAATATTTTAAAATTGACGTGATATTTACTGTAAATCGTGCATATGCTAATTTTAAGAACTGACTGTACCTGCTCGAAATGTGACGAAATGTAATAACATGATTATGTGACTTAAAAAATCTTATACTGTGACAAATGCGTTAATTTAATCTGAATATGAAATATTATGTACATAATTTCTGTACCATAATTTTGATAATCTCAAAATAAAAAGTATATCTATCTATCTATCTATCTATCTCTCTCTCCCTTCCTCTCGGCATAAATCTCGCGTTCTTCTCGCTTACTTCTATCTCTCTTCCACTCTTATTTCTCTAGCTTTGCTCTCTAATTTTCTCACTTGAACTAAAATTTTTAGATTATACAACAATTATTATATGAAGATAATAACTAAATAACCAATTAATTTCAAATAAATAGAAAATTGGTAGAAAATTTAGAAGAAATTAATTAACACACCTATTTTTCACCCAAAAATAAAAATTATTATACACATTATACTATGTTAAAAAAAACATCAGAATTAGTATAAAATACTCTATAAAACGCGATATACTTTAAATGGGTAATATACGGCCGCACATTCAAATTTCATATTTGATAATTCATTATTGAAAATCCATATTAAAAATATCTACCATTGACATAAATACATAAATTTAACATCAAATAATAAATGTTAATAATTTATTTATAATTAGTATATTAATATTTAAAAAAAATATTTTATTTATAACTGATTTCACGCCTTGTTTTGCCTACGCAAATGATGTTTGTTAATTACCTGAAAAGAAATAAAAAAATTATTACACAAAGTGTCAAGTTTTAGATATATTAATAACAATATTAATTGGATAAATTAATAATAAACTAAAAAATTACCTGAGTTTGATATCCTATTACTTTAATTAAGTTCAGCCATTATTCATACATTAACTTTGATTTTTTTCTTTTTATAGGTTAACTTTGTTTTCGAAAAAGATGCAACAAAATCAAACTTTTAATAATTAAATTTAACTTTGAAAATCAATAGTTCACTGCTATCTCTATTATTTACTTCTTTATGTAATTAAGAAAGTTCAACAAAACGCTAATGCGATTTATTAGAAATGTTTACAAATGTCTATATAACTTTTGTATAGTTATAATAATATGTAATAAAGCAGACGAAAAGAACGTTATCCGGCGGACAAGCATTATATTCTATATATAATTATATACTATATATATATATATATATATATATATATATATATAGTAGCACTGTTCGTACTTATACTTGCCAGCAAGTGCTACCACTCCCTTTAATAATAAAATTGTTTTTATAATTTTTAACAATTTAAATGTATCTTTCACCTTAATAATTATAATTGCATAAGTTAACAATTTTGTAAAAGTGTTAATTTATTATTAACTAAAAATGCAAATCTAGTAGATTACATTTATAAAATACAGTTATCTAAAATTTATATATTTAACACAAGCATCATCGAAGTACAACTGAGCGACGTGATTGAGCGAGGCGTTTGCTGCTAGTTACAAATTATCAACAAGCTTTTTCTTAGATAGGCTTTCACACTTATACACAGACTTATATACACATGCAAAATATAAAATGTGGTAAAATTTTCCGAACAAAAAAGATGTATAAATTAAATTAGGATTCCTATTCTAGGAAACTGGAGTATTTAGTAGGATATCTCTACTAGGAACTAGAGATTATTCCCTTAGAAAGAACTAGCGATCTTCACAGTAGTACCATCTGTTAACAATTGCTCTACGTACACGTGTAAAAAAATAAGTCTGAAACAAGTCTGGCAAAAGTCTGGCTCACAAAGTCTTGCAAAAGTCTGGCGACGGAGATGATTCCAGACTATAAGCTAGACTATATGCCACACTTTTGTTCAATTGTCACGAAAACTTACTTTTACACACAAATAATTAGTACACTACACTTATTGTTAATATCGACCGCAATCATAATAATAGTTTTCGATTAAGGGAACAGGCCTGGGTTAAATCCAAAAAAATACTTTTTTTAACGAGTCCAGAAAACTTTCTATGTTTAAAAGCAATCACTCTGAAAATTTGTATGCTATCAAGACACAATAATATCTTAAATTTGACCGTCTTAAGGCTCAAAATCTTGATCCTATACGTCACAACAAATCACTATTTTCAATACCATATTTATTAAAGGAACTTTGATCCTCACACGATTCGAGGTAAGATGGTATACGAAATTTTTTTTTCGACAGTTATTCGACTCCTTTTGACATGTATTACAATAGGAGCGGAGCACTTTATCGTTAAAATTTTTGTTATCATTTTTTTTCCAAAATCTAATCAATTTTTAAAAAACAAAATTTAATTTTTAAATAAAATTTTAACAAAAAGGTGCTTTGATCTTTTTGTAACAAATGTCAATAGGAGTCGAATAACCGTACAAAAAAATTTTTTGTTCATCGTGTCACCCCAAATGTGTGAGGATCAAAGTTCCTTTAATAAATATGGTATGGAAAACAGTGATTTATTGTGACGTGTTGGTCAAGATTTTGAGGTTTTACGATGGTAAAATTTAAGATATTATTGTGATTTGATAGCATACAAATTTTTCAGAATGATTGCTTTTAAACATAAAAAGTTTTGTGGACTCGTGAAAAAAAAGTATTTTTTGGGTTTAACCCAGGCCTGCCCCCTTAAGGTACCAGATCATGAAGCCTCAGCGAAAATCGCTTCCCGCATGTTGCGGCCTCTCCTTGTATGTTAAGTTATAAGTAACCCAATCTTTATCTTTTTGACTTAACTTTAAAATTTTCCACTAGTTAATCCCCAACCCAGCTATTTTTACTGTATTTATTTCCGTAAACTATTTTCTCGTCAAATCTAACGTCCCGACTCTCGTAATACTTTTCTTCTTCAGGCTTTCAGAATATATAACCCGTTGGTTTATAACCTACTAATACTACTCGATGTCCTTCGTAAAGAAATTTAGGTCCCGTTTTTCTCTGTACTCTAGCATATGCTATACAGACAAATTCTTTTATTTGGTTTATATCAAATCTATGGTTCTGTACAAGTTTTTGCATTAGAGCGATCATTTCGTTAGATTTATGTGGCATTCTATTGTATGCATACATTGCTGCTCATAAAGCTAAGTCTCACATGTTTTTCGGAAGTTTTGAATCGTACATATAAGATCTCGCATTTTTCTGTATAGTTTGATTAAAACGTTCAGATACATCATTATGTTCTGGAGTATCTGGACAAGCAAATTGAGATTCAGCTCCAAGACGATTAATAACTTTTAGTGTATAACCGACAGTATACTCCGTTCCCTAATCTGACCGTAATTAACAAACCTTAGCGTCAATGTCTAATAAATTTCTCGCGCTTTTAACAAATGCTTCAAAACAATAACCCGTTTCACTTTTATCTTTCATAGGATAAGTCACTACTAACCTTGAATAATCATCTATAAACACAGAAATGCATCTATAGCCCTTTGGATGCATATGATGATTAATAATACCCATCGTGTCTGAATGTATTATCTGAACATTTTCTCGTTGTATCAAATGGCAATTTATCCATTTTGGAAACCATGCAAACTTCGCAATCTAAGATTAAATCATGAAAAATGGCCGATTGTAACTGTTTATTTTCAGGAAAAAGTTTTTGTAAAGCTATTAAATGTGAAATAGACGCGTGATCCATTCTTACATGTCAGAGCATCGCATTATTATTTTTAATAAACTTACTATATATATTGTTAAATGGCGTTTAAATTTCCGACAATTCTGAGTCCGGTAATACGTTCGCATCATTAACCGGTCAATCATAAATTATTGTATCAAATTCCGAAATATCTTCGATTTATTCTGAATAATTTAAAGAATTTAAATAAATGAGATTCAAGGATGCAATACGTAATATATCAGTCTTGTATTTTCAAAAGCTCGGTTTCTCAGCTTTAAGATTTCCAGTACGCTAAAGATGATTTGCGTCAACAAATTCAGTGAATCATTTTGAATCTTTTTTTTAAATATTGTTTGATGTATTTCGAACAAAAGTTAACATTTTTTAATCTACTTATATTGAATTACTAATGTAAAAGTAAATTAATAGACTTAAAAGTACAATAAATGCTAACTTTTCTTTTCTTTCTAATGTCTAGAATGATCTTAGATTTCCTAAATCTGTTCGATGAATATCTTGACGCAAACCAACTTTACACAACCTACCTTATTCTGATCTATAAATGACTAATGTGTGCATATATTGTAATCTAGGAGGGTAAAATATCTGAAAAATTCTAGAAAACATACTTTTTATATTACGAATATTAGGTCATTTTTTTAGACTTTTATCGTGGACTAAACAAAAACTTGGAAACTCACCGGAAACCCACCTTAATCTACTCATTTGTTTACTGAAGCCCGTGAAAAATTAAAGAAGGTTGGAAAAATCGGTTTTAGACGCCTAACAGGACTTGAATAATAGAATACTAAAAAGTAAAAAATTACAGTTATAGGTATTCAAAATACCTACAAAATGACCGCCGCAAAATTAAAAATGATTAATTTGTTAATTAACAAAAAATAAAAAAACTCTCAAAAACGCCTTTTTGCTATTGTTAATTACTCATGCAGATTAGAAGCTTAGAGTCTGGAACTTTGATAGAATATAGCTTTCGTTATGATAATAATGTGTACCAATTTTTAGCCAATTTATTGTCAACGAGAAAATCCATTTTGCAACTAAAAAAGTACTTCCGTATAACTTAATTTCTACAGAATCCCGGCGGTGAAAAGCGACGTTTGAGTTCTCAATCTCTTCTTAAGGGGCTGTCAAACCATTCAAATTTCCCGCCGAAATTCCTAACCTCAAATTCTTTAACAATTGATTACAATTAATAAATAAACTAAATTATGAAAAACCAAGACATCATTGCCCTCCATAATACTATCTACCACTGTGCGAAGTTTCAAACAAGAACTTCAAAACCTCTACGAATGCCATTCGAACGAATTTATATTAGTCTAGACTCGAACCTTCAAATTTAGTTCGAAAGCCATTCGTAGAGGTTTTGAAGTTTTTGTTTGAAACTTCGCACAGTGATAGATAATTATATTACGGAGGGCAATGACCTCTTAGTTTTTCATAATTATACTTATTCTTTTAAGGGGGGGTAAGGTATTTAAATTTTTTTTTCTCGTATTTTTTTTTATTTTTGAAACTGAATGCGTTGTATCTCAAGAATATTGTGTCAAAATTTCAAGTTGATTGAAGCAAAATTGCAGATGTTATGAATATTTTTATACCTGTTGGATTCTCATACCTGCTCGGTTCGAGCGCGCTATTGTTACCTGGAAGCTGCTACGCTCCCTATATTATACCGAACCGTTCCTCCTACTTTCTTTTGTACAAAGAGGTGGTAGGAGGAGCCAGTCAAAAGTCGTGAAAAAAAAATCACAAAAATGGGCCTTTTTTTGCACAAATTAACCTTCCCCCCCCCCCTTAATTAAAGCCAATATTTTATAATTCTCAGGTCGGTAAGGTAGGAAGGATAAATATTGACTTTGACACCCCCTTAAAGAGTTCTACTATCACATACATCTCGAAAATTATTGATTTTACAATTTAATTTCGTTAAAAATGTCGGTAAAAATCAATACAATAATTTTTGCAATAAAACTATAATTTAATTTGCGTTTGGATATTTGAGAATGTAGTATTTTTGTGATAATTGTCAAAGGAAAATTTTTTTAGTTAGATAATAGTGGATAAAAAATATATCCTTTTTTTAATTATTATGATTTCCATTTGCAATATTAAGGGTTGAGAAGTATTTCATCATATACCTAGATTGTTAGTGTATACGTAAAAAAGATAGATTATGCTAAATTTTGTATTGTTGTGTAAACAATGAATGAAGTAGAGGTATGCGCACAAATCTCGAGCCTAACGAGACAGCACAGTCGGGAAACGATAGTGGGAGAATGACAGCGGCAGCGGCGGCGCAGCGGTTCGGCAGTGCGGTGATCCGCTCGCGAATAAACCGTTTTTCAAGCTTCAAATCTGTTGAACTTTTATTATCTCGACTCTAGAATAACGAAAATGGATGATTTTTTTTTAATTTAGGGAACCGCGTCGAGCTGATCACGAATTTTCCATCTAATTTTAAAAAGACATTATTAAACCGTCGAAAAATGCTGTTTTTCATTTCTTTTATTTATATTTTTGCTTTTATATGAATAATTATGGTATTTTATATAATTGCTCTTACTTGAATTTGTTTAACAAGCAAAGAAAAAATATACTTTATTTTTTCTTTTTTTTAAATACCACATTTTTGAAAATCATTTGAATAAACGACTCGTTAATTATCGGTAATTATTAGAAAATATTTAAATTTTTATATTTACTATAATAACTTTTAGTCTTTTAACGTAAGTTTGTTCTTATTAATACTATAATAATTGAAGCAATGTGTGTTAATGTTTCATATACTTGTAATGGACAATTTTTACTTTCAACAATTAATACAAACAAATAATTGTAAGTATAAAAATGTTATACTGTTAAAGAGTATAACAGTATTTTTAATAAATTATCGACAGGTATATGGGGATTTTGGGCTTTTGTAGGTGCATGCGTATACCCTAAGCTATTCTTGGGGAGCGAGAAGAAGATGAACAAGAAGAAGCTGAGTCAGATGTACATAATATTGAAAAAAAGCGAAAACACTTATGTTAGCATTAAGAGGCGAACATTAAATGAATAAAAATACAATCTTATATGATACATTTATTTTCATTTTACCTTTATTATCTTTATTTTTATCATACCTTAATTTTCTCATTAATCAACATAAAGTTTGACATTATACATTTGATATACATGAAATTAAATATTTATCTTTGAATTATATTAAAATTAAAATAATAAAAGGATATAACTGTGAAATTATTGAAATAATTGTATAAAATCTACTATTTTCATAAATTGCTATTTCCACAATACTTGTTAAATAAATATAAGTAAGAGCAATTATATGGTATACCATAATTGAAGGGTAATAAGGGGACTAGCACAATTTTTGATGATTTTTATATTAAATAATAGTGCTCAGATAAAGAAACAGAAAATGTAGTGTTGAAGAATAGTTAGTCTAACAACACTATATTTTTTGTTTATTTGTCTCAGCATTCTTTTATGAGATAAAAATCATAGGATAAAATTCTACTCCCCTTACTGCATCCGGCCCTTCAATTATTGATATAGAAGCAAAAATATAAATAAAAACATGAATAACAGCATTTCTCGACTGCCCAATAATGTTTTTTTAAAAAACATACCCTATATTAAAAAAAATCATCCATTTCCGTTGTTATAGAGTAAAGATACGAGGGTAGTTCAATAAGTCTTTAGAATGACCAACAGATGGCGCGCGAATCGCTCCAAATCATCTGTTTTCAGTCAGCACCACTCCCGACTAGATATATGGTGCAGTCACAGTCCACATCTTCTGAGTTTACGTGTTTTCAAAACCAATTGAAAAAAAAAAAATTGCTTGTTAAGAAAAATGGAAAAAAACGAGTTCAAAGCGGTAATTAAACATTTTCATTTAAAGGGTTTAACTCCATATGAGATAAAAAATGAATTGGACTCAGTTCATGGCACATCTGTCCCTGCCTTAGCAACGGTTTATAACTGGGTAAATGAATTTAAGCGTGGTCGTACATCAATAAGTGACGAACCACGTTCAGGAAGGCCCGTAGAAGCAACTACTCCCGAAATCATCAATAAAATCCACGATATGGTGTTGAAGGATAGAAGATTAAAAGTGCGTGAGTTAGCTGAGGCCACAAGGATATCTATAGGTGCAGTTGTTTCAATTCTACATGAAAAATTAGGCATGAAAAAGCTATCGGCAAGATGGGTGCCGCGTTTGCTCTCAGCTGAGAATAAACGCAATAGAGTGGTCGCCTCTGAGGCTCTTTTGGCGCGCATAAGTCGGAATCCTGAGGAATTCTTTCGTCGATTTGTGACTGTGGATGAAACATGGATACACCACTACACTCCTGAGACAAAGGAACAATCCAAACAGTGGATTTCCACAGGCGAACCAGCTCCAAAGAAGGCAAAGACCGTAAAGTCAGCTGGTAAGGTTATGGCTACAGTTTTTTGGGATGCACGTGGAATTATACTTATTGACTAATTGGAAAAGGGTAAAACAATTACTGGTGAGTATTATGCATCATTATTAGAGCAGCTGAAAGAAGAAATTAAAAAAAAACGACCACATTTGGCGAGAAAAAAAATTCTCTTTCATCACGACAACGCCCGAGTTCACACATGCTTCGTTTCAATGGCTAAAATTGAAGAACTAAAATTCGAATTGGTCGAACACCCACCGTATTCACCAGATTTAGCCCCCAGTGACTTTTTCTTATTTCCAAACTTGAAAAAATGGCTCGGTGGACAGAGATTTACGGACAACGAAGACGTCATTGCCTCTGTAAGTGCTTATTTTGAGGAACTTCCGAAAACGCACTTTTCTGAAGGATTAAAAAAACTTAAAAAGCGATTGACCAAGTGTATAGAGCTCCAAGGAGATTATGTTGAAAAATAAAAAAAAATTTACCCCAAAAAATTGTTTTTATACTTTATTCTAAAGACTTATTGAACTACCCTCGTAATAAAGGTTGAACAGATTTGAAGCCTGAAAAGCAGTTTTCTTGCACGCGGGACACCGCACCGCCGCTATTACCCCATTGCGCTACCTCGCTAAGCTCGATGCTCGCGCGCTTACCTCTACTTCATTCATTGTTTACACAAAAATACAAAACTTCGTATAATCTAATTTCTTCTTACGCATACACTAACTATGTAGGTATGTGATGCAATTTTTTTCAACCCTTATTATTGCAATTGGAAGCCACAATCATTTTTCAATAGAAAAACAATTACTTTTGATCCACTACTATGTAACTAAAAAATTTTTATTTGGCAATTACCACAAAAATACTACATTTTCAAATATCAAAATGAAAATTGAATTCCAGTTTAATTGCAAAAGTTATTTCATTTGTTTATCCCGACATTTTTTGGACACCATTTTTAAAGACATTATATTTGAGTAATCAATAATTTTCGTGTTATATAGGATAGTAGAACTCTTTAAGATGAGATTGAGAAGTCAAACAAGAGAATGAGACCTTAAACATCGCTTTTCACCGCCGAGATTTTGTAGAAATTAAGATATAGGAAGATATAGGGAAAGGTTTTTTTAGTTGTAAAATGGATTTTTTCATTTACAATAAAATATATTTGGTTAAAAATTGGTATACATTATTATCACGACGAAAGCTATATTATATCAAAGTTTTAGACTCTAAGAAAAAAGACGTTTTTTGACAGTTTTTTATTTTTTGTTAATTAACAAATTGACCACTTTTACTTTACAGCTGTCATTCTGTAGGTATTCTGAATACCTATAACTGTAATTTTAAATTTTTATGATTCTATTATTCAGGTCGTGTTAGGAGTCAGAAACCGGTTTTTTCAAACTTCTTTGATTTTTCACGGGCTTCAGTAAACAAATGAGTGGTTTAGACAAAAACATTATCTTTAGATGCATGTTTTGCATAAATTTGTTGCATTTCAAATGTTCTATTTGACTGGCCTAAGAATAGATTTGGGCAAGGGTTAGGATTCGGTTAATGTAGGAACACGCTGGATTGCGTGCAATAATGATCGGAGGAAAAATACGTATAAATAACCATTAAGTTTATTAAAATAATTACTATGACCAATGTTGCTAATACAAAATCATTTTTTGTTCTAAAAATGTACAAAGAATCAGAAAATTAAATAAAAAGAATCGAGTTTTTCGTCAAATTTTACTATAGAACCATCTTAATGCACATCGTTGCAGTCGCACTTACCACGGGCTTCGTTCGTATTTGAAATCTCTCCCGTCATCTCTTTATCTATCTCACTCGCAGATGCTGTCATATTCATGCGCTGCAGCGGCTTCCCTCGTAAGTACGCTGAATCTCGCTGTTTCTTTCTTATCGTAGATGACAGAGTTGTTATTTATTGAGAAGAACACTTTTTAGTTCTTTAAAATTTTACAATTCACGCACAGCGTAAAAGAAAAGCGGTTATGCGCACATCACCTTATTTAATATTTTACACCTTCGCAAAGTGGAAGCGTGCTGGGCCCATGACCTTTCGTAAGATTATATGCGTTGTATATTGATGAAAATAAGTAATATAGTGTATTAAGAAATATAAAGTAATTATTGATACGCTTCGTTAAGATATATATGTCCATAAGAAAGAAAAGTGCGGCGTTTCTGTCAGTCGTATGCAGAACAAGTGAAGCACTCATCAGCTTGGACCAGCTAACCCTGCGCGTGAAAAGTGGAGAAACCCTATACTCACTATGCACACTGTATACTCTACACACGGACATACTCATATAAGGGCGCATACATATTCCAACGGTCTCCTAACATAATATATTTTTAGATAAAAGTGAAAAAAATGAGGAAAGGGTTAAAGCAATAGTACCGTGTCTACTATTTATACTTTTATTATTGTTATTTTACGTGGAAAATAAAAACTTTATACCTTAATATATCAAAAACGAAAAATTTGTTACGTTAGTTGTAGTAGAATATTGATATAATTTATGCTTGAAAATATATCAACTTTGAAACCGCTTAGAAAAGGTATGATTTCGTTTACAACTTACACGTGTAAGATTTATGGAAAATTTAAAATATATTTATTAAATTAGTATTTTTATTAGAATTACCTGAAATTTTTAAAAAGTTGAATTTCTTTATAGCTTTTTCAGTACAGTATAGTGAAATGAACCTAAATTTAAATTACAAATGCTCATAAAAGTCATTTTAATGTTCAAGCTTACAAAAATATATTTTTTGCTTCCACAAAGAGGACTCTTTGAGATAGTAAAAAAAAGATTTGCAAAAACATGTTAGAAACTTGTTTTGAGATTTATGGAATCAAAATAAACTATTTTTAGAAAATGTATGGATGTATGTGTGTGTGTGTGTGAGTGTATGTATATGTGTGTGTGTGCGTGCTTGCGTGCTTGCGTGCGTGAGTACATGAGTGCGTGCGTGCGCGTGTGTGTGTGTGGGTGTGTGTGTGTGTGTGTGTGTATGTGTATGTGTGTTTCTGGACGTGGATCAGCGTTATTCTGCATATATACGGTGAAACGTTATGTTTTAGTACTAATTTTTTTCTTTTTTTCTTAAAGGAAGGTGACATAGTAATTTATATTTTCTTTCTCGACTCGTTTTTGTTTTTTAACGATTTATTGATTTTTGAGTTTTAGTTTTTCTAATTTTTTATTACAATAAAAATAATATCATTGATCCAGTAAAAAGGCATTTGAAACAGCATAAAATTAGCTAACTTTTCTGATCTGAAAGTTTGGATAAATTTATTCGCTTCATTTGTTATACATGAAAACGTTTTTAGTTTTTATTTTAAATGATTGATTCTAACAGCAAATTGTAGACAGAATCGTTCTAATTTATACGAATATGTTGACTTCTGAATAGCTAAAACGTTTCAGGTGTCTCTTACACCATTTTCAGGTCAAAGAAGAATTAATTCTATAATAAGCTTAAATCTAGGTAACTTATCTAAACTGCTCGCTGCATCCCACACAACGTGGTTGAAAATTCCGTTGGACGTATTCAGCCATCGAGTGTCGGTGAACGATCAGGTTGATTTTTTCACTCTCACAATTAGGGACTAACACTTTATAAAATAGCATGGTTTTATATTACACTTATTCACTATTGCATAAGAACATGCTATTAGCTGCTGAGAAATGATATTAGTTTAACTCTATATTTGATTATGTCGTTACTGTTAATTTGAGTATAAGTAGGAAAATAGGGTGTTATAAAAGACTATTAAGTATACTGATTTTAAGGAATATGGCTTGGGAATGTACTATGATATTGTTTTCTAAAGGTTTTATGCGTTGACTTGTAGACGGTCACTGAGATCTTTCTTGGTGCAGATACAAATGCAGAATGGCAGAGGTTAGTTAAGAAAGAAGCTAAGATTTGAAAATAAGAAGAAAATTCGTATTGATATGACGAAACTTGTGTGTGCGAGTGTGCGTATGTATACAAGGTGGGGCGAGAAACCGTCCGTTCAAAGACCTCCTTCGTTTTGCTCTTGGAATCCTATTTCATACTCGGGATTTTATATTAGTGAAAAGTCAGGGTCCGTTTCGGGTACGGAGCCCGTGTTTACTATCAAGACATCGATAAGTTTATATTGCTGTTGTTATATTTTCATTTAAAGATCTAAAATAATGTGCCTTAATATTTATAATGATTTAAAAATAAAAATTTGAAAAATGGGTTTTACACTGATGCATATTGTATCCAAAAATTGAAAAAGAATTATATATCAAAATTTAAAAAAGATTTCATTACTTTACATTAATGCATATAATAAGTAAAAATTAAAAAAATGGCATAAAGGATAAATCTGGTGTTTTAAACCTACTAGACTAAAATCTTTACATTAATTCATATAATAGCCTACTAGATTGCATTTTTAATCCTTACAGTAATACATAAATATCCTACTAGACATATGCAGTTGAAAAGACATATTTTATTGTATTTTTGACATATTTTATAGAATTTTAAACTCATTATTGATATCTTTTATAGTATTTTAAACTTATTTTGACATAGTTTATAGTATTATAAACTTATTTTTTTATAGTATTTTAAACTGATATCCTAAATTCAGCTGAGCTGCAGATTAGTGTTGACGGTAGTATTATTACTTCTTGCAATTAATTTGTATTATGTTCTTCATCTTTACACCGATGCATATAGTAACTAAAATGAATTTTAACACTGTACTGATCTAGCGCTTTGAAACTTACTAGACATGTTTTATTGTATTTCGACATATTTTATAGTATTTTAAATTTGTTTTGGACATATTTTACAGTATTTTGAATTTGCATTAGAAATATTTTATAGTATTTTAAATTTATTGTGGAGATATTTTATAGTATTTTAACTAATATAACTTATATGACTATCCCACCACGCTTACGAGAACCAATGAACGTATTCCGTCTATTCAGCAGTGTAGTAGAGGGGACGAGTCGTATGTTATAAATTCGATTCTTCGGCGCTGAAAAGTCATATTACATCATAGAGTGGCAGATACAGGCGCTATTAAGTGAATAAGAAGCACTCGACGGTGAGGTGTTGGACGTAGTGATTAGAAGCTATCCATGATCAGTGAAGCTTCAATACCGACTTCACCGCCGTCTTCACCACTCAGCTCTCCTCCTCGTCGACCACGTTCGACATCAAGGTCGCCTTAACGCGAAGAATCTTTTTTGGAAGATTCGTCGCTGCCGATTCCGCCGCCGCCGCCTCAGCAGTCGCAATCGTCGGCTGAACACGATGCTTCGCTGCCCATGCCACCACCGCTGACGCCACCGTTTCAACCTCAAACTCCATCCGAGCTGGAATCTTCGCCGCCGCCTCTGTCACCATCATCTCCACACGCTGGTGTGTTATTACTTACAGTTGCTACTATGGTCCTCATAAATTGGATTATTCAAAGTAATGAAATAATATAACATTCATAATTTAAATCTATCTAATAGTACTAAATATTTGTTATTAAGATTGCATACTGGACTTTATAAAAAAATTATTTTGCTGAAATTGATTACTAATCATTATTTTGAACGGTATCTCGGATATCGTCACTGGGATCTTTCTCCCATCCACGGTCGCCATCTTCGAGTTTACCTATAAATTCATCACCGTCGCATTCACCGATGGATACTTCTGAGCCAGACTCTCCCATATGGTCATTGTTGCCGGCATCTCCGATATATTCGTCAACTTCTTCCACATCGCCGACGAATCAAGATAGTGGAATATGCGTGTCCGAATATTTCTTATTTCCGATCCCTATACCGTCACCACAGCTACCGGCGATACTTCTCGAGGAAGCTTTGAATGATCTGGGTAATCTCGATGAATATTTCAAGGAGCTTGAAGAGAGAAATATTGCGATCACGACGGCGGTAGCAGAAGAGATAAAGATAGATGAGGAGGAGAACGAAGAAGTCTTCGAAAGAAAGCCAACGGATCCGATAAAGATTGTCATGGGTAGATCACGCACTCCCGTTTTTTAAATTTATTTATTTTTTTTACAACAATTTAAAAAGAAAATGTTTTTTTATATTCCTATCTCCTTAACTTTTTTATATTATAATTTTATACCATATTTTTTTATATCATATATTTTTATAACAATACTTAAAAAACATATGCTGTTATAACAGCAAGAAAAATATTTCAATGTAAAAACAAAGTAAATTAAATCTCTTTAGAGAGAAGGTTTTGTAATAATACGAAGTTTTTTCGTATTGTTACATGAAAAAAAAAGTTGTATAGTAAGTTTACCAAAATAATGATTAGTAATCAATTTCAGCAAAAAATTTTTTTTAGAAAGTCCAGTATGCAATCTTAATAACAAATATTTAGTACTATTAGATAGATTTAAATTATGAATGTTATATTATTTCATTACTTTGAATAATACAATTTATGAGGACAATAGGAGCAACTGTAAGTAATAAATAATGGTGTCGTAGTGGTAAGATGATTTGCCTACCATGCTGCAGGTTTAAGTTCGATTCCCAGTCACAGAAAATTTTTTTTTTCTTTTAATGCTTTTAACTCCTTTTTTATTCTTAATAAAAAGACAATGCTGTTTCTTCTATAAAATTACAAATTAAACGTATATGAATTGAACGACTTAATAAGCGAGAAGAATGGGGTACCTTCTATCAGTACGGGGATAGTAACCTTGATATTTAACAGGTACCATGACAGCTACAAGTTTACCAAATCAAAGGCTACGTTTACGAGCTAACATATACATATTTTGAACTATCAATACAGAGAAAGAGTACATGACAATGCTCGTTGAGTCAAGACATTTTTATACAGTGAATTCTCTCTTGTATAGAAGTATATTATTAATGAATATTATTAGAAATTATCCGAGTTTAACCCATTAAAAACCAGGCAAAACCTGGCAGAGATATCGAGAAACGAACTGTGCCATCCTTTGCATAACCAAAAAAAAAAATACCCGTGTTTTTTCTTTTGTCGATTACAATTGTTTATAACAAATTATTTAAACAAATAACCCAAAATGTCGTAATTTTGCAAAACTGAATGCGGATATCGATTCTACGGGCAAAAACACGACAAAAACCTATGTAACGTTTTTTTGTCAGAGTTCAATTTGTTAGTGTAAAATAAGGATAAACAATCGTGCGCAAAGTAGTAAAAGTTTCAATAAGTTTCCGAGTTATGAACCCAATTATGGCTCATTGCCGTGATCTTCTTTGTGTTTTCTGCAAATAGGTTTGCAACATTTCCTACAGAACCATTCTGTTCTCGTCGAACACGTACCTATCCCGCATTTTTTCATACTTCCTTGTTTCATGATGTGTTCTGAAGAATTTTCAGGCTTCCTCTTTTCCCTGGGAATACGTACTGATGATAGCTTCTGAATGTAATATTCACAAACTTCTTGAACAATATCTTTGGAACCTTTCTTTTCATCCGGATGGAGTTTATCGTAAATCATCGTAGCGTTCGCTAAAGATGCTTGAATAAGTCGCATAAAAAGACACCATGTCCATTTTTTACCTCTTATCGAAGGCATCAGAGCATTACAGTGTTGATCGTGGAGATCGACACCACCCATGTGTTGATTGTGCATGAAAAAAGAATGAGGGAAAAGAATGGAATTTTTCGACGATTCCTGCCATCTTTGCATTGCCACTTTCGGTTCATCCCCATATTTAGTTGAGAGAATCGATACGGGTTTGGAATCCATTACCGTAATGAAATTCAACCCTGAATTTGCTTCATGCTTAGAAATAGTGGTTCCTCTTTCAGCTTTTTTTGGCATTTCGACCTTCTCTGTCACGCGATTCAGCCGGGCAGTGCCTGTTGATGATAAACCATTCTTCTTCAAATGTATCATTAGGTCTGGATTAGAGAAAAAGTTGTCAAAGTACACGTGGTACTTACTCAAATCTTCTTTTTCGGTTCCTTCTAACAAAGTAGAAAGTAATTGTATTACTACTCTTGAACCCAATCCAACAGAAGCTAAAACTTTTTGTGTGATATTCCCTGATTTACCTGTGTAAATATCGAGGTCATAGATGTATCCATCAGAAGAACAAAGTGCCATCTTTATTCCAAACCTGATAGGCTTATTCCTGATACACTGCTTGATACCAAATCTACCGAAATATTTCACCATTACTTCATCTATCGATAGGTTGTAGTCGAAGAAACCGAATTGCATGCAATTCTCACGGAACAAGTCATACATCGTTCTTACTTTCCAAACTTTGTCAGTTGGATTTTCATCTTGATGTTTGTAAAATCGAATATTCTTCTTGATGGTAACAAATTCAGTTCTCGTCAAAAGTTCGGTAATGATTGGACACTCGAGGATTCGTTTTGTTGACCAATAATCATAAAGACGTTTTCTAGAATTGTAAATAGTAATCATTATGATTACAATAAATCTTTCTAGATCATTTTTAGACAAATCGAAATGATTCTCAGCGGTAGCTTCCACAACATGATTCTTCATCGATTCCGAGAAGAATAACTCGAATAATTCCAAGGAATTTTTAAAAATCAATGGAAAAATAGCTGACAGATTGGAGTTGTCCTCGATATCAGGAGATATATTATCCAGAGTATCATCTTCCCAATCGTAAATATGATTCGGCTCCAACAATTTTTGAGTACTTGTGTAAGTACTTTTCACATGTTCGTAAGAACCTGTAGGAAGATCATGAGATGTTATATCTTCTTCTAGATCAACATCCGAATCTCTATCTAAACTTTCATGATCAGCAGGAACAAATGCTATATCGACATATTGATCTTCGTCAATGTCAGAATCCTAAACTAAATCAGGTAGATCCCTAACTCTCCGTCTCGACATTATCAATTGCGTTATGGACACAGAATAATGTGATCTATTTTTATGAAAAGTTCTATTCCTAAAGTCTAGTTTCGAAAGATAATTTTTTTTTCAATTGATGTACCACCGTTAGCCTGCCACTCAAACGTGATCTCTAACACGGAAGGTTTTGAAGAAAAAAAAGCTCATCCAATTGTAGCATGCAACACTACGGTATTCCGAAGGTCAACATCTAAGACGGATGAGAAAGATGATTTACATGTGAAAAGTTCGTTCCTGTTTTAGACTAACAAATTGAACTCTGACAAAAAAACGTTACATAGGTTTTTGTCGTATTTTTGCCCGTAGAATCGATATCCGCATTCAGTTTTGCAAAATTACGACATTTTGGGTTATTTGTTTAAATAATTTGTTATAAACAATTGTAATCGACAAAAGAAAAAACACGGGTATTCTTTTTTTGGTTATGCTAAGGATGGCACAGTTCGTTTCTCGATATCTCTGCCATATTTTGCATGGTATTTGGCATGGTCAATGCCCCCTTCCCAGAGTACGATTGTTTATAGGTATTTTACACTAACAAATTTAACTCTGACAAAAAAACGTTACATAGGTTTTGGTCGTGTTTTTGCCCGTAGATTCGATATCCGCATTCAGTTTTGCAAAATTACAACATTTTCGGTTATTTGTTTAAATAATTTGTTATAAACAATTGTAATCGACAAAATAAAAAACGCGGGTATTTTTTTTTGTTATGCAAAGGATGGCACAGTTCGTTTCTCGGTATCTCTGCCATATTTTGCATGGTATTTGGCATGGTCAATGCCCCCTTCGCAGAGTACGATTGTTTATAGGTATTTTACACTAACAAATTGAACTCTGACAAAAAAACATTACATAGGTTTTTGTCGTGTTTTTGCCCGTAGATTCGATATCCGCATTCAGTTTTGCAAAATTACGAAATTTTGGGTTATTTGTTTAAATAATTTGTTATAAACAATTGTAATCGACAAAAGAAAAAACACGGATATTTTTTTTTTGGTTATGCAAAGGATGGCACAGTTTGTTTCTCGATATCTCTGCCATATTTTGCATGGTATTTGGCATGGTCAATGCCCCCTTCCCAGAGTACGATTGTTTATAGGTATTTTACACTAACAAATTGAACTCTGACAAAAAAACGTTACATAGGTTTTTGTCGTGTTTTTGCCCGTAGAATCGATATCCGCATTCAGTTTTGCAAAATTACAACATTTTCGGTTATTTGTTTAAATAATTTGTTATAAACAATTATAATCGACAAAAGAAAAAACACGGGTATTTTTTTTTTGTTATGCAAAGGATGGCACAGTTCGTTTCTCGGTATCTCTGCCAGGTTTTGCCTGGTTTTTAATGGGTTAAGTATATTATCAATATATATATATATATATATATATATATATATATATAATTCAGCGAAAACCAAGTTCACAGATTATAATTATAGATTTTTCCTAAAACAAATTCTTCATCGCAATAAGAAAACTAATAAAATGATTCTTAAAAGTAAAATTAGATATATCAAGGGGCGCGGTAGAGCCCGATGGCAAATATAAAGTGTTAACGGTAACGAGCTGTGGGGCGCACCGCCGCCCTTTTATAAGCCTAATTCAGCCTTTCTAACCTCTTCAAAATTTTCGATCGTTAACGATAATACTTATTGACTTATATATGTAATCTATTAGCATTCATTTAAAAGATATTTATTAAATCTTTCACATAAAACAACTTTTGCTGAAAAAGATTCATCTTTTAATGAAATAAAGCAGATGGAAATTTAGCTCACTAAATTTCTTTTTCTTTAGCTACGTCACTTCCATTCTCGCGACGGAAATAGTTATATATAGTAGTTAGTTATTATAGATATATAATAAGAAACACAACGCAATACTACAATAGTGCGCATGCGTCTGCGCACAACGCCGCGTCTCCTCCACTTTAGACTTCACCCGTTCTGCGTTCAGTTTTTCGTCTACACATATACACACATACAGACCATATATATATATATATATATATATATATATATATATATATATATATATATATATATATATAATGCCTGCAGACAGTGCAGACGACAACCACAAAATCTAACCTATTATTAAAATCAAATGTTGAAGGATGAAGGATGCGTTTGTGTCATTTGTATTATTAAAATAAAACGGGATGTTTTTACGTGATTTGTTTTTATTTCGTGATAACATACACAAACATTTATTTATTTGAAAGTAACACATAATATACTCATGTTCTATCCAGATATAAAGTCAACGCTGGCTCAGAAGGGTAATTTCAATGAAATAATAAAACTATAATTAATCAAATGTTTGCAAGCTCAGGTTTATAATTACATTAAAAAGACTCTTTTCACCTAGCGTTGACTTGATATGTGAATAAAACATGAGAATATTATAAGGTTCTTTCGAAGGAATTTTTTTAAAATTTATTTTAAGTGAATTTTCATAATCAAATAGGGCTACGTAATGGTTTAGGTAAATTTGCAAAAGATTACTTCAAGTAGTTTAAAAGAAAATAGAGTCAATGAAACTTTCAAGTTACCCATACACAAATATTTATTTGAAAGTAACACATAACTTTCTAAAACGTAAAATATTTGCAAGTATAAGTTTCGGTATTACCAACAATATAAATTAAAAGAAATACGCTACAATTAAAATAGTAAACATAAACTAATATTCTATTTTTAAAATATTTCTATTTTTTCGAGAATAGTAAGAATAAATTTCCAGTCTCTGGAAAAGTTGTGAAATCTATAAAAAATACCTTTCTAACAAGTAAAATCTTGGCAAGTATAAGTTTTATTATTACCCACAATATAAATTAAAAGAAATATTTTATTACCAAAATAAGACGTTCAATTATGAATTTCATGAATACGCTACAATTAAAACAGTAAACTTAAACTAATATTCTATTTAAAAAATAATATAGTTTAAAATATCTCCATGTTTTACTAATTCGAATAATCTCAAATGAACGCTAAAGATATTAATGAAATCGATTAATAAATTGGCAAGTATTGTATTTTTATTTTTAAATCAATTTCCTTCTTTTATTAATTAGTATGAAGTATACAAACTATTTAAAAAATATTATAGTTTAAAATATTTCTATTTTTTACTGATTCAGATAATCTGAAATAAACGCTAAAGAAATTAATTGAATCGATTAATAAATTGGCAATTATAATATTTTTATTTGTAAATCAACTTCATTTTTTTATGAATTAGTATGAAGTATTCAAATTAATAATACCTTTCAAATTTAATATTGTAAGACATTAAATTTGACATAAATACATGTTGATAAGAAATAGGTGAAAAGTTGAACCTCAAATACTGATCTATAATACTCTCGCTACATTACACTCGCGTTACATGTAGTACGCATATGGCAATTCATCTCTATTATAGGTAAGCTAACTGATACTTTTTGAAATCTAGCCAATATAATATTACGAACAAACAGTTTGTACCTTATCTAGGGCTCTGAATTGCTGCCGTCGTTAATTGCTACGAACCTTAGGTAACTCGGGCACAGTTTGAGGTTATTTTTCCCAAACTCGAGCAATGTTCCAAGTTTAACTGTAGTTCAATATAAAATATAGTGTATTGACGGTCTCTTTAATTTCGACATATAACTATGAACATACTTGACCCCCTGCGCCCAGTGATAATCACACATATATATGTTTTTACAGGTTTCTTTAAAATGAAAGATTTTTTTCAATTAAATAAACTAAAAGAATTTTTTAAAATAAAAACTAGGAAAGTTGAAGTGTGCATCGAAGTTATCTTCACTAGAAATCTCCTTTTTCTTAAAAAAATATATGTATATATATATATATATATATATATACATACATATATATATATATATATATATATATATATATATATATATATATATATATATATGTATATATGTGTGTGTGTATTATTACTTCACCGAGTGTAAAGGTTAAAGATCACTGTTACTGTATTGGGCGGTAAGTTAATGCATATATATTTATATACATATATATATATATATATATATATATATATATATATATATATATATATATATATATATATATATATGAGAGGAAACTCTTATATATAGGCTTGGCTTTTTTTATTAGCTCTTGACCTTCAACCTTGATACTTTACATTTTGCTGCGAAAACCCACGTATTCCAGCATAATTTTACCGTTACATTCGTCTTTCATTAGACCAACGACCTTCTTATTAATTTGTGGGTTTTCAAATTGGTTGTCCTTGGGATAATCCGATGTATCAAACTCATGGATGACTGTCTTTACAAGGTCATACATATCCACGTGACGTACTTCATAGATTAAGCTATCAGTATCTGTATACAACAGTTTGCAGTTTCTACTGACACGATTCATCATGTACTCGTAGTGAAAACGATAGACGTGTGTCTTCGACAGATCTAGTACGGTACGGCCTATGTAGATAGGTTTACTTACGTAGAGATCAGTGTATGCAAGTTGAACAGCTACGCAGTTTTCGTCGAAGATGAGATAGCTATGAAAGTTTGGTCTTGCTATGTAGCCTTCTGCACTATAACGTCCAGACCACTTAGTCACTAGTTTAACTCATTATTCGCATTTTCTAGCTTTAAGCTGTTCAAATCGATGTAATCTTTGAGCCATGGTTTCTGATAGAATCGCAGGGCTCTGTGAATCTTCATCAATTGTAATCCATGCTTGAGAGCCTGTTTGAGAGCTCGGTAATGAATGACATATCGTTTTTTGGAATGTAGCGTAGTCAACAACTTATTTTGATTCGACCCTGAAGCAGCTAAATGTTCGGGACAGAAGGGTAGATCTTTATGATCATCGTGAATCCTTTGAGTATAATCGAGATTTATCTCGAGAATATATCCTGTTGTATTGTCATTGGGTACATTAAAAAATAAATTGTCTTTCTCAAGGTCTTCGACCCAGGCAATGCCTGCATATGGAAGAAACTGCGTCATAGACCATGTATATAGATTGTTGACGTCGAAGTACATAAGATACGTTGAATCTTTTCTCTCGTCGTACTGTTTCACATTCATATACTTATTATTCTCCTTCGCATATCGATGGCAACACTGGATGATACCACCTTGAATACTTCGCTCGACGAAAAGTAACATATCTATATCAGTAAGCAGATCCAACTCAATCTTCGTATATTTAAGCATTGCATCCCACTATAAACCTGGAGTAGTACAATACTGAGCTGGATCCAGTTCGCAAGCCTCCAGATAGTTGTCTCTGAAGTTTTAGAAAACTTCTGATAATAGAAGGACATCTGTTTTCAGATACAAATCGGAGTGTAAAGGTTAAAGATGACTGTCACTCTACTATATATATATATATATATATATATATATATATATATATATATATATATATATATATATATCGGGATATTTAGCTTTCAAGAATTCCTGTTCATAGAAGCCTCCAGCTATGGATTCGTTTCGATAGTCCTTTAACTTGTAAGTTACGGGGTTGGTAGGCATCACGTGACTAATTGTGAATATCTCCGTAGACCAGTTAGGAGTGTAGCCTTTCTCGAACACTTGTTTAGACTTACTCACTTGTACTTTGTCGTCCACCTTGAATTTCAGATTCTTCTTCTTCGCTGACTTCTTTCGATTGAAACGCTTTAGAATTTGAAGCTCATTGGTAGCAGTAACTTCTTTTGGCTTTATTCTAATCGTTCGATGCTTTCTATCCTTGTAAGTTGTTAACAATTCAGGTAGAATTTTGAGTCATTTGTAGATTTTTCGTAAGCTGAACTCAACCCACATCTTATTCTTGAATGTGCGATTGAAGCGTTGAGAAATAGACGCTTTGAGATTACTGTGGGTCGAGTAGAGGTTGATCTTGTTTTGCTTCGTGAGATTTCGCAGACACTCGACCTTGACGGGATATAGATTTCATTGCCTGGTAGCTTAAAAAAATACTGCGATCACTCAAATTAAAGGTCTTATTATCAGCTTTTAACTAAAATTATGTGCAAGTCTCCATAACGTATACTACTGGAAGTAAATTACCTCAATCTATGACATAAACCATTCAAGATGCTAGAAAAATGGCACCTAATTGAGACTGAACCAGTTTCTATATTTAGATATATTTACGTTTGCCAATTTTTATGTAGATTTTATTCCAAACAAAGATTCAACAAAATTTTGGGTTTTAAAAAATGATCGAAAATTAGATTTTTGAAAAATATTCAAAGATAGCATATATTTGTTAAAATTTGACGCATATAGCTCTTCACTTAAAATAATTTTTTTTTGCTGAAGCGCATGTGGATGACTTTCCATTTTAGTGATACGGTAAGTTACTGAAATTTTTTTGCATTGATTTATAAAGTTTTAATAATCTTTTTACCAATTTTATTAAAAAAGTGCATAAATGCACTTAAAAAACTTTGAAATCGAGGTAGGAACCTTTAAATCTCAACGTCCAGCACCTGCCTTGCAGGAGAGTTATTTTTTTCATATTTGTCAACTTTTAAAAGTGTTACAAGAAGGATAAGCGAAGCTTTGAAAATTTTTGTCCACCCTACAGTTACAGCCCAAGCGTACTTGGAGAAAATATCAATGACTGTAAGCATGTACTTGTAACCATTGTTTTCTCGAGTATAAGGTTACATTTCCACTAGATCCGCCTACCAGGTCTCATCCAGACCACGTACAATAAACTTTCGACGTGAATAGTTACATCTTACTGGCTTATGAATTTCCTCTACTAATATTTTATGCATTGTCATTTTTAGAGTCACTATCTACTGGAATATTTGACTGTGATAATTGAAATAGCATATCGTACAGTGTTTGAATGGATCCATCAATCTTTTTAATTTTTTTTTCAGTATTCATCTTTGAAACCATTGAGTTCTGAGTTTACATTATCGAGTTCTGAGCTCAAACGATTTGTAATCAGATATAAGCTGCGAACTTCTAATTGAACGAGTCCAAATCAAACTGACCATCAGCTGTGACTTTGTATCCAATACCAGGTGGACCACGTTTAGTTTCACCTCTACTCAAATTACGTCCGAATACGTCGACACTCATGTTGAAACTGATACGATTACTGGTGGGTACCTCAATATATGTTACCATCTTCGCGCAACTCCTCTATAATGAAATGGATCTCATTGATATGACTGAGATTCCCTGCTCATCTCTCGGCTATCAATAAGCGGAGTCGATCTACGAGCTCATTGGGATCATCACAATACACGTAATCCAATGTAGTATTCGTTCTCGCGATCTTGTATCGAAGTAGTAGTCCTTCTCCTTCTACAGATTTTCTCTTTGAATTCTTATATTAGTAGTATTGAATAAGGAGCTATAAAATCATTATATTTCTTATTCATTTGACTATGAATCCGTTCATTTTCCCTGTAAAATTTTTTATGAGTACTCGTAGCTTCAATGATCTTTCGATATTTCTCCGTATCATCTAGACCGATGAATTGTCTATCAGGTTGTTTTCTATCTGTTCTGATCGACGACAACATAATCATGTTCAAAGTATATAGGTGAGTTTCCAATCATGAGTACATCATCGTGCATGCGAACTCCGTACACGTTGTCGAGATACTTTTTACCATTTTGTTTCAACATAAGCAAATACGTATTGGCGAATGAATCTGATGTTTTGTCGTTGTTATCCTTATCTTCGGTATTAGTATTAGCAGTTTAGAATGATATATTATGCAACTGGAGAGTGTCGTCAGCGTCATCGAGTGTAACATCATGAGCTGATGTATCTTTAAATATTAAATGTTCAGTATCGTATTTCATACTTTTACTGTTAGACTCTGCCACGCTCACAAGTTTCGCTAGCGGATCAACGATGGGCTTAAACGTTTCATTCAACACTCTTGCTATATTCTCTTTACCATGATTGAGCAATATATATTTATGTCTGATGGCATCTCTTGCTTTCGCAATTTGGCGAAGCACATTTTTCTCTCGGTGGGATTCTGACATGATGACAGTTTGGCAGTTCACGTTGCACTAATCACTCTTCAGATAAGCACTCATATATTTATAGCAAAACAGTCGAATTCCTTTCTGTATCTACCAGTATTGATTGGTCGATCTTTATCTATTGCGATGAATCCAGATTTATCATTTCTCCAACACTTTGAATACATTTCTTTAAATTGTGGAAAAGTCATGCCAGAATTTACATGACCATCGTACACACGTCATCTCGTCTATATATTACCAACAAATTTATGTTATCTCTCACGAGATGTTTAGGAATGTATGCATAAGACTAACATAAATAGAAACAATCTACCTTCTTATGTCTACCCATGCAGAAAAAGGCTCTCATGTTATCTTGTTTCTCGCAAGCTACATCATCGAAAACCATGATTGAATTGAGTAATGCACTGTCTACAGATATCACTTCGTCGTGCTCTCTGAAAGCAAAATATTGTATGCCATCTATCGGATCCAAGACTTCCTTCAGCAGTTTATATGTTGGCTCATCGAGCGACTTTGAGTAGATGTATATGTTTTCGAATCTCAATCCATTGAGATGTGTTATGAGAGCTAGCAGACTATTTGTCTTTCCGCAGTAAGATGGTCCAAGAATACTGCTCGCACGCTATCAGGTAGTAGTTCACCATGTCGTTTCTCTCTCTCTCTCTCTGTTTTTCTTGCTCCGCAATAGCGTCAAAATTCGCTACTGGCAGTTTGACTGTGTGCTCCTTGAAATTCATTTTCACTGTATTCTGTCACAATAGTAACTAACTCTCTGACTATAAATAGGCTGCTTATATGCTCGAACAGTCAGTTGTGAACCAATCTTCGAACTTCGAACTGACGAGGTCGTGGTTTATTAAACAAACTCATTAAAAAATTACCTGTGGAGATTCATTTACCTCGATACTAGTACTGTGGATCGGGGACTAAACTAAAAAAATTACTTGAGGTGAGCCAGGCATCAATCCTCTGGACGCAGCCTGCAAGGAACACGATATAGCCTATTCTCAGAATCGTGAAAACATTGAAGCTAGAAACGTTACAGATAGAGTTCTAGCCGATAAAGCTTGAAATAGAGTTTGATCTAAGTTCTCTACAACTGTAAACAAAACTGTGAAGGCTGTCTCCAGATCTGTAGTTCCAAGTAAAAGTGCTCGCGAGGTAATTCTTTCCGCTCTTAAAAGTGCTCACAAAGCTGTGAAAGAGGTTGGTGGTTAACGTAACATTAAAATTCCACGTATTCTACCTATTCCACAAAAAGTAGGTGGATACTTATCTTTTTTCATACCTCTGTTCGCGGGTTTGAGTGCAACAGCTGCTGGAATAGCAAAAACTGTTAACGATTCGAAGGCGGCTCAGAAGCAGTTGGCTGAGAGTCAACGTCAACCAATCTATGGAAGCCATTGCTCTAGGTAAATGTCTATATCTAAAACCACACAAAACAAAGTTTGGTATCCACTTAAAACCTTACATTGGAAAAGGTTAAAAAAAAAATTCTCGGAAATAAAATTACCACAGAGGGCACTTACCGATGCTGATTTAGTGAAATATGCTATAATTCTGAAAAAATCAAATTTTGAGGTGTATTCACGAGGAATGCATTGCCGACTAGTGGACCACATTATTGTGAATCAGCTATAGTAAACTTGGATGTTGAGAGTGCACCTGGGACCTATTGGATAGCATATCGCAAGCGAGATAATGACGTCGTTTATTTCGATAGTTTTGGTGATCTTCAACCACTACTAGACTTAATGTTATATCTCCGAGTTGATGAGGTGAAATACAATCTCGAGAGGTATCAACCTTTGATACGTTTAACTGTGGTCATTTGTGTCTAAAGTTTTTGTGTAAAAAAGTTGAATCGTCATCGACAGGTTATATATAAGCAGATGTCAGAGTAACATTCGATTCATTGTACGCCGAGCAGCCATGTGCAGGCATTAACACTGAGTCTGTCCGGTACTAGATCTATGCTCGAAACTCAGTATTTTCCACCAACCGAACTTTCGCCGTAACAAATTTGATGTAGGTGGAGAAGAAATTATTCTACCAACAGGTAGTTACAAAATCGAAGACATAGAGAGCTACAGTCGAGAGACACTTGCTCACAAAGGTATATCAATTAGTATGAAGCCTAATAATAACACGTTACGTAGTGTAATCAAGTGCAGTCAAACTATTCACTTTCGACCACAACCCTCGATAGCTTCACTACTGGGTTTCACTCAACATGTTGTACCAGAAAACGCGTCACACAGTTCCGATTTACCTGCAGCCATTCTCAAGGTCAACGCTCTGCATGTCGAGTGCAACATCACGTCTAATGCCTATATAAACGATCAAAGAGTTCATACGATACATGAATTCTTTCCAGCAGTACCGCCAGGATATAAGATAATCGAACTTCCATCACAGGTATTTTATCTTCCGATCGTCTTCAAGAGTATAGATCACCTACAAGTGCTAATAGTTGACCAAGACGGAAACTTGGTTAATTTTCGCGGAGAAATCATGACGATCAGATTACATTTAAAGCAAGTCTGAGGATGGGTATCGTATATAACTCCAGAATTGGTAGGGGCTATATAAACATCTTATCATATCTATCAGCGATCAGTCATAATTGAGCAATCAAAGCGCTAACACGGCGAAACATTCAGTTTCTAAAAAGTCTAGGTTTAAGACTCATCTCAGCCGGTGGAAAAAAGTAAGGTGTATATTATTTTGTTGTATTCAGAACAATGACCGAGATTCTAAACATTCAGTTGCCTGTTGCATTTGACGACTCCATAGCGCATTACGAGATTCACGCTCGTCAACCATACACATCATCCACTTTTAACAACAGCGATGAAATTCGCATCTCCATCCAACATCAAGACTTGTGTCTTTTACCATCACGCAATTCACTACATGTGTATAGTAGAATAGTTAAAACTGATGGTAATGCAGTGCAACATTCAAAACATCACGTCTAATGCCTATATAAACGATCAAAGAGTTCATACGATACATGAATTCTTTCCAGCAGTACCGCCAGGATATAAGATAATCGAACTTCCATCACAGGTATTTTATCTTCCGATCGTCTTCAAGAGTATAGATCACCTACAAGTGCTAATAGTTGACCAAGACGGAAACTTGGTTAATTTTCGCGGAGAAATCATGACGATCAGATTACATTTAAAGCAAGTCTGAGGATGGGTATCGTATATAACTCCAGAATTGGTAGGGGCTATATAAACATCTTATCATATCTATCAGCGATCAGTCATAATTGAGCAATCAAAGCGCTAACACGGCGAAACATTCAGTTTCTAAAAAGTCTAGGTTTAAGACTCATCTCAGCCGGTGGAAAAAAGTAAGGTGTATATTATTTTGTTGTATTCAGAACAATGACCGAGATTCTAAACATTCAGTTGCCTGTTGCATTTGACGACTCCATAGCGCATTACGAGATTCACGCTCGTCAACCATACACATCATCCACTTTTAACAACAGCGATGAAATTCGCATCTCCATCCAACATCAAGACTTGTGTCTTTTACCATCACGCAATTCACTACATGTGTATAGTAGAATAGTTAAAACTGATGGTAATGCAGTGCAACATTCAAAATTGCTCAACAGTGTCATCTACCATCTATTCGAGAAAATCCGGTATGAAATTAATCTCATAGAGGTCGACAAATGTAAGAATATAGGTTTGATCTCACTGATGAAAGGTTGGATTTTCATAAATCCTAGTCAGAGCTCGCTCATTGAAAATCCAGGCTGGCTCGACATCGAGGAGACGTATGCATTCCTCAAAGAACGATTCTCGGATTTTCCGAAGACTATCGTAAAATCATAGTCAATGTCAAGCACGAGCTAATACTTACGAGATTTAGGAATTATCTAAATACAGTTGTGCAGATACCTACGCATGTGATTGTGCTACCGAAAATCGAGTGGCGTGTGTTATACGTATTGGCATCAAATGCATATAAAGTCTGACTGCTAAATTACATAGAAAAGGATAGATCTATCGCCATGAGTTTCCACAAAAGGGAGATGTACGAATATCCGCTACTTCTAGCTACATCGAAGCACGTTTGGACAGTAAAGACCTCTAATCAGATGGAAAGGCCTCGCTTTGTCATCCTAGGCTTTCAATAAATCAAAAGGGTCAGAGAACTGTCAATGCCAGCCGCTTCGACCACTGCAATATAAGAAACGTAAAGCTATTCCTTAACTCGCAATATTATCCATATGGAAATTTAAATTTTGATATCGATCGAAATCAGTGTGCTATGTTGTATGAAATGTATGCCAATTTTCGAAGTGCTTACCACGAAATAGATCTAGAGCCTGTCCTAAAAAAACGTCATTCAAAAGTGCTCCCGTAGATGTTCGTCTAGAACTCGAGGCTAAAGACAATTTTCCAGAAGGAACATCGGCTTACTGCTTAATCTTACACGATCGCGTTGCCCAATACAATCCTGTGAGTGGAGACGTAAAAAAACTTGTCTAAACTTGTTCAGAGTGGAAGTGGTGGGGATAGTTGCTATAAAGGAATGCATACGAGCAAGAAAAAAAAGCATATCTCTTCGAGATGGTGTACGTGGTGGACATGCAGGGCTTCAAGCAGCGCGTCAACGATTATATCCTGAAGAAGTTGTCCATAGTTCCTCTCAACGATGATAGCGAGCCTCTAGTGCGTCTTTATACAGTCATATTTCTGGCAAATTCTGTGAAATAAGTACAAAAATGAGAACTGGTGGTTGGAGTACTATTATCACTGTTTAACATGGATATCGGATGAACTTGATTATATCAAAATAGGAAATATACTTCGAGAAGCCCTGCGTAATTCCACTGGAGCGCTGGTGATGGATTCGATAAGAAAAGAATGGTTGGAACGCTTTAAATTCAACGTTTACGAGACAGCTAAAATGGGTTATCCACCAATGAATAAGTTAAAGCTAGTCACAGTTTGTCCTCACCATAATGGATCGTACCAATTGTGCTCTTCACTATGTTAAACTTATGAAAAAATTTTACAAGCACAGCTGTACTTTATTGAATCAAGAAAAATATACTACTAATATTAATTAAATACATATATATTAAGCACAAAAATATATATATGTTAATGTAAGAAATTGTTTTCACATCAATAAATTGTAAAAAGAATTTGTTTCAAATATCAAAATGTTTTTTCTTTAATTTACCCACCCCACTATTCTAACAGTAGGACCAAAGCGACGGTACAAGCTCGCGGGCGCTACGAGCTTACGGGCGCTACGAGCTCACAGGCGCTCCGGCATCATTCTTCTGTACCCGCTTATTCCCGTACACGCCTAGCCTAATTTTAAACTTTAAACTAATATTCCGAATTCAGCTGAGCTGCTTATTAGTGTTGTTAGTATTTTAATTAATATCCCGAATTCAGCTGAACTGCTAATTAGTGTTGAAGGTAGTTATTATTATCTAGCGCCTTGAAACCTACTAGACATGTGCAGTAACGTGTGCATTTGAAATAATACGAATTATTGCAATTTTTAATTTTTACAAAATTGTGAGACATGTAAAATGCCACAATAAAACATTTCTGCAAAACATAAACAGCTGAAAGAGAAATGCAGTGTTAGGAAGGTTAGGTTAGGGTAGATAGGGTTAGGATAGGGAAGGGGGAATATTATAAGGGAGCAATATTATTGACATTGACCCAGGGTAAACGGGACGGAATCACGCACGCACCGATACCACCTAATTAATCATTAATTATTTTAATCAATAATCGTGCACTTCAAATTGTATGCTCCACGGGGGAGATCGACGGCGTACCAGACACATACAAACCTACCACCAGCACACACGCATACACTTAGCAGCACAGCAGCCGACTCAGCCAATAGTCAGCAGCCAAGGGAAAGCTGAGCAGCTCAGGAGGCAGCGCCGACGAAGAAGAGGTCGAGTCTTTTCTTGTTTCTAGGTAGATCCAGCAAGAAAGACAGACTGAACGAGAAACTTAGTCAGTAGTCTACGTGTAGGAATTTTTTTTTTTTTGGAACCTTAAATTTTTTTTGTGTGAGTTTTCTTCAGTAAGTGTGAGGCGGAGATACGTGCATCATATTTTTTTTAGGTTATTGGTTGTAAGTAGTAGTGCGACTACTACTATTTACTTCTAGAATATTTTTTTTACAAAATTATAGCCGTCAACGAACACACACACTCCCCAACAAGTTTAAGGGGGGGGGGGGTAAGGTTAATTTGTGCAAGAAAAGGCACATTTTTGTGATTTTCTTTTCACGACTCAGTTAAAATTTATTTATTAAAACCAATGTTACATTATTGTAGTCCATTTAAATAATATTGTGGAATATTTTCATGAAAGAATATTGAAAAATGCGGCAATGGCATAAATTATTCGGAAGTATCTCAGAAAAAAGTTGAATTGCGGTGCACCTCATAACTCGGTGCTGGATCATCTGAAATCAAAAAACCAAAGTTCGTTCGTCAGATAATTGCTTTTCCCAGGTAACACTGGGAGGGATTTTCGAAATTTCTATTTTTCACTTTACGGGAACACTTTACATGAAAAAACGCGATTTTTGCCAAAAAAACGGCTAATTTGTTATTGTAAAATGAAAAATATAAACGAATTTGGAAAAAAGCTCCAGCGTTACCTCATAAATTATGTAAAGAAATAGTGTTTAAAATTTCGAAAGGATCGATGCAATAGTTTTGAAGTTGTAATGGGCACTGACTTTGAAAACTTGAGTTTTGGGAAAAACGCTTTAAAGTTTTGAACACTAAATAATTTGGAATAAAACGTTCATAAGCGAGATTTATCGGTTTACCTCGCACTGAATCATCGATGCCAGGTCCATAGAGGTAGTAGACAGCGAGAGAGCGGGCCCTGTCGAGTCGTGGGTACCAGTGGAGGAACTGATTTCAGAGGTAGATTATTTGAAGATCGTGCCTTGGGGAGAGGACTTGATGTAGTGGCATCTCGAAGAGGTGGCCCCACCACCGTGTCCGGTCCCACCGTCAGCGCCAACACCTCAACTGAACTTGCCTCGACTAAGAGGTCCGAATGGGAAGAGGCGCAAGTATAATCCCCGTCGACACCTCGAGATAGAGGGATTAATCATCAGCACTCGACGAGCGGGGTCGGGAAATTCGGAAGGAAATTTGCGAGGTACCCAATTCGTGGAGTTGAAAGAAATCCCAAACCTGCCCCACCTTGATCCCCCGTTGGACTCCTGTTTCAGCTGCTGGCAGGAGGGCTACCTCCGAAAGCTCTGCCCCCGACCCAAGGAATATAAATTCTGCTGCAATTGCAAGAGAATGGGCAGTACCCTATCGGATTGCCCCCGCTGCTAGAAGGTGCATCAAGCGTACCTCAATCGAGAGTTAGGGAGAGAGGAAAGGCCAGGACGAAGGGGGCGCCGAAGAGAAGGGTCGGAGGATCGAGTCTTGGACGTTTCCTTTGTGTTTTCAGGGGCTCGAGGACCGCCGAACCGGGAAGACGAGGGACTCCCACCCTATTCCGTGGTGGGAACGCCCGTGCCAGCATCCCGTCGGTCAAGATGGGATGTATCCACGGGGGAGGGAACACTGCGGGTGACGGTGAGGTCCGCCACCACCAGCGAGGAGACCACCACCAATCCAGGCTTTGACGGTCGGATCTGCCATCAGCCGGGAGGCTGAGCGTCGCGCCAGTACGCTCATCATGTCCCCAACAGAGAGAATGATGGAGTTCGTGAGGAGTATTGCCCACCTCCCTGTCGACACACAAGATCTACTCCTACGGGAGTGGATGGACAAACCTCGCACCTAGAGGATCGGGCTGTCTTGGTGTAATCGAGTTATTTGAGAAGGAAGAAAAAAAAGGGGCGGGGGGTCAGAATATACCTTATAAAACCACATTTTTTGTTTTTTTTTTATTTTTATCAGTTACCTATCGTTATGTAACGTTGGTGGCGAAATTATTAATTGTTACCGCGAAATAAGCGAACGCTCGGGGTCGGAGGCTTTGTGGGCATGATTCCTTTACTATTCAATTAGAGTGATCGTTTAAAGTCAATTTAAACCAGAGATTCACCCGTTAGTGTGATCTCCGGTTTAGGAGGGGGGTATTTGTGATATGTAAAATGCCACAATAAAACATTTCTTCGAAACATAAACAGCTGAAAGAGAAATAGAGTGTTAGGAAGGTTAGGTTAGGGTAGATAGGGTTAGGATAGGGAAGGGGGAATATTATAAGGGAGCAATATTATTGACATTGACCCAGGGAAAACGGGACGGAATCACGCACGCACCGATACCACCGAACGCACGCTAATTAATCATTAATTATTTTAATCAATAACCGTGCACTTCAAATTGTATGCTCCACGGGGGAGATCGACGGCGCAACACACACACACAATCACAAACCTACCAACAGTACACACGCACACATTTAGCAGCACAGCAGCCGACTCAGCCAACAATCAGCAGCCCAGGGAAAGCTGAGCAGCTCAGGAGGCAGAGCCGACGAAGAAGAGGTCGAGTCTTTTTTTGTTTCTAGGTAGATGTAGCAAGAAAGAGAGACCGAACGAGAAAAGATACACAGGCAGGAGCCGCGGGGCCACAGCAGCCGCAGGAGACGAATATACACTCACACATATATGGGGCGAATCACGTCAACTCTCCTAGCGCGGCGCGCGAGCGCTTAATACTGTTGTTTTCAACTCGCGTTTGCGGTATAAAAAAAAATATATAAAAAATATCCAATAAACTATTTCGATGTATTTTTTCCTCAGCTTTCTAATGGTGTAGTCAGATTTTCCAAAATTTTCCATTTTCATTAAAAAAAAACACAAAACGTGTTATATCTCGAAAAGTCTATTTTTAATATATTTTTTTAATACTTTTAATCGAAAGCTGAGGTTTTTTTACATAAAAAAAGTTATTTTGCCCAGAGTGCCCGATTATATTTCAGTGAGTAATAGAACGCCGAAAAGTTGAAGTACCGCGCGCAGCGGCAAGGCGCGTGACTTCGCGCTCGACGGTGGCCGCTGGATTCGGTCCTCCTTTTCATATTTTGCTACCTTATAATTTCTTTTAAACCTGTTAGGTAATTTAGTTATTTTTTTGTTTTTATTAATCATTTTTTTGTTACTTTGGCTTTCGAAGAGGCTTTCAAAGTCTTTAGCTTCGTGGCTTTCTTTGTCTTTGTTGCGGGTTTGGATATATTATTTTCTTTTTTCTTAGTGTCTTTCTTTGGAAAGATTTGATATTTAGAACTTAAAGACGTTTTCTGTAGTTTGAATGTGTTTTGATTCAATGGAATAAAAGCATGATACTGTAAAGTCCCTGGTATAGATTTAGCATTATCTAATCTTGGTTTGAGTTCTAAAACAGTTTTTTCATAATCATCTTTATTGCTATAAAATACTTTGGTTTCTTTGCAATAATTTTTAGCCCATTCGTAAAGACTTTTTGCTGTTAAAATTCTATTTTTGGATGAAAGTTGTAGACTAGCACGTTTTGCACCTCTTTTTAAGTTTGCACCGATACCATCACATGCACCTTTGCCGTGCGCGGTAGCATAAAAGTGCCATTCCGCTGAGATTTCGAAATCTTTCTCATGAAACAGAAGATTTTGCATATTATTCTTATTTTTAAAATGTTGACTTGCTCCATCCGTTAAATAATAAATTTTTTTTAACTACGAAATTAGATTTTAGATAAAGTATGACAATTTTTTGATATTCATAAACCGCAACAGTATCATGGTTTAGATTATCAGAAATTACAGCAATGCTTGCATGTTTAAGATCACTATTTTCTTTATAATAAATTACAACGGTAAAAATAGTTGCCTGGTTATTATTCCAATGGAACGATTGCGTAGAATTCTGTACTACAAATGTATAGTTTTCCGCAAAATTAAAACAGACAATAAACTCCCCTTCTTGAAGATTTTCTTTCAACTTATTCACATACTGTGACTGTTTCTTAGCAAAAAAATCGTGAGTCTTCAATTTCATTAATTTGTCGCCCAGCGTGTTGAGAAAGTCATAAACGTTCTCACTTTTTGAAGCTATCGTACACCGATCTGTTTGAAACCACGATTCAAATTGAATTTCGAAAACATTATTTTTATCAAAACATTCAAGCAAATGTTCTCGTAATGCAGACGTATTAGGACAATTTAGACAGTCACCCAAGAAACACTCGTCACGTGCATTTTTACAAACGATTGCCTGAATACAGTCATGATAATTTGTACGATATAGTTTACTATTTTTCGTTAAGTACTCTAGCTCAGCAGCTTCTAGCATGAGCTTAACGTTTTCATGATGTACACATACACATACATTGTGTGTACCACTGATTCCAGCTAAAACACAGTGTGCTGGTCTCAATTGTATGAATTTTGTTAACCCAATTTTAACGTGTTCGTATTCTTTTTGAAATAAATAATAGATTTCGTTATTGCCAAGAAGTAATCTTTTCTGAACGTGTTCTCGTTTGCCGTAATTCGACTTATGTCATCCTTTTCATAAAAACTTTTAACTAAATTTGTAGTTTCCTCCGAAAGTACTTTGCCGCGTTTTTTTTCAAGAACTGAGAAAACTCCTTTTTCAGCTACTAACTCTTTTGCTTCTCGAGCTTCCCATTCAGTACAACCAAACTCTCCGATTAAATCATTACGAGACCAAAAATCGGGAGCAAGCGTGAGTAGCTGAATTCTATCTTGCTTCGATATAGTATTAGAAAATTTTCTTTTAATTTGTTCGAGAACCGTTACGCCAGCTTTATGATATTCATCACAACAATTTATGTTAGCTTTTTTTGTATCCGAAATAGGTAAATCTGCTTTACGTTTGTAAATTTGCCTACGACATGTACCACATATTTTCGCTTTTTCGGGTACAAACGGAAATATACTTCTAAAAGTTGAAGGAAAGTCAAACAGATCTTTAGACGTAGGGTGATTCTCTCGAGAGAAAGGATTTATGCATTTCATTTTCCAGGTTGAACCCATTGCAGTTGCTACAATAAACCGGAGAAATACGTAACCAATAGATTTATGATTTAATCATAAAAAAATCTAAATTTAAAAAAAACATCGTCGTATATATGAATTTCTTGTAACAATTCATTTATAGATTAAAGTTTTTTATGTTTAATCCACCTACCGACTGAAAAAAGAACTAGTTTTACAAGTAAGCATGATGTGGCGGTGACGGCGGCCGCGCCGCGCCAAGTCGCGCGCGGTACTTCTACTTTTCGGCGTTCTATTACTCACTTAAATATAAATGAAATGTAGGAGTTGGGCCGTCGACGAAAGGCCCACCGAGATCCGCGGAAACTTTAGAGAAAAGACCACGCGGTCGGCCTAGAATTCAGAGAGGATAGTTCGCCGGGATGTCCGTCCCCTCGGCGAACTCGAAGGAACTCGCTCCCATAAAAATTGGTTTTCCCTATGTTCGATGCGTTTTATTTCAAACGGCACCAAAAAGGGACATCCTGGAAGAGGTGGCGGAGGCCCTCCTAGAGCGAAAATCAAGTGCGTCGAGGAAACTGCGTACGAAGCCAAATGCTCGTGGATTCGGCGTATACACGTGAAGTACCTGTACAGCTTCACCGGGGTCGGCTACAACGGCGATCCGCCGCGAGCCACCTCGAAGGTAAGAGCTGCGGCCAGCCGCGCACACGCGCTGCGTGTGGCGCATGCCTGCAGGATGCCGGCTTAGTCGATTAATTAATATAATTAATGATTAAGCACCCTGTTATAATATATATATATATATATATAATCATTAATTATATTAATCGACTAAGCCGGCGTCCTGCAGGCATGCGCCACACGCAGCGTATATATATATATATATTATTCCACGCAAAGTCAGTAGATCAACATTTTTTAATCTCAGAACGAACAGAATAATTGTCACAAATTATCATCAAAATATTCGAATAAATTTTTAAACCTTAAGCTTAAAAGTGTAAAAAGTTATGTGGACACATAACATGGAATTTTTTAATTTTTTTCATAACTTGTAATTTTTATGTATTTTTTATTTTAAAATATTGCAGTTTAAAGAAAGTAATGTAACAATCTATTTCTTTAGAAATTTTGTGGGCAATATAATAGTATTTTTTAAAAAACCTAATAACATTGTTTAGGATTAGCTAGGAAAGTGTACATCTACATTAACATTAAAGTGAGGTATCATCGTAACTAAATTGGCCAAATCAGGTTTCAAATTGTTGCTTGAACCAATACCTATAAAATGAGACCAGTTTGAATAATGGACCAAATTACTATGAAAAGTTATACTACCTATAAAAAGATAAAATAATCAAAATAATCAAAATAATGCATTATGATGATATCACAAAAATTCACTACTGATTATTTACATTAAATCTTTTTTTATCAATTTAATAATATTTCTAGAACTTTCTTTAAATATTTAACACATACTTGAATGCAAGTTAGCACTAATTACACTAAAACACAGTTTCATAGCACTTCACTTAAATACGGTCATTCTGTATTATACGATATGCATTTGGATTCTGTCTAATAAACAAGTAAATAATGAAAATACTTTTTTTATATAACCGTACTCTAAATTCAATGTACACACAAGTAGAAAAATCTTAAGTAGACAGTTATTGATGCCAGCTCGAATTAACATTAACTAGATTTAAGTGATGTTTGGTGATTAACGTGGCATTCATTCATGAATCCCACGATTAGATGAGTAGAATTCTACTAATTTACCATATTATGTTTGGGGGTCGAATAATTTAAGCGTATTCTCTATTAATTTATACTGAAAATAATACAGAACAAAAATCTAGGCAAAGCTCATAGAAATTATGAGGATAGTAAATATGTAAAAATAATATAAGTTCACTTGTAGTTTGTACAAGATATTACATAATATTTATGAAAATAAAGAATTATATACAAATATTATAGGTTTAAATTATAAATACACTTTTTACACTCATACCCATTCTACACCTAGACTTTAAGGAGCAGGCCTGGGTTAAACCCAAAAAAAGATTATTTTTTGAGTCCTGAAAACTGTTTAAGTTTAAAAGCGATCGTTCTGGAAATTTGTATGCTATCAATATTTAATAGTATTTTGAATTTTACATTTCTTAAACCTCAAAATCTAGATTCAATACGTCAAAATAAATCACTACTTTCAATACCATATTTATTATATGAACTTTGTTTCTCACACGATTCCAGGTGACATGATCAACGAAATTTTTTTTCGAAGGTTATTCGACTCTTTTTTAACTGTATTATAAATTGAGCCAAACACCTTTTCGTTAAAAATTCTTTTATTATTTTTTTGAGATCCAATTGATTTTTTTAATTTTTTTTTAAATATTTAAATAAAAATTGATTGGATATACGAAAGAGAATAATAAAAAATTCTTAACGAAAAAATGCTCCGCTCATTATATAACACATGGCAACAGGAGTTAAATAACCGTCCGAAAAAAATTTTTGTTTATCATCTCTCCTTGAATCGTGTGAAGAACAAAGTTCCTTTAATAAATATGGTATCGAAAATAATGATTTATTGTTCAGAATGATTGCTTTTAAACATAAAGAGTTGGATTCATAGAACAAAAATATTTTTTTCGGTTCAATCCTGGCCTGCCCCCTTCAGTTTGTCTCGCTTTTGCTTACAATGCTAAACATTATTAGTACCATAACACTTAGGCTAATCTGAAAACACTCAACAAGTAGAGAATATTTTTCTTAATATTTATATTTTAAAAGATTCCTTTTACATAAACACAACAAAAGTTATTTGACGTCAAAAGATAATTCAAGACGAGAGTAAAGTCTAGGTAAAGAAAGGACATAAACAGCATGAATGCTATTTAACAGTAAAAGTTCAATCGAAACTCTACTAAATAAGTGCTAATGAAAATGGTGTAATAAATTTAAACTTACGAATGTAGTATAAAATAGCTTTGTATAACGTATGCAGGTTAAACATCACAGAATCTAGGATAAATAAAAACAATACACAAAGTATTGCACATCATTTTTTACTATTTTTTCTATTATATTTTATAAATAAACTACTTATCTAATAGTCGATAAAACCGTGCAGATCCTTTAAAGTTTTATTCTACGCATGTTACTAAATAACTACTTACACTATAAATATAAACAACTGGTCTGTATATCAGGGCGACTAGAAGAAGGTGACTGAACGCAATGCTTAATCTTTGTCACAGCAATCCAGTTGAGTAACGTCAGAATTCCCGTCAGGAGGCGCTCTCGTAGGTGCCGAGTAGCCTTTGGCCCGTTGCTTGCGTGTTAGATGGAAAACTCTAATATTCTCTCTCTCTCTTTATCTTCTTGTTAGTCAAAAAATGTAATGCTAGTAACTCTGGAGAATCGTTAATAAATCTGTAATTATTAAGAAAATTGCAATATTAGTTTTCTACTAGCAGCTCTACATTTTTTATAAAATTTTTTCGTAATTTCATGCATTGTTTAAAATCTTTCAATTGCAACTAATTTTAAAAAAGTTATAAGCTTATATGTAAAGAACAAGATTTCTAGCACCATTAAGAAGGTTCAGGGGTTACAAAACCACCGATATATTTTCATTTTTCTATTTTGTTAAAACTTGTTAGTGATAATCATTATATATCTTATACTAGTGTACCTCAAATATAACGCAGTTTTAACCAGTAAATTCGCGGTTTGTTAATATGAGTTAGAAAATGAGGATAACGTGTGGAAAGTGACGAAGTCAAGGACGATTCAACGTATTCAATATAAAATATAGGTATATTCAATCAAAATAGCAAAGGGGTGTACATATACCCCCTTCGGCCGACTTATAATGTCTCTCTTTCTCTCTCACCTTTCCTTGGCATCCTCTCGTTCACTTGTCGCCGCTGATGATGCCCGTAACAGCTGAGATAATTAATACATGTTTTATATATGAGAGAGAGAAAGTATGTGACGAGGTGCCATTTCCCGTCACAATGTACATAAAAAATTAGTTAATGAACAATTATGAAGTTGCAAACACGGTTATTGTCAATTGAAGAAAATCATTAAAAATGCAGGAACTTTTTTATTTGCATTTCAATTGTATTACTCGGGGTCTTATTTTAATTGTTCTTTAAACGTAGTTAGATAGATCGATCAAAATAAAATTTCAAAATAATTTACAGGTACTACGGAAAAGCCAATTGTTTAACTAGATTACGTGTTTAGTTATAAACAATAAGCTTTTCTGTAGCACTCATGAATTATTTTAACATCCTTCTGGCAAAACTCATTGTAGGATTGGCCAAAAGATGTCTATAAAATTCACAAATACTTATCATAACATTCTCCCGACCCATTTTAGATTTTTGCCAAATCGACTTGATGATCGCAAATGAAAAATAAAACTCTGATATTTGACAAAATTGGAAATACTAAAAAACTTCGTTCTTTCTGACATAGCCATGGTAGAATTGGTCAAAAAATGTCCAAAAAATTAATCCAATAGTACTTATCATAACAATGACTCGACCATTCCTCGAGTTTTTGCCAAATCGACTTGATTAGCGAAAATGAAAAGTAAAACTCTGATATTTGACAAAATTTTGAAAAAGCCGCCCATTTTTCCTCTCTTCCTGCACTTCGTCGCACATGTACATGGCAATATCATTCACTCACTCGCACTCAATCTATAGACGAAGCGCTTAAGTAATTCGAGCGCCTCGCTTCAGCGAAGGCCTCACGCTAATCCGGGCCGTCATAAAAACGGGGTCCACTCGTCGACCCAAACCCAGCGCACGCGCGCTTTTCTCGAGTAGTGTACCGGTTCAACTCTGCCCTGGGTCTTACCAGACGCCGGCACTCGAAATCCAACTCCGGACACGAATGTTTATTTGTCCCCATAAAGTCATAAAAATTGAGTCTCCGCTTCGCGCGCTCGTCGAACAAAGGGCCTCTACTTTTTCCGATACCCGCGCGCGTCGGCCACTTGTCCTATAGTCGAAACGCAGTTCTCAACTACCTCGCTCTCAGAGTTGTACAGCTTGTAAACAACGCGTTTTTTGTTCTCGAATTTGCCCTGGCATAAGCAAGTGACGCAGGAAAACAACTCACGTATCTTTCTTACGATGAGAAAACCTACGCCAGAAACAGTAAATTACAAATCGCATAAGAATACGTCGCGCCGCATCGTCGACCACTCAAATTCGTTCGCGCCTATCTTGACGTCACCACGTGCACGTCAGTCGGACCGAAACTCCGCATCTGGCCCGCTCTTCTTCAGGTGTATACCATTCCGGACAACCCGTCCCTGTGCTCTCCCCCCTCCCCCCCGAGTACGAGAAAAACATCTTCGCCTTCTCGCCCCGTTGCTACGCTAGCTACTCGTAGCCTCTGCTTTTACAAATCGATCACGACTTTCGAAGAGTAAAAGCGGCCACCGGCGATCCAATAAAATTGCCGTGCACGCGAGCCTACGCAGCGGCTTCAATAGATCCGCCGCGGCGGTACGTCTGTCTACAGAAGTATGCAGAGTTTCAATCAGACGTGAGTCATGCACGTCGGAAACATCCTCCCCCCCCCCCCCCCGTACAAAACCTACAAAACCTACGTGTTTTGTACCTTCGTAAATTGAACTAATTTTCTAGTGGACCTTTTCAAAATCCCGTTTGCGGTCCTAATCTCTGCTACGCGAATTTGCCCATCAGAGCCGGGAAATACTTCCGTAATTACGCCATTACGCCATTGATTTCTTTCAACGTTGGCGTCTAAAATTAAAACTATATCTCCTACTTCTAATGGCGAATCTATTTGTTGCCATTTTTTCCTAGGAATTGGACTCGGTAAAAATTCACGAAGCCGTCTACGCCAAAATAAATCCGCAAACGCTTGCGCAATTCACCATTGTTTTCTAGTACACAACATCTGTTCTCCGCATCTACTTATCTTAATCTGACCCGAAGAAACACCTAGCAAAAAATGATTTGGAGTTAACGCCTCCTCATCACGAGGATCGATTGACACATGTGTAAGAGGCCAAAAGTTAACGCTGTGTTTAATCTCGGTTAACAAAGTCAACATAACTTCCTCTTTCGACGCTTGCTCTTTTAGCACTGTTGCTAACGCAGTTTTTACGGAACGTATAAGATGCTCCCAAGCTCCTCCCATGTGCGACGCAGTTGGAGGATTGAACTTCCATTCTACATTATTCCTACACAAAAAACTGTCGACTTCTGTGCGATTTATTTCTTTACAAGCTTCCGATAACTCTTTGTTCATGCCCTTAAAGTTCGTACCATTATTTGAACATATGCATAATGGAGTACCTCTTCGAGCTGTGAATCGTCGAAAGACCATTATTGCAGAATCCGTATTTAAGGTATGCGCGAGTTCAATATGCATAGCCCTTGTCATCATACACGTAAACAAAGCGCCCCACTGCTTCTCTCTCCTTCTACCTATCTTTACCTGCATAGACCCGAAATAGTCTAAACCGCAATGGCTAAAAGGACGTGAACGATAAGCTAGCTTTGATGAAGACAAAGCTGCCATTTTTGGATTCGCCGGTCGCGTGCGACGCATTCGGCAAATAATGCATTTAGTTGTCAGACTCTGTAAACCCTATCGTAACCCAATAATCCAATATTTTTGACACAATTCATTCAACACTGACTCGTGCGTGGTAATATTTCTCATTATAATGTGTAATTAGAAGTTTTGTTAAAAACTCTTTCGAATCTAATATTATCGGATGCGAAGAAAAATCTTGACAAGCAAAATTTTTGAGCCGACCTTCAGCTCGTAAAATTCCTTGCTCATCGACAAATGCATTTAATTTCGTAATTCTACGATTTTTTGGAATATCTTTTAATTTCATAATCACATTAAATTCATTATTAAACGAGAATGATTGACTTAATTTATAACAAATATTATCCGTCTTTTCTTTGCGTGAAATTGAAATGCTACTTCTATTTTTCTAAATATATACAGCTTCTATAATTCGTGATAACGTTGATATAAGCCGAGTCAGTGAAGAAAATCGAGAAAAATCAATTATTGAACTATGTTTTTTTAACGCATAAACTACTGGCTTTAAATATTCTGACATCTCGACATCACTTTCTACTTGAAGATTTTCTTTTGGCCATTGTGATTCCGATTCGCGCAAAAAGGACGGCCCGGATAGCCACCTACTTCCTTCGTCTAATGCATTAATTAATTAGGTGCTGCCCTCGTGCCATCGGCTGGATTTAGTTTCGTGGGCACCCACTTCCATTCATTAACATACGAATTTTCGCGAATTTCACCTAATCGACTAGCGACGAAAACTTCAAATTCGCGCGGGTCTTTTGCAATCCAACGCAGTATCGTCCTAGAGTGTGGCCAAAACACTCGTCGCGTAATCTTAAACTCGTGTTCATTTGCGATTATTTTCGCAACTCGCGTAACCAAAAGAGCAGCCTGCAATTTTAACCGCGGAATCGAAATAAGTTTGAACGGCGCGACGCGACTTTTCGCCATTATAATCGAAACGCGATAAGTTCCATTACTTGAAGCGAGTCGCCAATAACCTACTGTCGCGTAAGCTTTAGAGCTAGAGTCGCAAAAAGTATGTAACTCCGCAGATCGAACTTGATAATCAAAGTGTTGGTAACATCGTGCGATACGACACTCTTTTGCCTTTTCTAATTCGCGTAGCCATTGTTTCCAGCGCAACAATTCATTGTGCAAAACTGTATCCCAACCTATCTTGATAGACCACATATCTTGCACAAAATTCTCGATTGAATAGTAAACGGCGTAAGAAACTCGGGTGGATCAAAAAGAGACATAATTATACTTAAAAATTCTCTTTTTGTTGGTATTTTCCACCCAGTATAAAGATCACTAGTAATTTTCTTTTTATTGAAATTGAACGTTAATTCGACTGTCGAATTAAGCTATTTTAACCCTAAAACTTTTTCATCGCTACTTTGATTAATGTCAATTTTCACAAAGTCATTTGCATCGTCTTTTGTACTTAAACCGCGCAAAACTTCAGGAGAATTACTAGCCCAACCATGCATCTCCCAGTTAGCGAATTCATTAATAGCTAGTACTTGTCGAACCCGAGTAGAAGCTTCTTCGACCGTTTCGGAGCTATCCAAAAAATCGTCCATATAACAATTTTCAATGAGACTATTCGCGGTCGCTGGAAAGTTAGATAAGTATTGCGACGCGTTTTTGTTTTTAATATAAATCGCCGTGCAGAGAGATGGTCTCGCGCCGAACAACATAGAAGTCGTAACACACTCATCTGGCTCGCTATACCTATTCGCGCCTCTTCACAAAAATCGTTGTGCATTTTGATCTTCCGCGCAAATCTTAATTTTTAAAAACATATCACGAATATCTCCTTTTATTGCGTGCGCAAATTATCTGAATCGCATCAAAACTCGTAAAAGTGATTTTAAAAAATCGGCTCCCGCTAATAAAAGGTCATTAAAACTTACGCCTTGTGTTTTTGCCGCCGCATCGAAAACGATACGAACTTTTCCTGGTTTGTTAATGTTCTGCACCCCAAAATGTGGCAAATGACTTTTCGCGCGAATAGTTTTTCAAAAAATATATCCATTTCTTTGTAATATAATTCAGCATACGTGGCGTCACGGTCAAGTTTCTTTTCTAATAATGTTAATCTACGAAAAGCAGTAAGTCGACCATCGGGAAACGCGGTATCGTCTGTTTTCCATATTAAACCGACTTCCCACTCTCGACCATTGTGCATACTTGTATTTTCCAAAATATAGAAAACACGCCTATCTTCAAGTTTGGCCTTTATTCGCGTATTAATTCCTAGAGCTTTAATGTCGAAATATAATTTGACTAAACGATTCAATTCTTCGCCATACACCGAACGCGATTCTTCTTTTTGCCCAATCTCTTCTCTAACTGCGGCTACACGTTCTAAACCTTTTTTCTTACAACCTCCGTGAATTGCCCAACCCAACAAACAACGCGATACAACTAGATCATTTTTTCCAAATTCCCTAAACTCGCGTGTAACTATTAATCTACAGTTATCTTGCCTGATTATCATATCAGGAGATATCTCATAAGATACCGTTTGGATACCTGTTTCATTCGCACAAAAATCGACAATTTCTGTCGATACTCTTTGAGCAGGAAGCTCAAGATTCTTAACTACTAATACATTTTTTAAATAAAAATTACAATTATTCCTTTTTATTTGTAAATTTACTTTCGTACTGTACAATGTAGTCGCCCCCTCACCACCTACTCCTCTCAAAAATACATTTACTAGCGTGCTCATAACTCCAAGTGCATCGATTATTATTGAGTTAATTATCGTGACGGTCGAGACGTCATCTAATAAAGCGTAAATTACTTTAGCAGGGCGCGCACTCAAAATTAACACCGGAACTTATTTTAAAAAGGAACAAGATTCTAATCAGAATTGTTCATCTGACTGCGCAGCTGTTTTCGAACGTGCTCGTGAAGCGTTAGCAGGATCGCGAGCTCTCTCTTTATCTCGACTTTGACTTAAATTAAAATCCACTGGCGTATGCAAAAGTAGGTGATGCTTGCGACCACATTGCGCGCACGATTCTTTTTTGCAATAATCATACGAATGCCTACTGCTCAAACAATTAAAACATAAACGTTGGGATCGTACTACTTTCCAACGCTTATTCACGGGCATTTTAATGAAATTTCTACAGTCATCTATGTCATGATTTCGTACATGACACATTTCGCAGCCAGCCTGTTTCTGTCTTGAGGACCTTTCACGATTTTTAAATTTTTCAGTAGTCGTTCGCGTCGTATATACGTGCCTCTCTTTATTTCACGAACTATGTGACGCGTTTTTCTGCGACTCAGTTTACCCGAAAATCATAATCCCGGCGACTATATTCATTCTTTGTATATAAATTCGGCAATTCTCTCTATATCCGGCTTGTCATGCTCTTTAGTTGCAGCATATTTCACGAAATTGTACGCCATCCATCTCGGAAACTTTTTAATCAACCCGTTTACAAGCTCGGGGCTACATAAGTACCCTAAATTATTATCAAGCGACTTGATCGCTAAGACCGCGGCCCTTAATCTCGTAGCGAATTCTACCAAACTAATTTTTTGAGATTCTATGCTAGGTAACTCTCGAATCTCACGTAATATTTTCTCTAATATTAATTTGGAATTTCCGAATCTCATTTCTAATGTTTTAATTATCTCCTTAGAGCTATTGCCCGTAAAAAATAAGGCTTGTGTGGCATCCCGCGCGTCGCCCTTTAATGCGTCCGACAATAGCATGACGTTTTCTTGATCGCTATAATCGCCGAGCACCGTCGAAAGCTCGAAGGCTTTCTTGAACTGCATCCAGTCTAGCGGATCTCCCGAGAAAAGATGCAGGCTTTTTGCAAACGTCATCCTATTTACCAGTCGAATGTTATCATTTACTAGACTTGATTGACTAACTATTTTATTCTTAGAAAATCTACTCTGTTCATTACGCTGTTCGGTTTCATATTCGGAACTGTAGCTTCGTGGATGAAAATCGTCAAAAATGGTTTCTACATTTACGTTATCATCCTCACAATATTCTGATTCCGACACTTCGAAAAACTCCGGTTCTCGCGGGTTGGCAAACTCAACATTCTCTCTTACAACACGCCCATGCTTCGTCGGCGATGAACGAGTTATTACGCTAGTCGGGCGCTCCGATGGCCCCGCTGTTATATCTAAACTCAAATCTCTGCTCGCTGATGCCGATGTCGCCGTCGCCGATAGAGGCGGCGCGCGTCCTCGCGCTGCCGCGGTTGTCCTAGGAAAACGGCACGCATCCCCGCGATACCGTCACCGATATTGAAGGTGGAGGACGTCCCTGCGCCGCCATTGTCCTCGTAATTGTCGGCGCACTTCCTAGCGCTTCTGATACTGCTATTGACGGTGACGGGTGCCCGCGCGCCCCTGCGATGACGGAACGCGGTCTCGTCCTCGTGCTGCTACGACCTTCGATGAAGTAGCGCGCCCACGCGCCACAGGAATTGCCACGTCGTACGCCTCGTTATAGATCGCTGCCGACGTTGACGCATGTCCTCGTGCTGCGGTCGACACCCTAGAATGTGCCGCCCGCGCGACCTCGCGCTGACGTAGAGGTCCGTAAACGCTCTCCGCTTTCTCGAACCGAGGGAAACGACTCGTAGTCCACGGGGCTCACGTCCTCGTCCTCCTCGTCCTTCGATAGTAATGGGAGCCCGCCGCTCTCCTCATTGGCCACTGCCGGCGGCAGCTCATCAATTGCCTCATCGAACCATTCATCCACATAGGCAAAACGCACTCTGCCTCGCAGCGCTCTCCGAGATAGAGCCCTTCGGCGCTCCGGGACGGGAAGCAGCCTTTGAACCTCTTCGTCCTCTGCTACCGCTGGCTGCTCGTCGAACTGTTCGAACTGCTCGTCTCCTATCGTACGAGGTACCCCGTCGCGCCGAGTTCTCCTGGACCGAGCTCGCTGGCACGCCGAAGCGGGAGGTGGACCGACAATCTCCTCGTCCTCAGTCACTGCCAGCTGCTCGTCGATCGCCTCGATGTCCACCTCGGCGGCTTCCCGGCGATTTCTCTGACTACTGCGCATTGGCGCGGGCGGCACTTTCTCGATACGCTCGTTTATACGAGGCCTCCCGCGATCGGATGCAGCCGCACGAGGTTCTCGTCGTCACGACATCGAGCCTGTTGACACACGCTCGAGCGGATTTAAAAAACGTGCTCTTGGCATTTCCTACCTGACAACTTCGAGATTCCTTTAATTTGGAACGACACAGTTTCAGCTGCTTTCGCTATTAGTTGAACAGCTGGATGCTTGATTAGCGAAAATGAAAAATATAACTGATATTTGACAAAATTTTAAATATCCTTCTGGCATAACCCATGGTAGGATTGACCAAAACATGTCTAAAAGATTCACAAGTACTTATCATAACATTCTCACGACCCTTTCTCGAATTTTTGCTAAATCGACTTGATGAGCGCAAATGAAAAATAAAACTCTGATATTTGACAATATTGGAAATATTAAGAAACGTCGTACCTTCTGACATCAGCCATGGTAGAATTGATTAAAACATGTCCAAAAAAATCAATAGTAATTATCATAACAATCACTCGGCCATTCCTCGAGTTTTTACCGAATCGACTTGATTAGCGTGTATGAAAAGTAAAACTCTGATATTTGACAAATTTTAAATATCCTTCTACCACAACCCATGGTAGGATTGGTCAAAATAGATAGATACTCAGAGTTAAAATTTTAGCAACATTCATATGGTTTTACGGCAGTTTTCGTGGATTATTGAAATTCGATTTTATTCGCAAGTATAGAAACATAACATTAGATACCTTAGTAAAAAATTCAAACATTTTCCTGCATGAAACAAATAAAACAGCAAAAAATGCAGTTTCTCATGTCGTAACTCTAAGAGCTTTTATTATAACTCCCAAAAATTTTTACAATTTTGTTATAAAATTTAATCGTTTCTTCCAAGTTTTTTCCGAATGCGCTTAGTAGGTCTCAGAAATGGTAAATCAGTGAGATAAAATAAAGTATTCCATCAACATACTGCTCTTGTTCTAATAATATTTTTCTCCCCTTATATGGTATTAAAATTCGATTTTATTTTCATGTTCTCTTATATGAGCATTCGTAATGGGCTTGCGTTTTGGAGATGTTTTAACATGTTGTGTATTCTTTCCAGTATAAATGAATAGATAATACGCCTAGATTATTCGACCACTAAACATAATATGGTAAATTAGTGGATTTTACAGATATTTATATTGTTTTGAAGGTCAGCAATCTTTGTTGTACAGTAGAAAAGTTATTAATTACATATTAATAATTGAAAGCATCTTTAATCCTGGGCTTCATGGAAGAACGCCACGTTAATTACCAAACATCACTTAAATCTAGTTAATGGTAACTCGACCTGGCATCGATTTCTGTCTACTTAAGATGTCTTTTACTTACGTGCACATTGAATCTTGAGTACAGTTATCTAAAAAAAGTATCTTCATTATTTACTTTTTTATAAAATAGAATACAAATGCATATGGTGTGAAACAGAATGACCTGTTTAAGTGATAGATACATATAAGATTTATTTTTGCATATGTTAAAAAAAATATGCAAAACTATGCATACAATTTGATGCATCAGATTATTCATATCACACCCATCTTACGATTTGTTGCGATATTCATCACAATAGTTCAAAATATCACAATTTTGGTTGTAACTATCGCGACTCATTATAAGACTTAAAACTAATTTAATACTAGACAAGGTATAACACAGTTAGTTTTAATCACAAGCATGTTGTACATCGCGGCTTTGAAAAGTGTGCCTACTTATTGCCATTTCAAATTTCTTAAAAAACGGAAGTACCTAATGCTGCGTGGGAGCGATTTCCAGAGGCGAACACCTTGGGTCATGAAAGAGTTCAGGCCAACATCAATACGCTACTCTGGAATTTTAATTTCTTTGGGATTCTTATTGGATGTTCTAAACTGATTTTGCTCAAAAAGGGCCGCAAGGTACGGAAGCTGTCCCAAGACTACTACTTTATAAAGCAGTACCGCAGCAAAGTATTCCCTTTTTACCTCAAAAGTTAACCAGCCCAGTTTCCTCCTGTAGGAAGAAATGTGCTCATCCTTTCTAACACCACAGATGTATCTTACACAAGAGTTTTGTAATCTTCGAAGCCGGATCTAAAGCTCACCTGATACGTCTAAATACACAAGACAGCAATAATCTAAGTGGGAGACAACAAAAGCATTTGCAAGCTGCACACGTAACACATCAGTTGTGGCTCTATTAACCTTTCGGTTAATCGCATCTACCTAATGTTTCCATGTTAATTTGGAATCAATTACGACACCGAGGTTGGTAATTGTATCTGAAAAGGGTAGGAAAACCTTATTCTATACCTCAATGCCTGGCATCAACATGCCTGTTGATGTTATAGTTTGAACCAAAAATAATAGCCTCTATTTTATTGACATTGAGGCCCAGGGCATTCTCTGGAACACATGTCGACACTGCTCGCGCTACAGCCGCCAAGCAATCTATGCCCTCACGAAGACTATCTCTGGTAACTTATGTATAGGTTTGAAAGTCGTTAGCATACAAATGCTCGACCCCATCGGATAATTCGCCCTTAGGGCCCTTAAAAATAGTCAATATATTTTGAAGATCATTAATGTACAGACTAAACAGAAGGGTCCCCAGAACCGAGCCCTGTCGTACATCAAGATTGGTAGTGAGCCAATTAGATTCACCGTTGAATTTTGTAACCACTTGCTGGTTATGGCCTGTGATATATGACTTGATCTACAGGATCACGGACCTGGAAAAATATTCTCATCAATTTGCGAAGTAATTTAGTGGGCGAGATTTTGTTGAACGCCTTACTGAAATCGAACATCAGAAGATTGGTAAGCAGCTGTTTCTTGATATTAATACCACCTGAGATTGTCTCATGGACAATCTTTTCTAGGACCTTGGAGAGAAAACTCAAAAGTGCAATGGGACGAAAGTCCGTGGCGGTAGATGGAATCGCCGTCTTCTTAAGAGGCACCAAATGAGATTTCTTCCAAGTTCCAGAAAAAACTCCACAAGCTAGTGAGGAGTTGAAAATAGCAGCCAAGTGGTGGCCTAAAACCGGCAGGAATTTCGCGATGACACTTTGGGAAATCCTATCTTCCCCCTTCGCTTGCGATGAGAAATGGGCGACGGCCAGAACTACATCCGAGAAAGTGACTTCACGAAAAGTAAAGCCGTCATCACTGGCCCTTGACAAAATGTAGTCCAAATCTACATCGAGCTCAGGTTGAGAGACGGAAACCCTCGCGAAGTGGGTGTTTAACTCATCCGATGTGAAACCATACAGCTCCTCTTTAGCCTTTGATATGAGATCTAGGTTTCGGCATTCCTGCCAGATATTTTTAATATTATGCAGAGCATCAAAAATTCTCCTATGATAAAAGCCTCTAGCGCTTCAAGTCTGCATTGCTCTGCTTGAGCAGCGAGACACTGGAACTCCTGCAATAAATCATGGTCCCGAGTCCATTTATAACGTCGACGAACTGCATCACGCTGATTACATAGATGTTTCAATTCAGCGTATACCCAAAACGAATGACCTTTTTTGGCCTGAAATGTTTCAGGGGGGTAAGTTCGTCGATAGCTGCCATGATGTTTCTACTGAAATGCTCTAACCTGCTATCGATGTTCTTGCCTGGGCAACTGAAGGGCGTCCAATCACAAGAGTTAAAGAGGGATGAAAGCTCCTCCTGCCTAATAGATTTAAAATCCCTATACGAAAAGCTGTTAAGATCAGGGGCTTAGATGGTTGGATGTCAATTGTGACGTCAATTATTTCATTCCTGTAACGTGGGGGGTTACTATGGCTTATTCTTATCTCGACACTTTACCAAATTTTCTAAATTAATGGGCGCCAGGTAAAGCGCGGCTAACTCGGCACGAGCCCTTTCCCAGAGGAAGTTCCGTGAAGAGGAAAAATCAGGAATTCATAGATTTATAATAAGCACTCACAATTTTCACTTTAAATATACTCAAGCTTTATTTCTTATCGTCGGGTAATACTATCGGTCGCAAATTTACAATTACTCTTATAACTAATTTATCTATATAACTAACATGGCTACGCTAGCCTTATCACGCGTCCCTCGCGACGACCAAACTCACCACGTCTCCCGAGTTCCCAAGTCGCGTGAATTTCCCCACACTAATACTTGAATTTACTACCGGTCCGACCCGCACTGATCTTACATACCGGTGTCACACCACCCCGGATTTATTCTCCTAAGAACCCCGAGCACATGGCGGCGATGTACTACAATTGTTAATATAATTCACTTGCAAGTGCCGAGGGAAGCTCGGCAATTACAGTCCACTCACCGTCGCTAGTCGAGCGCGTCTCGCGATGTCCTTCCTCGCAGGTCACAAGGTCGCCGGTTAATGTTAGCCCAATCTCTAGCTCTCCGGGATTATGTCTACGTCGCCGACGGGCGGACGGTCGATGTCTCTCCACGCGGTCTAAATGCTCGAACGGCAGGCAAAACTTTATTACGTCTATCTGTGCTGAAGGCCGGGCAGTCAATGCCCAAAATCGGAGAGGGCGGAAATCTCTTCCAAAATTTTGGCTTTTCTTCTCGCACAACTTCAGCACAAATACTTGTTGCTTCCGACCTTTCCTTTACGGTGATTGGCCTTGATTTTCCCTAGATGCAAAAATCAAGGCCAAGTCAGCGGTGATTTGAGTCGCTACTTCTCATTGGCTCGCTCCGCGAATGCCGCCCCGTCCACGCAGCGCGGGCAATTATGAATCGCTAGATATACACGCGCGGGCAACCCGGCGTATATATCTATATCGGGCGCTTTCGGTTTTGTCGCTGCCGGACCAACACAGTTGGCAGCGGCGACGTGCGCGCGTCGGCCTACGCTAGGTGAGGCCGGCAGCTTCATGCGGCTCGCGGCGCGGCGGCTGCTAGCTCTCCCCTCTGTCGACAGTCGTGTCGGTATATATCTCTCTCTCTCTCTCTCTCGGTCTCTCTCTCGTGGCTACAGCCGAGATGGTGTGCCTCGAGGAAGCCGCCGCTGCCGCTGTAAATCCTCTCTCCTCCCGCGTCTGCGTGCATCGGGAGAGAGGGCGACCGCGCGCGCGTGTGTGTATGTGTGTGCGCGGGCAGCGGCTCATCATCCTCGAGAGGCGAGGAAGAAAGAGCAAGCGAGAGAGAGAGAGGGTCGCGCGTACAGCGTACAGTGATGTTGGTGTTGTGCCTGTGTGTGTAGACTCGTCGCCGTTGCTCGCTCCGAGCAGTCGTCGCTGCGGCGATCAGCTGGTGCCGCCGGTATGGGTGTGTGCGTGTGTGTGCCGGTCTGCGGCCTTCCTCGGTCACGACTCCTTATCCTCATTCCCTCAACAAATAATAACAATCCCCCCATTAATAACAATACTAATTAATATGCAAATGCTCTGCTCTGGTGACGGGTGACTTGGTCGCGATTGAATGCCCGTATTTAATATTATTGGGACGTGAAATACACGTCACAAACTCTCCCCCCCTAAACGGGACACACCGCCAGGAGTGGACTGGTTATTCCAATAATCAACGAGACTCTAATTGGGCCATTGTATCCCATCAACGCGATTCCCGAACAACCCTCGGCACCAGAGCTTTTGCAAAAACAATATATATATACATATCTACACTTAAAACTAATCAAGCTGAAAACAACAAAAAAATGTATTAATACCTCCACCTTACTACTCCCAATCCGACCACAGAGCAACAGCGCTCATAGATCGCGCGACCATAGGGGAGATTATAATAGCCTAAATAAAGAAACTTCCAATAAATAAATAAATAACAAGCCTTTTAACAACTTACTGGGCATGGGTATGCCTCCGTCACTCCAGGTTTCGGTCGCTAGTAGTTCTCAGGTTATGCCCCTTTGGTCGTCGATGCGTAGGGTCTCGGATGGGTCGCTATTAGCATTGTGGTTGCTAGAGTGATCAGTTTGTTCTCCTTCTACTGGTCGCTTCGATAAATAACCACTTCAAGGTCGCTTGTAAAGAGGAGGTCGCTACTACGGGGCTCTCCCCCTTGGGGGAATATATCTTTTCAATTCGCTCACGTGCACCTCGGGTATTCTTTTATCCTCACCCATATTTAGCACGTATACCAGCGGAGACTTAACTTCTTTGATGGCAAACGGGCCGTCAAACCGGTCAGCTAACTTAGCCGAGAAACGTGGTGGTTTGCCCTCATTACTAAGTCTCCTACCTGGAATGTCGCCTCCTTCCTGCCACGATTGTAGTATTTGGCTTGTCGCTCCTTTGCAGAATCGATATGCCTGATTACTAGGTCGCGTAGGGCATCCAGTCTTCTTACTCTCTCTCTAATCAATCTTCAGGGTCGCTACTAATAATTGGTCGCTTTGGCTCTACTTCTCTTCGTAAACTCTTCACCGGCCGTGGGTGTCGTCCATAATTCAAGAAGGCTGGTGATACCTTGGTGGTCGCTTGCATGGCAGTATTGACTGCATGCCTAAACTCATGAAGATGGGCATCCCAATTCCGATGGTCTTGTTTTACGAAGGTCGCTATCATGGTCTTTAGGGTTCGATTGCTTCTCTCCACTGGATTGGCTTGCGGATGGTACGGTGGCGTGGTCACATGGGTCACTCCATACTCCTTCAGCGTGGCGGTCAGGTGCTTATTGATGAACTCTTTCCCGTTATCTGTGAGTACGTAGTTCGGCGTCTCCCACCGAAACAAGATGAGCTCCTCTAGGGCGCGAGCCACCGACTTGCCAACCGCCTTCCTCAGCGGCTTCAGCTCGATCCACCGCGTGAAGAGATCTTGGAATACCACCAAGTATTTGAATTGGCTCTTACTTGGTGGAAATTCCATAAAATCTGCTGCCACTACGGCCCATGGTCGCTCTACAATTCTTTTGCCTAGTAGCCCTAGGGGTCCCGTCTGAGAGGACTTGTGCTTCTGGCATTCGAGACAAGCCTGGACGAAGTGGCGCACGTCATAGTACATACCTTGCCAGTAGTACTCGCGGGCCACTCGGTCATAGGTCTTCTCAAGTCCCAGGTGTCCCGCGGAGGTGATGGAGTGGCTCTCCGTCATCACTCTCTCACGGTACTCTACTGGGACGACCAGTCTCCATCCTTCTTCTCGAGATGTCACTGGGTCTAATAGGGTGTCGCTACGAAATTTGTACAACATAGCATCTTCAATTCGCCAGTCTGGGAATCGGTGTGGGTGTCTTTGTACTTCTTCCATCCTAGTTACGTATCGCTCGTCCTATATCTCTTCAAATCCAGCTATTTCCCCTCCATCTTCATACATCCTGGACAACGCATCAGGCGTTTTCAGCAGAGTGCCCTTCCGAGGGATTACTTCGAAGTCCCACTGCTGCATTTCAAGTGCCCAACGGGCTAGTCGTCCAGTAGGGTCCTTCAGATTACGAAGCCATTGGAGGGCGCTATGGTCGGTGATGGCCTTGAATTCGTACCCTTCAAGGTATGGTCGCAGCTTCTTAATGGCCCATAATAACGCCAAGCATTCTCATTCGGACGTGGTATAATTTCGTTCAGCCGCCGTGAGTACTCTACTCACATATACGATGGGGTGCTCTCCATCATCCCCTTCCTGTGTCAAAACCGCCCCAATCGCCACTCCGCTTGCATCACTCTGGACCGTGAAGGTTTTGCCAGGACCGGAGCTACCGTTAGCGCCTTCTTTAGACCTTCAAAGGCATCTTGTTGGTCGCTATCCCATTTCCATTCTTGCACCTTTCTTAGTAACTTCACTAACGGAATTTTCATCTCTGAGTCGTTCTCAATGAATCGCGAGTACCATCCTACTATACCCAGAAATCGTCTCAGCTGCTTAACGGTCTTCGGCGCTGGATATTCTGTCACTGGCGATACCTTTTCTGGGTCTGGTCGCAATCCATCTTTATCAAGCAAGAAGCCTAAGTACGTCACTCTCGAGCAGCAGAATTCGCACTTTTTCCGATTTCCTACCAATCCTGCTTCGACCAGCTTCTTGAGAACCAGCTCCAACCATTGGAGATGTTCCTCAAAGGTCTCGGTCGCTATAATGATGTCGTCCAAGTATCCAAACACATATGGTTCATACTGGACGCCAAACAAAGCATCGATCAGGCGTTGGAAGGTCACGGGCGCATTCGTTAATCCGAAGGGCATTTTTACAAATTGCCAAAGCCCTGACCCCGGCACTGCAAATGCTGTAAATTTCTTGCTGCTTTGCTCCAACGGTACTTGAAAATAGGCTTGCTTGAGGTCAATTTTGGTCAAATATTTGGCTTTACGCAATTTGTCCAATATGGAATCCATGCTCCTGATAGGATATGCATCCTTCCGGGTCACTTTGTTGAGGTCGCGATAATCTATACAAAATCTATAGCTCCCGTCTGGCTTCTTGATGATTACCGGGGCGCTACTCCATTCACTTGCCGATCGCTCTATTACTCCACTCCTCAACATCTTCTCTATCTCTTCGTGTACTACTTGCAGAAGTTTGGGTGACATTCTCCTTGGCCGATGTTTGATGGCGGCTGCGGAGAGTACATCTATGTGCTGTTCGGTCAGTGTGGTCGTTCCTAAATTTTCCGATGGCGGAGGTAATATCTTGGTCACTAGGTCTTCTATGGCTTTCCGCTGCTCGTCGTCTGCCTCGGTAATTCCGGCGCAATCGGTCCTTGAACTTAGCCGCTATCTCTGGTCCTACTAGGGAGACCGTGGCTCCTCCATCAATTAGGGCTCTGTAGGGTCTACCACCTAGTATTACCTTCGTGAAGATGCGGTTCTCTGCGCTCATACCTGCGACTTCGACTTCGCCTGGTTCCGGAACCTCAAGTTGGTCGGCCTCCGGCGTACGTAGTACGCTGCTCTCCCCCCCTAGACTAGATGTGGGCACCCCAACATCCAGGTCTGTAACAAAGGTGGAGGGGCCCTCCAACGAGGGAGTGGACACCTGTGACCCTTCCAGAAGGTCGACCGCCTCTCGTACGAGGGCTAGGTGCTCGAAATCCTTCTGCTCGTCAGCTGTTGGATTGAGCGCCGTTACGTCGGACCCTTCGAGGATCGGTAAGGTTGTCACTCTTTCGGTCACCCTGTTGCTCTCACGACTCTCTCTATTCTCTACTTTTTTTCTCTCTTCTCTAATTTTGTTGCTCTCACTATTCTTTCTACTCTCTACTTTTTCTCCCTCTTCTCGAATTTTGTTGCTCTCACTACTCTCTCTACTCTCTACTATTTCTCTCTCTTCTCGAAGTTTGTTGCTCTCTCTACTCTTTCTGCTCTCTGCTTTTTCTCTCTCTTCTCTAATTTTGTTGCTCTCACTACTCTCTTTAATTAATGGTTTTGTGGTCGCTATTGGTGAGGTCCCATTTAATCCTCCGCTGTTTGAAGTATTGCTCCATACTGCCTCGACTCTCATCGATCCACTTCTCTCTTGGTCGCTGCTAATTTTCGCGTTCTCTGGGGTCGCTATTCTCTTCTCCTGTATGGTCGGTTGGGCGCTATGCTGGCTTCCCTTTATTGTTGCCTGTTTCGTCCCGTTTGCGGTTGCTGAGGAGGTATGGGACTCTTCTGCCTCCCCTGCATCCCGTTTCCCACGGCCTGATTATTTGGAGAAGACTGCCATGCCGGCTGTCTATTGGGACATTCGTTTGCATAGTGTCCCATAGCCCTACACACGTAGCATGTCCTTTGTGGACATTCTCTTGCTCGGTGCCCTACCGTCTGGCATGTATAGCATGCACCATATACTGGTATATTTTGGGCAGAAGGCCCATTTTGGTCTCTAGTTCCTCTCATATTATAGGCGCCTTGGCCGGTGAATCCTTGGGCTTGACCACCTCTACCCTGAAACGAGTTAACATTCTGGGGAGGAGACCATTGCCAAGCGGGCACAAAACTCGGTCGCAGTGGATTCAGCGGTGTGCTGCGCGTCATCGTTGCGGTCGCGTTGTGTGAGGCTGGCTGTACTGGGGTCGCTTGTACGTTGGCCTCAGGCCTTTGATTCTCCTTGGCAGCGGCTACCGCATTTATTTGTTTTTGTTTTTTCTTCGCTTTTCTATTCCAATTTCTCTTTCTCGCCGGTTTGGTTGTCGCTGATGTGCTGTCGCTAGTGTCGCTTTCTGGGTTCAATTTCTCGTAGGCTGCCGCTACCTTACGGACTGAGGGTGTCCCAGAGTATGCTGCACCTGGTATGCTCATCTTCTCCTTTGGTGGAGGCTCTTCAAACCGGTCATCTAGTTCTTTCTCCTTTTCCCAAATTCTTCCTAGTTTCTCTATATCCTTGAGCGTCTTGATTTCTTTCCCCGCCATGAAGTGTCGATAGTCTTTCCTCAAGCCCTTGTAGGCCTGTTTTACTATTGTTTTCCTGGAAGGGGGTCGCTTAAAGTGGTCGACAATGTATTCTACGCAGGATATATAATTGGCAATCTTTTCTCCTTTTGCCATCGATCGGTTCCGTAAGTCCGTCATCGTGTCTTCTTCATCTATGTGACCCAAATACTGCTTTCTGAATGCTTTTTTAAAGTCTTTCCATGATTTTAAGTCTGGTCGCTTCGATCGATACAATCTGCTAGCATTTTTCGAAAAGATCGATGGTAAAGCATTCAACAGCTCCCTGTCGCTCATGGTTAGGCTTGCTTTGCAATCCTGCAGCCGGTCCAAAATTTCCTCTGGCTCCTTATCTTCTCCATTGAACTTTAGGTTCCAGCTCTGGAATATTTTAACATTCTTCCCCGCTATATCTGCATTCGAATGACTTTTCCTATTTTTTTGTTTCATTTTCTTATCTTCATTTTCCGAATCGCTAGTCGATATCGACTGGTTCCGTTTGTGGCCTCTCCTGTGTTTTGTACTTCTTTTATTGTGGTCGCTATCTGAGTCTGATGACGTTGTATTACCGTCGCTACTTGTGGTACTATTACTCGAACTCCTATGTCTACGGTTTTTCACTTTACGGCTATCTCTCTTCTTTACTAATCTACGGTCTAGTACGCTACTTTCCGAGCTACTCGATGACAGTCGCTTTCGTTCTCCTCTTCTCTGTTTTGATGCTTCGGTTTGCTGGTCTGTTGGCCTACGAACGGTGTTCACCTTAGGACTCCGAATCTCTGCCACTTCGTGATTTCTGGGTCGCTCTCTTCTCTCTTGAGATCCCCTCGGTGGTCTCGGAGTGTCTACGTAATCCTGTGGGTTTGCTACCGGAGGTGGGACTACTGGAGGTTGTGGCGCGTATACCGGTTCTCGGAGGAGAATTGGTCTATGTTGTGCCATTCTCAGATGTTCAAACTCCTGCAGTAGCCGTTCGTATGGTCCTGCCCCTCGTGGAATGGCATCTTCTTCTCGATTCTCATCTTCTTCTTTGTTTCTTACGTCGCTACTGTCTGTTGAGTTTCCATTTCTTGGGTTACTGGCTATGGGGTCTCTATGTTTTACTTGTCTAATATATTGAATACTGTCGTTCGGGTTTATCCCCTGCAGTAGCGTTTGGCTTTGTGATGTTCCTGTCGGATTGTCACTTCTTGCTAGGGGTTGTCCCCTCTGACTAGTCCCCGGACCGGCCCCGACGTTCGTTGCTTGTGCCATTGCAGAAGGTCGTGTGACCGACGGCGCTGCGGTGGTTGGCATCGAAGGTAACGTTTGTTCCCAAGCCGTTGACGCTGGTGTAATCAATTGTATTGGTCTCTGGATCATTGGTACCGCGGGAGTTCCCGTACTGGAATCCGGTGATGGATGATTTCCTGTATAATGGAAAAGTGGCTCTGGCAGCCTCCATTGGTAGCCGGTTGGTATCATCTTCATTAGTCCCGGAGTATATGCCAACTGTGTATGACTGCTCATCGCTAAGAGTTGCGGTGGAAACCCTGTTTGCACTCTTGGTCGTGTGTTTGCAGACACCATCTGCATCGCGAAGCTATCCGTTGGTCCCCGTGTACGAACTGGTGTCGTCGTAGTGATAGTGGTGGTCGCTTTGCTTACCGTTTCTAGCGTAACTACTGGTACGTCGGTCGTTTGTTGTTGTGTTGTGACTTCTTGAATCTGCTCCGTGATTGCCTGTCCCTCTTCTTGGCTATACTCCGTTTCCGTGCTTTGCAACTCTACTTATTTGGTCCTTCTCTTAGGCTTCCTACCTATTTTCTTCTTCTGAGGTATTTGTTCAAAAGATTCCTCTCGCATTATGGCCGCCGATGTTGCTGGTACTTGATCCCATGGTCTTTCGTCCCATACTGTATCCCAATTTGCTGCTGCACCTGGTTCCACTGTCGTAATACTTGCCCGCAAGAGTCTGTCTCTAAGTTGGGCTGTTGTCCCAGATATGCTAAGTCCCATCTGATCTAGAATTATTATAAGTTCGCTCGGGTCCATCCCATTTATTCTACTTGATACTGCCATTCGCTGGCGTATGCGCGGATCCTTCTTTGCTGCTTGTCTTGTGTTCATTTTGTACTCTACTCGTACACTAAGGGACGAAAACAAAAACAGCGGTTTGGTCACTAGTTACACTCTACAGTTACTGCAGTATTCGCTATGTTGGGAGGGCCCGCCCAAGTCTTTGGAATCTTTTCAAAGACGGGGATTTAATTTGCAATACCTGGTGCACGTGAATGGAGAGGTCGCTAATAAAGGAATCAGTCTTAACTCTCTTACGGGACAATTTTCCTGCCTAACTACTGTGTCACTAATTTTCAATTTTTATAATGATTTATAATAATAATATGTATATTTATATATGTATGTTACTCTGGAGATTACCGTATGTACTTTTGCTAAAGGGACAAAAGGAGATAAACAAAGAAAATAGCTTCTTTTCTTGAGGTCTTCTTTATCGGTTCCTTTAGCTGAAAATGCCTACTCGAAATTTGTTTGCCTAGCTCTTGAGTAGCTGCTGAAATACCCTGAAGCGAATCTAATAAGTCGCTATTCAGTCTTCAGTAGTTCTTGGTCTTCTCTTCTTGTTTATAGCTGGAGTAATAATCTGAGGTTTCTTCTTGGTCGCAATCAATTTTCAGTAAATAATTTCCAATACAATTAAATAAATATAGATATATGTAATAATCAATTTTTCCTTTGACACAGTAGTTATACTATAAAATACAATAACTTTAGTTGTTGTATTTTTATACCCAATTTCCAGTAGTTGTTAGAAAAATTTTACACTTAACTAAATTATAAATCGTTCTTACTAATCGATTTGGGGGTAGTAGCACAGCAAATAATATTTTGTGGAGGTGTTCGCAAAGTGAATTTTCCCTATACGGTGGTGTGACTCCTACTCTACTACTTTAAAAGTCGTTGAGAAGACTTGAAAAATAGGACAGAATTCAGAAAATTACACACAATTAATTTATCTATCACTCTAGCCCATTACTCAAATTTCACTAAATCTCCAACAAAGATTTTCTGAATTTGTCTCCTATTTTCCCCACCTTCTCTATTTATCGCTATTATATTCAGTGCGTCGCCGCAGCCTTCCGCTTACACTGGTAATTCGCTATTTTCTTTATATATCGCTACAAGGTTCCTCCAATAACCGAAAATTTTCAATACTCAAAAGAATCCTACGAAAGGTCTCAATTGAAACGAAAATTTTCTTCACTACACACCTAAACTGTGAAAGCCCTCAATAAATTGCTCAGAAATTTTCGAAAAATTTTCAAGAATATGAAAAAAACTCTCAAATCCAAAAAAAAATTTTTTTCAACAAAACCCTTTTAAAAAAAATATCTTTGAAAATTCTCAAAATCTGAAAAAAACTCTTCCTTCCTTTGGAAAATTCCTCACATAAAGAAAACTTAAAAAAAATAATTTCGGAATATTCCCAAAATAACCCAAAAAAAATTTTTCCGGAAAATTATCAATATAGAAAAACTTTCAAAAAATAATTTCGGAAAATTCTCAAAAAAATCAAAAAAAAAATCTTCCGGAAAATTCTCAAAATCGAAAAATTCTCGAAAAATAATCTCGGAAAGTTCTCAAAAATATCCAAAAAATTTTCCCGGAAAATTCTCAAAATCGAAAAATTTTCAAAAATAATTTCGGAAAATTCGCAAAAATGCCCAAAAAATTTTTCCGGATAATTCTCAAAATCGAAAAATTTTCAAAAAGTAATTTCGGAAAATTCTCAAAAATATCCAAAAAATTTTTCCGGAAAATTCTCAAAATCAAAAAATTTTCAAAAAATAATTTCGGAAAATTCTCAAAAATATCCAAAAAAATTTTCCGAAAAATTCTCAAAATCAAAAAGTTTTCAAAAAAAAATTTCGGAAAATTCTCAAAAATATCCAAAAAAATTTTCCGGAAAATTCTCAAAATCGAAAAATTTTCAAACAATAATTTCGGAAAATTCCTAAAAATATCCAAAAAACTTTTCCGGAAAATTCTCAAAATCGAAAAATTTATTAGTCGATTACCCCAAGTGAAAATTTTCTAAGTCCAATTTATAATCCAATAGCTCAAGTGAAAAAATTTTTAAAGTCCCATTTATAACCCAATAGCTCAAGTGAAAAATTTTCTAAGTCCTACTTATAAATTCCTTAAACACACAAAAAAAATAATTTTTCCACTTTACTTAAATTTTCATACGACACAAAAAAAAACGTTTTAGTCGCTGCACTTTCGCTGGCTCGGCACTGTGTAAAAAAAAAATTTTTCTGATTTTTCCCGAACTCTCTTAATTAATTTATTTTGCTATTTTTCCTGTTTTTTCCTGAGTCACTAAGCCCCCGTTGGTACGTCATTTGTAACGTGGCTTTCGTGAATTGGAAAATCAGAAATCACTACATTTATAATAAGCACTCACAATTTTCACTTTAAATATACTCAAGCTTTATTTCTTATCGTCGGGTAATACTATCGGTCGCAAATTTACAATTACTCTTATATCTAATTTATCGCTATACAAACATGGCTCCGCTAGCCTTATCACGCGTCCCTCGCGACGACCAAACTCACCACGTCTCCCGAGTTCCCGAGTCGCGTGAATTTCCCCACACTAATACTTGAATTTACTACCGGTCCGACCCGCACTGATCTTACATACCGGTGTCACACCACCCCGGATTTATTCTCCTAAGAACCCCGAGCACATGGCGACGATGTACTACAATTGTTAATATAATTCACTTGCAAGTGCCGAGGGAAGCTCGGCAATTACAGTCCACTCACCGTCGCTAGTCGGGCGCGTCTCGCGATGTCCTTCCTCGCAGGTCACAAGGTCGCCGGTTAAGGTTAGCCCAATCTCTAGCTCTCCGGGATTATCTCTACGTCGCCGACGGGCGGACGGTCGACGTCTCTCCACGCGGTCTAAAATGCTCGAACGGCAGGCAAACTTTCGCCACGTCTATCGTCGCTGAAGGCCGGGCAGTCAATGCTCAAAATCGGAGAGGGCGGAAATCTCTTCCAAAATTTTGGCTTTTCTTCTCGCGCAACTTCAGCTCAAACTCTTGTTGCTTCAGCCCTTTCCTTTACGATGATTGGCCTTGATTTTCCCTAGATGCAAAAATCAAGGCCAAGTCAGCGGTGATTTGAGTCGCTACTTCTCATTGGCTCGCTCCGCGCATGCCGCCCTGTCCACGCAGCGCGGGCAATTATGAATCGCTAGATATACACGCGCGGGCAACCCGGCGTATATATCTATATCTGGCGCTTTCGGTTTTGTCGCTGCCGGACCAACACAGTTGGCAGCGGCGACGTGCGCGCGTCGGCCTACGCTAGGAGAGGCCGGCAGCTTCATGCGGCTCGCGGCGCGGCGGCTGCTAGCTCTCCCCTCTGCCGACAGCCGTGTCGGTATATCTCTCTCTCTCTCTCTCGTGGCTACAGCCGAGATGGTGTGCCTCGAGGAAGCCGCCGCTGCCGCTGTAAATCCTCTCTCCTCCCGCGTCTGCGTGCATCGGGAGAGAGGGCGGCCGCGCGCGCGTGTGTGTATGTGTGTGCGCGGGCAGCGGCTCATCATCCTCGAGAGGCGAGGAAGAAAGAGCAAGCGAGAGAGAGAGAGGGTCGCGCGTACAGCGTGCAGTGATGTTGGTGTTGTGCCTGTGTGTGTAGACTCGTCGCCGTTGCTCGCTCCGAGCAGTCGTCGCTGCGGCGATCAGCTGGTGCCGCCGGTATGGGTGTGTGCGTGTGTGTGCCGGTCTGCGGCCTTCCTCGGTCGCGACTCCTTATCCTCATTCCCTCAACAAATAATAACAATCCCCCCATTAATAACAATACTAATTAATATGCAAATGCTCTGCTCTGGTGACGGGTGACTTGGTCGCGATTGACTGCCCGTATTCAATATTATTGGGACGTGAAATACACGTCACATGCCTACTAGGAAATGTCGTTAGTAAAGATAACAACAATCCACGTGTGAGACTATTCGACTTGGTGAGTCGTACCATAATCAACTACTCTCAGCCACGCCGAAAAGGTGATAGAAGGGACGAACAGTTTCAAGGAATTGCTGGAACATCCCAAAATGCTTACCAACAAAGAGTGGGAATACCCTCCGACAAACGAAATTCGGTGAGACTTTGCGAGGTGTTTTCTGGTACTCAAAGATTAAGTCTAGTATCCGTAATTCATTCTAGTGAGCCCTTGATCTCGAGATATGAGGTAATTTACTCGAAATATTATCTTCTTCTAACCATAACTCTACAAGTTTTTATTATGGAAAAATGACCGAAAAAGTAATAAAAGTAGGCAAAAGAGCTTTCATTTAATTTCTGTTAAGTATAAAAATATTAATCTGTTCAAAAGTTATTAACAATTGAAAATGGTCATGGATGAAATATATGGAAAATGAACGAATTTACAACAGCTAAATTTCTTCGAATATTCATACAATTTCGGTCACTATTTTCAATTGTAAATAACTTTTGATCAAATTAATATTTTTGTACGTAACAGAGCTTAAATTAAAGGTTTTCTTGCATACTTTTTACTTTATTTTGAGTCATGTATTCATAATGAAATCTTGTAGGATTATGGTTAGAAAAAGAGGTATATTTTTTCATTAAAATAACGAATTCTTCGAGTAAATTACCTCATATCTCGAGATCAAGGACCCATTAGAATGAATTATGGGTACTAAGTTTCAATTTTGGGTACCAAAAAACACCTACCAAAGTCTGACCGAAATTCGTTTCCCGGAGTGTGTGCCCTCTTCTCGTAAGTGAAGTAGTATTAAGAAAACTTGCCCGCAGCTTACTACCGTCTAGCTCTCTCGTTATACCTTCGCCTAGTCACGTCGGACTGTTAGAGTTTAAGACTGGTGTATTTGAAGAAGCTGGTATTGCTATGGTAAGATGATAGTTATCCTATGTATCCGCCGTGTTACCGCTGTCCTTTTAGCGTTATAGGCTGCAGATAGCGCATGAAAATCTGCAACCGAGGTTATCTCATGTGACAAACCTGCAAGCAGCCCGCAGGTGCAATGAACGCCGTTTCGTTAGCGTTCAACCGAGTAACTTGCACGACCTCCGGTCGTGCTTTTATTTATATTGTGGCAGTCCAAGGGGAGAGAGTTTCAAGGATAAAGCCACGTTAGTTATAATTGAACTTGAACGGGCTTTTATTTGCAGCTAATAATTACATGTGATACCCACAGTATTGAATAGCGCGAAGTGTCGGAGGGAAGACATCAGGAAGTTTAGCCTCCTACCTATATTACATAGCTGGCTATCCGCACCCCGTGATCAATGCAGAGACTGCAAGTAAGCAGAGGCAAAAAAATGAATTTCAATTCAACGTTTACGACGAGGTAGTTTAAAAGCGAGCTTCGGGACGAACTTATTTCTTTTACAGACTCGTCCGAGCATACAAAACCGAGCAACGGAATACCATCCGTGCATACAGAGCGACCACTCGGAGAAAATCCTACACGAACATAACAAGTGTTCATTGATCCACCCGAGCAAACAACTCAGGTATTCGATAATTACTCGTATATAAAAAAAATTGCGTACGTGTTTGCACGAGAAGTTGCACCAATCAAAATTCTCGTCTCATCCATTTCAGGACAAAGTTGGAGCACAGAATAAAAGACATCAAGTGAAACTGTTATCTGAGGCTATACGGCGCATACAGGGGCATCAAGAGCCGCTAAGCGATTACGTCGTCTGCTTGATAGCGATCTTAAACAAGTTATTCCAGCCCATGGAACTCGACGAGGAACTCGATTTGATGTACGAGAATATGGCCGAGGAACTTAAGGGAGTTTTCGGTCGGCATTATGCCAGGTATGTGGACGAATTTCTTCAACTGGCAATGAACGCAGAGCGGAGAGACAACCCGAAGGGACTGAGAAAGCAGCAGCTAAGCAGGATGCTAAGCAGCTATTTTTCATCGTCTATACCTGCACGAATATCTTCTGTTAGTCTGAGTAACGCTGATTGTGTGCTATCGAATTACTAGAAGTCGGTTTGTAAGGGATCTAGGATTTTCTTTGATGTTATGTACTCTGAGATCTGCTCATGAACTACCTTTTCCAAAACCTTAGAAAGAAAGTTCAGAAGAGCAATTGGATGAAAGTCTGAAATGGCAGATGGAATTGTTGTTTTCTTCAGAGGAGCCATATGAACTCTTTTCCATGTTCCAGGAAAGACTGCAGTAGAGAGGGAGGAGTTAAAAACGCTTGCCAGGCAGTGGCTTGAAACTGGAAGAGACTTCGCGATGATGCTTTGGAGTATGCCATATTCGGCCTCCGCTTGATACGAGAAATGGGCAACGGCTAGGACCACGTCTGAAAAAGTAACTTCACGAAATGTCAAGCCATCATCACTAGCCTGTGACAAGATGTCGTCTAAGTCTGCCTCTCGCCTAGTACTAGAGATGGATACCCCGGCGAAGTGGGTATTTAGCTCATCATGAGAAAAACCATGACAGCATCGAGGGCATCGAAATTCGATTATAGATGAAAGTCTCTTGTGCTTCGTTTACACGTTGTTCTTCCTCAGCAGCAACAGACTGAAATTGATCCGATAACTTATCATCCTGGGCAAGCGTCACGCTGATTCAGAATATGTCTAAGATTAGCATCAACCCACGGAGGGACTTCTTTTTTCTTAGGCCTAAGTTGTTTTAATCCTGCGATCTCGTCAATAACCTTCATGATATTTAAGCTAAGGTATTCTAGCTTATCGTCGACACCATTTTCTGAACAGTTAATCGGTGACCAATCACTAGAGTCTAGAAGCATCAGATGATCATCCTATCGAATGGATTTGAAAACCCTGTAAGTAAAGTTATTAAGAACAGGAGGCTTCACTCATGTTATAAAATCGATTTCAACATCGATAATATTGTGCTTACTAGGGAAGGTTGCCATGAAGTTATTAGAATTAAGCACTACGTTATCATCATCATCAGTCAGTATTACATCTATCCATGTATGTGATTCACCGACATGGTGAGTAGCATTATGATCTACTAATTTTAAGTCAAGTTCGCAAACTAGCTCTTTGATGAAGGCTGCTTTCTGCGAAGACGACAACATATTTGCATTCAGATCACCCATTATCAATCTATGTTCATAAGCATTAGAATAATTGGAAAGATTTTCAATTAAATCGGAGTTTTCAGTAAAATAGGTACCCGGTGGTCGGTAAATTACCGCCACAAATACCGGTGGATGGTTGCCCTGTTGCACTCTGCACATCAAGTACTCAGGTATGCCGGATTTTCTCTTATACTGTTTAGTATTTGAAAACACAGCAAGGTTGCCTTGCACGAATTATGAACGTATAAAGCAACACCTTCCCCTTGCATATTCTATCCTATCTAAGAATAGAATAGTTATCAATATGAACTGCCTCTTTGGACACTGCAGTCCCAAAATGTATCTCGGCCATGCCCAAAAGAAGGTGATAAGGACGAGCATCTGAAAGAAACTGGCTGAATATTACGAAATGGTTATTGAACGAGGTCGCGTTAACGTTTGCTAAGGAGTTCATTAAGGAGATACACCCTTAATCCTCTGCTTTCTGCGTCTCTCACAGTACCCACGCCTAGTCAAGCGTGATTGGCTAACATATCAGGTAATATTTTTGTAGAATGCAGATATCGCATGTAGGTCAGTGGCTGAACATATGACAAACAATTTAAAACCTAATCCGCGTGCTAGTTCTTTAAGACTTTTAAATTGTAAAAAAGTTTGTTTGATAAGAAGTTCATTAATGAATATGTTGCTTTGTATTAGACTATTACTCGAGTCCTGATCCAGAGACGTTACGTCAATGTTTCGCGTATTGAGTGCAGTAAATCTGTTTTTAGCCCGCATTATTTCGGTGACTAACACACGAGGAGAGAGGCAGACAACCCATGGCGAACGATAGTCCATTGAGACATTTACCGATGAACCAGCGTGTCATGAATCAGTGTGTCTTTCCGACCGGAGCAGGCGCATTGATAAAACATTATCCCTCGCAACGGATGGCAGAATTGCGGGAAAGATCGCATTTATCCTGGAGCCTCATAATTACACATACCATTCGTCGGAGAGCAGTATCTGCACCGATCAGACCGACGGTCTTTTCTACTGCGTCGTCGTATTTTTGTGTGCGAAAATTATCGTCTTCATTATTGACATTGTTAATACTATTTACAAAATTTGTCCTATTACTATTATCACTAATATTATTAGAGCCTATGGCTCGAACAGACATATCTAAGTCTTTAAGCGACACCAATATACGAGAGTTTTTATCGATATTATATTTTAAATGTTCTATTTATAATAATTAATTAAGTACAATTTCCAAAAATGATATTTAAATTATTCACAAAATATGAGAATTATTAGAAGGTGATTCAAAAGCTTTTCTATTTACGCAAAACTATTTCTTTACAGCCATGGCCGCTTAATTTAAAACTCTTCCGTAAAAACGCGTAATTATATAGCAATTATTTTTGTAACGATGTGTTTACTTTAGTGAATCTAAAGGAAAGGTTTCTAATTTCATTCGACTAATTGTATGGACAGTGTGTAAATATATTAAAGAGAACGGTTAATGGCTTTAATGTAAAAGAGATATCAATTTTGCGTTCAAACTTACCATATTAAAAAAAAAACGATTCGCTTTAGGTTTTTAATCATCTTAGTGTTATTATGAAGTAGAATTTTAATCCTTATTTTGCTTTGCTCATATTAATTTTGTCACAATTTTCCCTAACAATCATTAAAGTAAAGAATACTAAACCCGTTTTATTTTTAAAAGATTTTAATTCTATTTATTCTATAAGGTTTTTATTAAATTTTGAAGATCCCAATCTCTTTTTGATTGAATAGATTGTTCCTACTGATATTTATTTATTTTTTTTTATATTTTAGTCAATATGTATTTTAGACAATAAACATTTAGTTAAAAACTGATTTAGTTATAAATACATGCTACGACTCAATTTGATTATGAAACTCTTTTTCTTGCGAAAAAATTGCTAGCGATGTCATATTTATAATTTTAGTTCTCGTCTGATTAATGCTGTTTTAATTCTCAATAGTCAGATATCTTCTTTTCTTCTTCTAATCAAAATTTATCCTTTTTTTTTTAATTTTTAAGCCCTATGCTACTCGTATCTATTCTCGAGAAGCTTGTGCTGTCAATTCGCTGGACTTGGCAATTAGGATCTACTCTAATTGCCCAGCCCAGTTATGGCAGAGAGTACTGCTCGAGGCTAAAAAAGAAAATTAGTAACAAAATAGAATAATTATAAATAATGATATTAAATATTGGAATGTTTGTACGATGTTCATACGAACATTCGTTTCTTAAAAATGATTTGAACGTCTTTCCTTGATAAAATTTAGATGATTGCTTTTAACAGCAAATTCTAGATGAGATTTTTAGAGTGTCTCATAGACTCTTTAACAAAAATCTACTATATTTATTAGAACAACATAAACAACTATTCCGTGGACAAATACCCCTCCCAGCATTGGATTACACTGTTAATTCATAAAATATGTAAATGTAATTAGCATTGAAAATTCAAACATTTTTCGTATTTATCCTGCAAGTTTCTCGTAAACTTATTAAACGGATAAAAAATATTACGTATTTAGAGTGTATCATACACTCTTTAATAAAAAATCTACTATATTAATTTGAACAACACAAACAACTACTCCACGAATAAATACCCCTCCCAGCATTGAATTAAACTTTTAATTCATAAAATATGTAGATTTAATTTAACATTAAAAACTCAAACATTGATTGTATTTTTCCTGCAAATTGAAATTTCTTTTTAGCAATAAAGAGAAAACCATTTTAATGTAGGTTCAAAGCAAGAAATGTATAGGTCCTTCAATATTATAAATGTAAAGATTAAAAGCATTTCGGCCTTAAGACTGCCTGTAGGCCTCATCAGTATGATGAGGCAGTCTCTATCATAGACGCACGTATATTTAAAAAGATAGATAAACAAATTTTTAACAGTATATCAAAGAAAACAACCAAATTTAATGACTTTTTTCATACCTGTAACGTTTTGTAGAAACAATGTAACATAATTACACCACACTTTTCTTCTGCAAAATTTAGAATTACAATAGAATGATAAATTCAAACAAAAATCATATTAAAAACCAAATTATTAAATTTGACTTGAAAAGAAAGATAAACTGTCAAATCGGGAGGTGATTTTTGTAAAATTTTAGATTTTCCGAGCCAAACGATCTGCTACACGCACTAACACTCTACGATTGGTCAGGACGAATATCAGCAGTGAAATGGAAAGTCGAGAAAGATAAAAAGGCCCATAAAATCCCTATATTGTCTTTGGCACATGTGTGCCCCCTTTTGCCACTCTTGGCTTTTCCAGCGACTATAAGTCAGCCAATTAATGGATAATATTTTAAGTTGAAAGAATTAATATTGGATATAAGTATCATGTAAATTATTAAAGTAGTATGATTTCATTTTTAATTGCAATATCTATTATTATGATTATTAAATAACAAAATTAAAATATAACAAAAAATTTATATATAATAATACAAACAGTTCCACTTGTTTTCTGTAGTTCTAAAGGTTATATTGAAAGGTTAAACTTTACCATGCAAATAACATGCTGTAGTACAAAATATTAGTAGAATTCTAAGCGTGTAACATTCAATAAAATAATGTATATAAATAGAAGGTATTTATATTATGATATATAATGGTTATTGTTAAGACATCCTTCTTTACAATACCATAATAGAAAAAAGAAGATTTTAAATCAATTTTAATTAAATGCATTGTATTCTTTTTATCTCGTACCAATAATAACAAAAAGAGAAATAAGGGGATGAATAGAAAAAAGGAGGATGAATGAATGAAATTATTAAATAATTTAAGAATTGTTTGTTAATTTTGTAATTTCTTATAAATCTAACAGTAAATATAAAATTCGATAATGTACACAATTTTCTTTTAAAATTGCCAATAAAAAATTCAATTGTTCCGGTTATTGTAATTTTCTTATAAATTATCAGTAAATATAACATTTGTTTATGTAGACAATTTTCTTCTAAAATTGTCAATAAAAATCCACTTACTCAAGCTGTGTGGCTAGTTAATTATTGGAATGTTTGTACGATGTTAATACGAACATATTAACATCGTACAATATATATATATATATATATATATATATGTATATGGGTGATTCCATGTCAATTGAGCATGTCCAAAAATCAAAATGACTAAAACTCTGAGAAAATATTGGTACTCATACCCAGAATATATACCAAACTTCAGAGCCCAAAGTGTCATATTTCAACGGCAATTCAAAGATAAAAAATGCATTTTTCTCCATTTTTTGAGATTTTGCCAAATTTCTTTGATTTTTAACTCCAAAACTAGCCACTGTTGAGAAAAAGTTTGAGAACATTTTCTGTTGAAAGTGAGGTAAGAAACCTAAAGAAATTTTTTGTAGACCCCATCGTGATATTTTATGAAATCATGCATTGTGATGTATTGTGACATTCGGGTTATAGCTGATTGCCGTACATTTATTAAAGATAAAAATCTTAAAGTTCAGCTTTCTATATTACCTTTTTTATATATATAGATCTATATGAAAAATATTAAAACTCTGAAACTTTAAGAGAATGATGTATTTCAAATCCAAAATATGTAAAAACATTTTCATACCCCTACCTGTAATGGTTCAAAATTTATGCCAAACTGAAACACCTGATTATTTGCATTTTTTTCATTTTTCTCAAAATGTATTTGGGGCGAATCACGTCAACTCTCATAGCGCGGCGCGCGAGCGCTTAATACTGTTGTTTTCAACTCGCATTTGTGGTATGAAAAAAAATATCCAATAAACTATTTCGATGTATTTTTTTCTCAGCTTTCCAATGGTGTGGTCAGATTTTCCAAAATTTTCCATTTTCCTTAAAAAAAACACAAAACGTGTTATATCTCGAAAAGTCTACTTTTAATATTTTTTTTTAATACTTTTAATCGAAAGCTGAGGTTTTTTACATAAGAAAAGTTCTTTTGCACAGAGTGCCCGATTATATTTCAGTGAGTAATAGAACGCCGAAAAGTAGAAGTACCGCGCGCGACTTGGCGCGGCGCGGCCGCCGTCACCGCCACATCATGCTTACTTGTAGAACTAGTTCTTTTTTCAGTCGGTAGGTGGCTTAAACATAAAAACTTTAATATATAAATGAATTGTCACAAGAAATTCATATATACGACGATGTTTTTTTTTTTAATTTTAGATTTTTTAATGATTAAATCATAAATCTATTGGTTATGTATTTCTCCGGTTTATTGTAGCAACTAACTTTCTAATACTATATCGAAGCAAGATAGAATTCAGCTACTCACTCTTGCTCCCGATTTTTGGTCTCGTAATGATTTAATCAGAGAGTTTGGTTGTACTGAATGGGAAGCTCGAGAAGCAAAAGAGTTAGTAGCTGAAAAAGGAGTTTTCTCAGTTCCTGAAAAAAAACGCGGCAAAGTACTTTCGGTGGAAATTACAAATTTAGTTAAAAGTTTTTATGAAAAGGATGACATAAGTCGAATTATGCCAGGCTTGAAAGATTGCATATCCATAAAGCAGGACAACGGCAAACGAGAACACGTTCAGAAAAGATTACTTCTTGGCAATTTGAACGAAATCTATTATTTATTTCAAAAAGAATACGAACACGTTAAAATTGGGTTAACAAAATTCATACAATTGAGACCAGTACACTGTGTTTTAGCTGGAAGCAGTGGTACACACAATGTATGTGTATGTGTACATCATGAAAACGTTAAGCTCATGCTAGAAGCTGCTGAGCTAGAGTGCTTAACGAAAAATAGTAAACTATATCTTACAAATTATCATGACTGTATTCAGGCAATCGTTTGTAAAAATAATGTAATTTCTGATAATCTAAACCATGATACTGTTGCGGTTTATGAATATCAAAAAATGGTAATACTTTATCTGAAATCTAATTTCGTAGTTAAAAAAATTTATTATTTAACGGATGGAGCAAGTCAACATTTTAAAAATAAGAATAATATGCAAAATCTTCTGTTTCATGAAAAAGATTTCGAAATCTCATGCGGAATGGCACTTTTATGCTACCGTGCACGGCAAAGGTGCATGTGATGGTATCGGTGCGAACTTAAAAAGAGGTGAAACACGTGCTAGTCTACAACTTTCATCCAAAAATATAATTTTAACAGCAAAAAGTCTTTACGAATAGGCTAAAAATTATTGCAAAGAAACCAAAGTATTTTATAGCAATAAAGATGATTATGAAAAAACTTTTTCAGAACTCAAACCAAGATTAGATAATGCTAAATCTATACCAGGGACTTTACAGTATCATGCTTTTATTCCATTGAATCAAAACACATTCAAACTACAGAAAACGTCTTTAAGTTCTAAATATCAAATCTTTCCAAAGAAAGACACTAAGAAAAAAGAAAATAATGTATCCAAACTCGCAACAAAGACAAAGAAAGCCACGAAGCTAAAGACTTTGAAAACCTCTTCGAAAGCCAAAGTAACAAAAAAACGATTAATAAAAACAAAAAAATAACTAAATTTAACTAACAGGTTTAAAAGAAATTATAAGGTAGCAAAATATGAAAAGGAAGACCGAATCCAGCGGCCACCGTCGAGCGCGAAGGCATGCGCCTTGCCGCTGCGCGCGGTACTTCAACTTTTCGGCGTTCTATTACTCACTGAAATATAATCGGGCACTCTGGGCAAAAGAACTTTTTTATGTAAAAAAACCTCAGCTGTCGATTAAAAGTATTAAAAAAATATTAAAAATAGACATTTCGAGATATAACACGTTTTGTGTTTTTTTTTTAAGGAAAATGGAAAATTTTGAAAAATCTGACCACACCATTGGAAAGCTGAGGAAAAAATACATCGAAATAGTTTATTGGATATTTTTTATATATTTTTTTTCATACCGCAAACGCGAGTTGAAAACAACAGTATTAAGCGCTCGCGCGGCGCGCTAGGAGAGTTGACGTGATTTGCCCCATTTATGGATTTTTATCTTGAGAACTATAAACGATAAAGTACTTTAGTCCATGTGTTTTGGAAATATAATTTACGGCATAATATAATAGTATTTTTTGCATCTCCAAATTTGATGAGTTTCATCGGTCCAAATATCTGCCCAGACACCAATGAAATGTAATGCTGAGCGCCACAAGCAATTTTATTAAAAAAAATTTCAATCGTTGATTAGGAATAAGAATAAGAATATTCAGTAAAATTTCTAAGTCTTAGTTATTTTCTGCTTTCCAGAAAAAGATAATTTTGTAAAAAAATCGATTCTCTATGTAGTACGACAAATTGAGTAAAACGGCATTATTCTCTTTCAAAATTTACAGAAAGGTAGCTCTTAACTATTTCTTGGATATACTATTTGTCCAGATTATGAGGACTTTTGTTTTTATCGATATTTCAGGGTATGTTTTTGAAATACAAAAAAAATTTTTTATCGCTTATATCTCGAGAATGGTGCGGTCATTTTTTATCAACTGGGGCTCATTTTCTTCGTTTTATAATGAAGATTCGGAATTATACAGAAATTCTAATGATTCCTTTTTGTTTTATAACGATTTTTTTACTTTACAATATTCTGAAATCAATAAGATAAATTATTTTGTTTTACCTACTACAATTACCTATCTTTTCTCACACGAAATTTTTTATAAGCTATCTTCCTTCATTAGTTATACACGAAAACGTTTTATTATTTAAACGGTAATATTTCGGAATCTTATGACGGTAAATTTTAAAAATAAATTGAGCTGGAATAGGTGGCTTTCTACGAGTAATATATCTTGGCTAAGCTCTTAGCCCAGGCTATGAAGTCTTTAATCTTTCAAAATACTTGAGGTTATATTATTTTTTTAATCTTAATTACTTATATCTCGAGAACGTTGTAGTAATTTTTTATTAAACAATCGAATTCTTATTTTCTTTGATTTAAAAAGACACGAAATAAAAAACAATAAATAAAGATTCCTCGATTCGTTTTTATTTTATAACGATTTTTCTATTTTAAAATAACAGTAATATTAAAACAAAAAGATGAATATGGGAACAGTATTTTATTTTTATAAAATTAACTGTATTTGCTTGAAAGTTGTTAATTTGGTGTTTTTGGAGTCTCTGATCACGAATTAGCTTACAAAAATACAAAATTCCAAATGGTGGACAAACTTTTTAATATTTTTCGGTCAAGATATTGGATTCGTCATATTGAATTTTAAAAATCTGACAATAGATTAACATGTTTAATGTGTCTAAGTAACATGTTTAATAAATCACGTTCGTGGAAAGCGTAAATCAGTGTTTTGTTATCGTTTCCACGCTACCATGAGGTAGATATCTCAGCGTGTTTCTTTTTTAAGAAACATAAAATGTTTTTCTTATTTTGGCGTTATTCCTCGGTGTGTGTGTTATTTGAAAATAAAGAAGGTATTAAGAAGGCTCGCATTCCGCGGGAAGATCAATACCTTCTCTCCTTTCAAATAAAATGTTTCTTTTATGTTATTTTTATGTAATTATTGCAAAGATAGAAAAAAATTGGTAATAACATAACTTTATAAATTGCTTGTAAATATTTTATATTTCTTAAAAGCAAGGTTTTATTCACTTTTAATTGTTAGATATATACATATTTGGGTGTTACGTGATTAAAATAAAATCTTACTTTAAGTGATATCCCCATTCGCATAATAATAAATTTTAAAAAATATAACAATTTATTTTTGAATTCAAATTCTAACGGCTTTATAAAATTGTAGATATATTAACTACAACTATAATAACTGAGAAACAGATTATTATTTTGCGATTTTGGATGTAATAAATGTAACAATATTTGGCCTTCAAAAAATTATATGACATGTATAGTAAATAAAAAAAATTCTATTTTTACAAAATTGCAATAATTTTTTTCAATGAGATGACAAATTATAATTTTTTGAATACTTAATATTGTTTTGTTCATTAAATCCAAGGACTCGAAGGCGTTAACCCATTTCACATTTATTATATTTCAGTAAAGTAAGGCGGTAACCTTTTTCACGGTTATTATATTATAGATTTCGTGTTAGTTAGTGTAAAATTCACTCAACTATCTAGATCTTCAATTCACTAACTAGAGTGGAAATTGTCTTCATAAAATTGAATGAACAATTTTATAGTATTACAAAATTTATTGTCTCTTGTAAAAAATGTTATTTGATATGTAAATACTTTTCAAGTTATTAAACAATTCAAATATTTTTCTTAACATAAATTATACTTTTGCATATGTTTAAATGGTAAATTACAAGTTGAAAACTATCTGGTCATTTATAAAAACCGTTGCTAACTGCTTTAGCAGAATGCTTTCTCAAAGAAAGGTCTTGATTAATCGACTGATAGAATCTTATAATGTAAATTAACGCATTAAATAAATTAATGTGAATATGAATTTATGATTTCGGGATTCACAACAGGGACGTCAAGTAGGGTATGGTAGCTCTGGTGAAACCAGACCTTGCTAGCCTGAGGGTATGGAAAACCAGAGTTAGAAACCACAGCTAACCCACGCACAGAAACTTGCCGATACAGACTGTAAGGCCCCAAACCCAGCTACCCCAAGCATAGCAACTTTACAAGCTTATACGCTAAACCGTAAGTCTCTAAACTCACCTATCCCACGTACAGCAACTTGCCAATACAACACTTAAATGCTAACAACAAGGACTTACGGTTTAGTATTTAATTTTATACAGGCAATTTGCTGTGGTTGAAGTAGGTGGGCTTAAGGTCTTACAGTTTAGTATTTAAGTATTATTGGCTACTTGATTTGCTTGAGGTAGGTGGATTTAGGAGCTTATCAAGTTTAACATTTTAATTTGAAGATTAAAAATCTCACATTTCCAAGTTGCTTTGCATAGGGTAAATAAAGTTTGAGCACTTTAGATTTTGATTATTGATTATAAGAATCCAACTTTTTCGATTTGCTATATACCCCGACTAGAAATAAAGTTAAATGATGGCCGTACATCTCACGCACGGTCCTGGCGTGGCCGTCGGATGTAGCCCTTGCGAGGGTTGTAACGCTTTTTTCGCGTGGCCCGGATGATTGGCCTTGTATAGGTTAACCAATGACGAAGCCAATGACAGGGATTGAACATGACCTGACACGGTTATTATAAAAGTTGTCTAAAATGATTTTAATTGTTGCATCGAAGGAAGTAAACCAGTACAATAAACGGGGGTAAATGAGAATTATCTAATCTGCATTAGCAAACAGCCATAAATAAGCAACAAGAAAAGTAATTTTGAAAATAGAAGTTTTAACAAGCGTTATTATGAAACCTTCCACCTGAGTTTTGAACTGCTATTTAACTTCGTTAATTTAAATAAAATTTATGAGAAGTGTTTGAACGAAGTGCAATTAATCTGAGAAATCATGGAAAGCTATTTCCTATTAGTTTAATTGGAATAACGTATTTTATATATATGCTTTTCTAATAACGTAATGTTGAGTTTGCACTCCTGACATTTATAATCACTTTGAACATTGTAATAAAATTTTGTCAAAGTACTTTCACTTCAAAGCTATATTAAAAGCATATAAATTGTTAAAAAATGTGAATTAAATTTAATAATCATTGTTTTATTGCATCGATTAGACATAACTATTTACTTCTAAATAACAAACTCAACATCGACATTTGTCTACGAGATATAAGACCTACCTTATAGAAATAAATAAAAACCATTTTATTATTTTTTTATTAATATTAGTTATTGTACAGAACAATAGTGAGGTTAGTAGTTCATTTATTAAAGTTATAGGTTTCAAATTAAATTACACAATACTGTGGGTTGTATTAAAATAATAAAAATACATTACAAATTAGATAGAAAAATGTGAATTAAGAATTTTAATAATCTTATTATGGAGACATTTTTTTGCATCTTGTTTCACGTTCATCTTAATCTTCAGCGTTATTAAATGTCACGGTAAGTGCGTGAAAATAAACTTTTTCTTTGCTCTTTTCTGGTGTTTCGTGGCAATTTGCAAGGGATATTATCAGATAGTTCATGTGAAGATTCAGCACATTGTAATTGCTCACTTGATATATTCTTCTATACAACAAATTTTTCTCTTTCGTTCACTTCATTCACATGCAGAATCGGTATCATCTGAAGATAATACATAGCTTTTTCATTTGCGCCACCTTTGTAGACGTAATTTTGTACGTAATCGTCTTTTTTATTGTTCATTCTTGCTATACAGAACAAACTATAAAATGCTCCAAAACTCCTTGTTTTAGGTTATGTTTAAGTTATGGTCTATTATAGTAGAAAATATTTTAATTCTTAAGTATAGATTAGTAGTACCAATGATAAAAAATATTTCTTAAGAAGATTAGATCTTAAAATTAGAAAAAAAATATTTTGCACAATAGTAATTGATTTAAAAACTATTTAATTAATGCTCCTTTCTACAATATGTTTAAATATATTTATGTTTTTAAAAAATTATAAAATTTATTTAATATAAAAAAGTTTATATTTAACAAAAATCATTTGAACAGATAATAATATAAAATATTTTCTATCAAAAGGCTTCGCAAGTATAAACACGGCCGAATACGGTTCTGACACGGGAATATGTAGGCTGGCTGGCTGTCAGGCCATCTCATGGCCGACACGTCCGGGCCTGGCCAAAAAGCGTTCCAAGCCAGAACAGTGCCACGCGCGGCGCGCCCCGGGCCATATAGTTATATACGGCTAGCCTTATCTCATTTTTAGTCGGGACGTCGGGTATCGAAGTTTGGTGTAGTGAAGGGGGAAGTTTATGAAAATACCAGACCTAGGAAAATGTTAAGATGACGCCCCTGATTCACAATATCCTTAAAAGAATTAGTTCGAATAAAACTTTATGTATATTTTATGTACTTTAGTAAGCAGTGCTAAAAAGTTAATTTCGATTTGCTAAAATATCTACTTTAGAAAAAATGTATACACTTTTCAAATTCGCCTTTTAAGAATTTATGTCTAACTTTTATATATCTTCAATACAAACTACCTTAAAAAATTATTTTTGATTTTTTTAAATAGATACTGCCCAAAAATTCTTCAAATTCTAGTTTGTTCTTAAAAATAGCTCAAGAACAATTTTAAAATACATAAATTATGGAAGTATATATATTGTATATGCGATGTGCGCCTCTGTACCACTGCATATAATATAACGAGTATAGCGCAGTGAGTATAATGCGTATAGTATATTGCGTATACTATAGTCGCTCCCTTCGTCCCTTCGCCTCTCCGCTGCAGGCACTCGTACTACGCTGTTACTGATGTCTACAGTCTGCCGCCTGACATAGACTTTACGCACAGAACGACATATTTTGTATTCTTCATTAAACGATAACGATTTACTATAAAACTGTTTATTCATTTATTTTGCCCGACTACCTATTATTATAACAGGTTATGGGCCCAGCACGCTTCCACTGCTCTAGAGTTTTGGTGTAAATAGTGAAAAATACTGTATAAAGAAAGAAAACGTTTTTCGTCGTCGACATCGCAAGAGTTCATTTCGATGCGGCGTCTCCCTGCGGCAAATCACGAGCCGTATTACAAAAGGAAAGGGTGCAACAAACTTTGTGACGACGTGTTTGTAAATATATGGAGATTGACGTGAATTTTCAGGGTGAGTGTGATAAACGAGAAGTGCGTAAGTACATAAGTAATATTAAAAATTAAATAATCACGTGATATTTACAATCGAAATTAATTAACGATACAGATATTTAAAACGAATAATTATAACGATTGATGAAAACATTAAAAAGTTATAACTTAAAATGAATCAGATTAGTCATACGAAAAATTTAGTGTACACTATAAAATGATTTATAAAACGATTTTTTAAACGATTTTTAAAACGATGTGTAAAACGATTTGTAAAACGATTTGTAAAAATTGAGAAAATAATGAATTGAATAAAGACGCTACGTAGAGATAAATAAGTTTGGAATACACAGTTCGAAAATAACTAAACATGCTCAAAGCGCGCAACACTCAGTTCGAAATATGACGCCGGCGCACTTGGCTGCGCGCTATCGAAAACAAAAGGCACGCTTTGCGAACTGAGTTACGCGCTTATGCATGTACTCTCGAGCAGGCTCTATCGAGTAGAGAGTGTTGAGAGGTGTGAAGATTGTCGTAGAATGGACACATTCAAAATGAAATGTACGATTGGAAATAACGAATGTGAAACAAATTATTTCACAACTGGTGAAATATCGTATAATATTATATGAACTATATTCAAATTTAAATTATGAAAATTTAATATATGATATGAAAATTAACGAGATTTGTTAAAACTTATAACAAATATGAAAATATAAATAGTAAAATGTTTAATTATATCATTTTAATAAATAATAAATAATGAAGTAGTTAAATAAAAATTATTTTATAATAAGAAGAAAGTGCAATTTTTCCTATTTAAAAATAAAAGTAAGCGCTTATTAATGTTTTATTTTGTTTTCTAGAAAAAAAAAATTTAAATTGGAGGAAAGTCACCCGAACGAGAGAATAACGATTAAGCAACCAGATAATATCATATTGTTTAGCACCGAAAAAGGTGCTAAATACAAAGCAGGTACGTAAATCTTTTTAATAAAAGCTTTATTTTAACGAACGAACTGTTTACCCGGATAAACAAGGCTTATAAAAATGTATTGTAAAATTAAATTGATTGTACCATGTATTTTGTTGGTTCGCTTACATGATGATCAGCGCTGTGCATCCGATCGTTGCGCTTGAGACTAAGATGGTTTCGAAAACAATCTTGCGTTTAGATATAGACGTTTTTATCTGTTCCAGTCCGGCATGACTTATGTTCGGTCAGCCGGGCTTACACAATTAAAAACCTTTAGAACTTTAACGAATAATGATTATGTTTTCAGATAAACAAACGTTAACTGACGAGGATTGGAAAGCAGTAACTGAAACAATTGAACAATGTGAATGAGATGGTAAAGAGTTAGTGCTACCATGGACAAAATTCAACAGGATGAGAAAATAGCGGGCATTTCTGAAGCAGAGGAGAATGCATTATTAGACCCTAACTCAGTATCTGCTGAGAAATAAACGATGAAACGATGAAAACGAAATCAATGGTGAAAATCCGATTAAAACAGGCAAAGTTTTACCTAGAATAACGAGTATTAAAAATTTCAATGCAATTTTGAATCAAACAATGCAAGGACAAAAATTTGCATCTCGATACTCCTTAAAAAATATCACTATTGATAAAATTACTACCCAAGACGAAGAGATAACGATAACGAACAACATGATTAACGAGCCTGTATTTATGGTATCACATTTTACGGGTAAAACAAGTAACGATGGGCAGGAGCTGAACCCACTCAATTAGAAGTTCTATGAACTTATGGAATCAGCAATCTAACTAACGCCATTAACAGCTTGGACTCTATGCAGGAAAATTAAATCAAGAAGCTGCAGAGTTTAGAGCCATGATGAAAAAAGCAAGCTACACATTTTAATCAAATAATGAACTATGTGATTGAACGATTTGATCTTGATTATGACGATGGTATTTTAGAGGTCAAATATCAAAATACGATGTGTAGTACCTCAAACGAAAAGTCTGGTTCTGCGGATGTACCTCAAAATGTAAGCTTGAACGATAATATTGTGATTGCGTCTATGGTAAGAAGTTAATTAGAAAAATATAATTCAAATAAAGATAAAATTGATAAAAATGAGTCATTAAAATCAAACGCGAATGAAGTAAAGGAAACGATAAAGTTTCACCTTATAAGTAAAGAATCGGGGACAAAACGGGACTATAAACTTACTAATCAAACTAAATTTGAACATTTTTATGATTATTTTACATCTGAATTAAGAACTAATGGCTTATTATATGTGATTCATTCGAGTGTTACTCCGAATAGTAACTTTGATAAAAAGATAAAAGAAAAACATAAGTTTAGAGAACACGATATTTAATAAATCGCTTAGACTCAAATTATCACGCAAAAATAGTAAACATTAAAGATCCGGTAGAAATTTTAAGTAAAATCAAAGACTTAAAAAGATGTGAAACTAATTTAACTACGGTAACGATAAGAAAGCAATTATGCAGTATGCAATATTTTCCGGGTAAGGAAAAGGCTTCCGAATTTTGGGATAAATTTGAAGAGGTAGCAAAAAACTACGATAATTTGCCGGAAGCGCAACCTCTTTCAGACGATGAAAAACGAGATGCTTTTTATAATGCTATAATGACTACAGTTCCCGAGGTGCAGTACGTAGAATTCATGACAAGAAATACTACAAACAATGATTTAACATATGATCAGTTAAAAAGTTTCATTAAACAGGCTGAGACATACAAACAGCAGGGTGTAACCGCCTCTCCGAGGGCAGCACTTTACGTACAACGACGTAATACTAATGACAGGTGCCATAAGTGTGATGATTTTGGGCACTTTAAAAAAAATTGCTTAAGGAGAGGTGCAGGGCTTAAAAAATGTTATGAGTGCAACGTGCTTCTTACTAACATAGCTGCCCAATGTTCACAATGAATTGCACGATCAAGAGGCTTCAAAACGGAAAGGGAAGCAATGATTTTTCAAAAAAAAAAATAAGTATGTGAATTATAAAAGAAATTTACCAGGTGGAAAGTCGTTTAACGATAGGCTTCAGAAATACAAACAAAAGTTCCATGATAATGAAAAAGGAAACGAAATCAAACGATTTAAATTCATGAATAATAAAAACTGGGGTAGCTCGAAAGGATATAAACAAGTCAAATTACAGATTCAAGAAAAGAAAAAAGTGAGAGTTTTGTATTTAAAACACATAATAATTATTTTACACCAATTGTTAACAAAAATGACAGTTATTGGAATGACGAGAGTGTGAGTATTGATAGTTCAAATAATGATTGCAAAGATAAATGTTTTGTCAAATTGTTTGCCAATTCGGGGGCAACTGAACATTTAACAAATTCAAAAATTATTTTCAAAACATTCGATTAGGAAGATTATGGAACGATTAAATGTGCGAATAAAGATTCATATACGGACTTGAAAATGGAGGGAGCAGGAACAATAAAAGTAAATATTAACGATAATAATTCATTTGATTTAAATAACGTCATTTGTGCTGAAACTATCCGAAAATTTGTTGTAGTTGCGAAAATTTGCTGATTTAGGTTTAGGTATTTATGTAGATAACAAGAAAATGGACATTGTTTATCCGATTTCCAACGAGTTATTCATCTTAGGAATATATAAGCCACCGTATTGGATTACTGAATTTGAAATAGGCAAAGAATGTATGAAAAATAATGTTAATTTAAATATAAATGAACGAATTTTTGTTTATTTAACAACTATAGAACAGGACGATAAACTTGAACCGAGATATATAACACGCAGTATAACCGCTTAAGAAACACTTATTTCTGAAGTAAAAATGATAACAAATAATAAATTTGAGGAGAAAATTGATAAGAATAGTAATAGTGACAATTCAAGTATCGGCCTTATTAAGGGGTCACTCTACGATCTCAGCAATAAAAAATAAAAAATTTATTTAAAATATTCAAACTTTTTACACATAAAAGAAGAGGTTTCACACTTATAAAATATATTTTTTATTTTATTTTGTATATAAAATCTGGCTGGCCGGCTGCCTGAAGTTGACCCTACTGCAATCTGGTTGACGTCATATCTCCAGTTTGAAGAGCCTGCAAGCAAAAAAAGTGGACGGGTTAATAAAAAATAAGCTTTTCGCTATATCCGGTAGCTCAATAAACAAAATTTGATCAAAAATAACAAAATGGCAATTGCAAATAAGGTCCAAAATTTCAAATGTCCGCCATTTTGTTATTTTTCATAAAATTTTATTTATTGAGCCACCGGCTATAGCGAAAAGCTTATTTTTTAATAACCCGTCCACTCTTTTGCTTTCATATTCTTCAAAGTGGAGATATCACGTCAACGAGATTGTAGTAGGGTCAACTTCAGGCAACAGGACCAGATAGATTTTACATACAAAACAAAAATAAGAAATATATTTCATAAGTGTGAAACCTCTTCTTTTAAGTGTAAAAAGTTTGAATATTTTAAATAAATTTTTCTATGAATAAAAAAATTATTGAAAATTATTGCTGAGATCGTAGAGTGACCCCTTAACGAAAGTTCTGTAATTGATAAAAATTAAAATGTTAATAGTAATTTGTTAGAAACATCTAATATTGAAAAAAAATTTATATGTGAAAATTCAAATTTTCATACAACAATTTGGGATAGGAAATTTAACGATATTGATGAATTACCAATTGTAGAATTATCAGAAAATGAAGTTTCATTTAATAGAGGTTATATTACATTTATTTTAAATAATAAAGCTATGCTTTGGCATGTAAGAATGGGTCATGCTTCTGTTGCATATTTAAAAGCGGTACAAAAACAGTTTCCTAAAATTAAGCATTTGCAAGATACCATTTTTGATGAACAAATTACCTTTGCATACAACGCGAAAGAGTGCCACGCAACCGTTACGAATGATTGATTCCGAGACAATGGACCTTATAAATTGTCCTGCATATCCAAAAGGATATAAGTATATTTCTGTATTTATTGACGATTTGTCAAGATTGGCTATGGCATATCCAATGAAAGCTAACAGCGAAACTGGAATATGTTTAGAAGCTTTTGTACGAAGTGCACGAAACTTGCTTGGTCAAGATACAAAAGTTCCTCTACTCGTAAGCGCGATCGAGCGTGCTGGGGCACCAACTCACTCGCTCAGCGCCCGCGAGTAGACTGCCGATCTCGAACTACTGCAGGCAAGAGGTTCGCTTTCCGCTCTCTCTCCCCATCGCGCTGCGCTTCTCGGCGCTGCGAGAGCGCCGCCGGTCAGTGCTGGCTAGTGCGCGCCGCCGGAGATTTCCCCCGCCGCGCGCAGGCCGAGCGCTGTTCGTTCCGCGGCGGCTACTGCCTACCTTGCGTTAGCCGCCCCACTTCTCTTCTCTCCGTCTCTCTCTCATTCTCTATCCGTTCGCTTTGCGTTCGTATTGAACGCACAGCGAATTTCCAGAGAATCGGCTTTTCTTAACTTTAATTAATCATTACGACGAGGGGCACTTTCGTCGCAATAGCAAAAGAAGAACGAAATGAAATAAGAAGATAGATAGATTGTCATTGAGTATGTTTATTATAAGTACGAGTGGATCGTACATAGTGGAGAGAGAGTATTGGAGTATATATATTATATATACGATATGCGCCTATATACCACAGCATAGGATATAACGATTATAGCGCAGTGAGTATAGTACGTATACTATAGTCACTCCCTTCGTCCCTCCGCCTCTCCGTTGCAGGCACTCGCACTGCGCAGTGACAGTTGCCCACAGTCTGCTGCCTGTCGTAGACTTTACAGAACGACATATTTTCTATTCTTCATTAAACGATAACAATTTACTATAAAACTGTTTATTAATTTATTTTGCCCGACTACCTATTATTACAACGTAAGTACAAAATAAATTGTACGCACTGTAAGATTTTATATTTATTTCTGAAATATCTTCAATACAAAACGAAAGAAAATCTTGCGCACTTAAAATATGTATGCTTGTCTTTTATATATCTTCAATATATACTGCAGAAAAAAAATATTTTTGATTTAAGGCCAGCTTACTCCAAACAATTTTGAAAAAATCGAATATCAAATTAAATATAAAAAATCAAATTTTTTCATAAATTGCTACTGTATACTCGTAGAAATAGTATAGAATTAGTCCCGAAGGTCAACAAGACCGAGAAACAGGTATAAAAGAGTGGGAGCGGTGCGCGCCAAGCGGTAAATCCGGCCGCTCGAACGCCTTCGGTAGCACGAATAAAAACTTTAAACTGATTTTTCTCCGAACCACGTTTTTTTGCATGGATGACACTCTCATTTCAAAACTATTGCACTTATCGACATGAACCAAACGGCATTTTACTCTTTAGATATCTGGCTATATCCTCAAGCAGAACAAGAAATATTCAGTATTATTTAAAAAAGTTATAAACAATTAAAAGTGAGAAAAAAGGGTAAAAAAATTCAAAAGTCCGCCATTTTGTTTCTTTTCATTGAAAATGTTTCATTCTGCTTGAGGACATAGCCAATTCGATACAGATCATGAAACCGTTTTGTTTTTGCTTTCAGATAATTCGTTTCCAAGAAATGGTGTCGTCCATCTACTAATCAGACGAGTTTCAGCAGCCAATTTCAAAACCGCCATTTTGAACAAAAAAAAAATTTTTTCAAGTAATTTAATATACGAGGTCTGTCCCAAAAGTATCCGACCTACGTTCATATCTTCGCGCGGAGAGACTCAGGCGACCTATGGAGGGTACGAACGTCACCAGCAACTCCTAACCTTCTCGTCAGTGGCCTGAGATACCGATGAAACGCCTTAGTTCCCGCGCAGCGTGTATTTGTTTACAACGACTTTTTTGCGTTTGTCGCAATTTGCTTATTGCTAAAAATGGCAGAACGAACCGAGCAGCGAATTTGCATAAAATTTTGCTTTAATCTCGGTAAAAGTTGTGCGGAAACGATTGAAATGTTGCAAAAGGCCTTTAAAGATGAGTGTATGGGCAAAACACAAATAAAATAGTGGTATAGGCGGTTCAAAAGTGGCCGCACATCTGTTGACAGTGATCCTCGTTCATCAAGTCAATGTTGATTGTTTTTTTCGATTATGAGGGCGTTGTGCACCACGAATATGCCCCAACAGGCCAGACAATCAATAAAGAGTACTACGTTGAAGTTTTGAAAAGATTACGTAATGCAATCAGGAGAAAACGACCGCAACTTTGGGAAACCGGTGACTGGCTTCTTCATCACGACAATGCTCCAGCGCACGTATCAAACCTTGTGCAGCAGTATTTATTGAAACACAGTGTTGCGCAGCTCCGCCAGCCTCCATACAGTCCTGATATAGCTCCCTGCGACTTTTGGCTGTTTCCTCGATTGAAAATGCCACTTAAAGGACATCGATTCGACAATAAACAGACTGTTGAAACTAATGCGATGAATGCACTAAAGGCGATTCCGAAGTCTGACTTTCAAGAGTGCTTTAATAAGTGGAAACATCGATATGAACGTCTTGTTCAATCAAATGGGGACTACTTTGAAGGATGCCACCCCCCGGATGACGAAGAATAAATCAAGCGCCGAGAAATCGAGGTAGGTCGGATACTTTAGGGACGGACCTCGTATGTGCTTTCATATGTAAAAAAAATTGATTACTCAACATGTTTTGTACTATGAATAAAATTTATTGAAAAAAATCACGTTTTTTGGAGTAACCTGGCCTTAATAAAAAGGTACTTTTTGAAAGTAATTTAAATTTCCTTTTTTCTCAAAAATAGCTAAAAAACAGTTCTGAAAGACATAAATAAAATAGAAAATCTACGAATTTTAAGAATATATGTCTACCTTTTAAACTCTTTAATAGAAATTTCTGGAAAAAATTATTTTTGGTTTTATAAAATAGCTACTTTTTGAAAAGACTAAATTATCGTTTATTTCTTAAAAATAACTTAAGAATAGTTTTAGAAGACTAAATCAAAAGGAAATCATTCACATTAATAATTTATATCTATCTTTTACATATCTTAAATAAGAACTGCTGAAAATAATCATTTTTAATTTGATAAAATAGCTACTTGGTAAAAAGACTTTAAATTCACGTTTATTGGTTAAAAGTAGCTTAAAAATAGTTTAAAATACATAAATCGAAATGAAATCACCTGCACTGTAAGAATTTCTATCTATCTTTTACATAACTATAGTACAAACTGACGAAAAAATCACTTTTAATTTGATAAACTAGCTACTTTGGGAAAAGTCTTTAAATTCATGTTTATGTCTTAAAAATAGCTTTAAAAGAGGTTTAAAAAACATAAATTGAAAGGAAACCACGCGTAATTTAACAATTTATGTCTATCCTTTATATACATACAAAAAACTACGAAAAATAATATTTATTTTTTAACGTATTTTTAAACAATGATTATATTATTAAAAATCGTCTTAAATATTATCTGTTTAGTTCCAAGTATCTATCAAATCACACACACACCCACACACACGCACACAGACACGCATGCACGCCTACACACATACACACACACACTGACACACACACACGCATGCACACACGCACGCACACTCACACACACGAACACACACACGCACGCACGCACACACACACACCCACGCACGCACACACACGCACACACACACACACACGCACACACACACGCACGCACGCACGCACGAACACACTCACACACACACACACACACACACACATACACGCACGCACAAACTCACACATACACACACGCACACACACACACACGCACACACACGCACGCACACACACACATGTAGTATATAAGGCACTTCGGACCGTTACAAGAAATCCGACCTTGAATCCATGTGACCCCAGTCAATGGTCCCACTGATAACTCAAGGTTACGTTTCTTTATTTTGGCGGTCCGAAGTACCTCTGTCAATTTAGGCTATACGGGAGCGCGTATTTCTATATAATTAAAATTTTATATATCGTGGTACCTTAGACTATTTAAACAAAAACAGTCCAAAATGCCATAGTATTTATTTTAAAATTAATATTCAATATAATATGTTTGTGTGGTTATCCATATTTTACTGACCATACCATACTTTATTTATTTTCGTGTCGTAGTTGTTCATTGTTGAATATAATCTTATAATGAAATTTAAGTTGTACAATCAAAGTGCCACACGTAGTTTATAACGTTATAGTATTATGGATCACGATAATGAGACAACGAAGAAGCAATGTTAACACCACAGATGATCGATGAGAACTGAGACAGGGTGCTCCGCTTTTTGACGGTAATATTCCAGACATACCCTCTTCCCACTCCTCTCCTAACACACACACACACACACGCATACACACACACGCACACACAGACACAGCCACACACACTTACACATACATGCACACACACACTTACACACACTCACGCACACACGCACACACACACACACACACACACAGACCGAAAATTTCTACATTTTTTAGAATCTCTTCCATCGCGGTCAGCGTGAAATCTCCTTGAATTCAAATTACATAGTTATTTTTAATACTCGCAAGAAAAAGTTAGTAATTAAAGCGGAACATCTTGTGTCGGTAATAGTGAAACCTGTATTATAATCATGTAGCATGTGCGAAAAATGATTCGGATCCATCAAGAGTGCATCGATAAAGTTAAGTGACATTTATCCACCATGGGTGTGGAGAAGCAGTGTAACCCTCGTACAGTTCGACCTCCAGGTACGGAAACGTCACGTCTCGACCAGGAAATCAGCGAAATTCTAAATTCTAGAGAAATAGACGAACGTGAAAAATGATCAATGTACCAACAAGTATTGCAACGTTTCTTGCAGTAAAAATCTGATGATATGGACAAGTCAATGATTTATTCAACACCGCAATTACCGATAGTGGGTAAAGAATAAAAGAAAGTGGGAAATGATGTTGATGAAGCTGACCAACAAATTCTCAATGATGTACCTACAAAATTTCGACAAAATTCAAAGAGTTTATTTTAGCGTTTACGAGGTGCTGGTAAAAATACATGGGATAAACTCGGTATATTAGCGGTCGATGGCGTGCTCCGAGAAGCTGATGTGTCTCAGGAATATATTGGTAACAAGCATCTTCGAAGTGCTGTTGCGCAATCGACGACCGCCACTGATTTCACCGCCGAAGAGGAAGTTGACGATGTTGATGAAGTGGTGAATGAAGAAGAAAACACTGACAATGTAAATACAACTTTTTTGAATTAAAAGCTAGGTTTAAAGAAAACAAAAGAGTAGGTGAAGGAGAGGGTATGAATAGTTCGGGAGCAGTTCAAGCGCCACCCCCGAAAGTATGAATAAGATCCCTCAAATTACAATTATTATAATAATTCAAGCTGATACAATAGTACAAGAAGTAGACGCAACGGCATCTGGTAGTATCTTAGACACACTAATTAGACGCTTGAACATCTTTATTATACTCTACCCACACCATCAGCATACGCTGGTGGTGATAAGCTTTTACGTGCCACACACAAAAAGTTTCGCCCAGAAAAGGTTAAGGGTTGGCTTGAGAGTCAATATGCGCACGCGCTGCACAAAATGGTACAACACCGATTTCCCCGACGGAATTACACCGTATTTAGTTTTATGAAGTGTGAAAAGCTGATTTAGCTGATTTCAGATCACTGAAAGCTTACAATGACAGACATACCTATGTTATTGTAGTCATTGATGCGCTTTCAAAGTATGCGTGGGTTGAAGCTCTTTTCGATAAGACATCAAAACAGTTGCTGAAACCCTAGAGTGGATTTTATCGCAAAACAACAACAAAAAGATATCTTACACATATATATATATATATATATATATATATATATATATATATATATATATATATATATATATATATATATATATATATATATATAAATATATATATATATATATATATATATATATATATATAAATATATACAGTGAAACTGATAAGGGCAAAGAATTCATGGGTCGTGAAGTTCAAAACTTATTAAAAAAAAAGGAACATTATTTACTCTACTGTGCGACATCCTGACGTTATGGTAGCTGTTGCAGAACGATTTATTAGAACTTTAAAGGGAGGTTTATGGCTACTTTACTCATTTACACACGAAACGGTAGATTGATGTCTTAAAAGGTATTGTACAAGAATGTTGTAGAAGAATGACACCATCTAGTGTAAATTGATATAATGACGGTCAAAATTTTGCGCGGCGCTACTGTATCAAACGTACACGTCAGCCTAAATACAGAGTCAATCAATTGGTTCGTCTCACTCGGGCCAAGACTGTCTTTTGTGAAGCATACGAGGGAGGTTGGACACTGGAATAATTTAAAATAGTTCGTATCAACGCTTTACGACAACCACCGGTCTACATTCTAAAAGATCTCGCTGGTGATAAAATTGATCGCTATTTCTACGAACAACAGCTTAATAGGGTACGCAAATATTTGACAGGCGATATGTTAGAGCTGGATAAAGTATTGCAGAGCCAAATTAGCACAAAGAGAAAACAGTATTTTGTAAGGTGGAATGGGTATCCTCAAAAATTCAACTCTTATGTACTGGCTAAAGGCTTGGCGAATCTACAATGAGGGTTGACTTTTACGTTATTTTACCAAGCTCGAGTAGCAAATATGTATTCCCGCAGAATGTTGAGACTCACTTTACTACACAGCTACCTCAAAATTTTTTCCTACACGGTGAATGTTGTGTGGGACTTACCGAGATTCAAATACCTCTCACTTTTCAGCCGTCAAAGAAAGGAACGTGGTCATATGTATCAAGACATCTAAACGGGAGCACCTCCTGATTAATGATTTGCGTTTTGAAAATAATAAAGAAACGTTTTCCCTGTTGAATCCTGGTGTATATCACTATATTAACAGCCTCTTTGTAGAAATACATAGTCTTAGTAATGTGAAAAACAATCTATTGTTCGAAATTCAGTGTGGTGGATACGTACAAGTTACATGTGCCTGTAGCAACAACAATTGTACAAACTATATTCATACATTCACATTATAGGAAAAATTGTCTGAAATATTGAGATTCAAAAATAATATAATTCTATCTTAGCATGATAAGAAAAAAAACTGTGTTATCGGTGATCGACCTGCAAATCTCGTTAATGATTTACCGACTATGCTGATGATGTATAGCATTATTTGTCAACCTTACTTAGCGGGTCATATTCATACACGACTGTTACGAGCAGTTCCTCTACATTTGCACGACTACACTTATGGCCGAATCGAGATTCAGAACTTTTCCCCACGTATGTACCTACCCTTACTGTCTTCCTCGATCCAATCGTTCGAAATAGATATAAAGGACCAACATAGGGAGCCCATGCCATTCGATTACGACACGTTGACGGTGACGCTTCACTTTAAACGCGTTATTTAAAAGTGTCTGAGTATGAGTATTCTTTTGCCGATCAAAACGGTAATGGCTGTGATGATGAACCAGTAAATAATTTTATGCATTCGTTGTTTAATCAAGTTGATTTGTTCTTCCAACACATCAGAGCGTCAGTCGTCACGTAGCAGCCGAAGAGTGAAAATAGATTTAGTAATTGATTTACAGAGCTTCAAAAATAACAAAAATGGTGTGGTGCCTAAAGAAGTTGCTATTTTTGCTGTACAAAAAGGCTTTAGTGCGCATTGGGTTGTGTCCCCGATTTGTAACTCGATATTTTTACGGAAAAATATCTCGAGACAAAATAAATGGCTGATTTCACATCATCATGGGTTAGACTGGTACCAAGGAGATACTCCATAAAAGAGTCTGTATAAAAGTATACAAGAAATTTGTAAGAGAGCTGGTAAGATTTACGTGTGTGGCGAAGAAAAGGCAAAATTACTCAGTAAAGTAACAACGCGAGAAATCATTAATTTGGAATGTAGTAACGGCTGTCCACCATTCCAAAAACTGTCTTGGTCTAAGAAATATTGTATGCAGCACTTTGTTAAACCCTGCTATTTACAATACAGCTACTCAAAAGCACTTAAAAGCATGGATGAATACACGTGGCAGTATAGTTGATATAGCACACGAATTTTCATTTAGTCCATCGTCTTATCTCTGCAATGAACTCCCAAGAAATTCTACGAATACTTCGAAATATGTCATTCCAGACTGTGGAAGTCTATTCAGCAGTTCGAATGCCGACAACGTGGGAAAAGCCATGTTTCTTGTATTTAATACAGGAAAGCAGCATATACGAGGTATGCATTGGGTTACAATCATGTGGTACAAAATGGCATTGGTTGGTACTTTGATAGCTTTAGTGTATCATCACATACTTCTGATAACGTGAATCGCATATACAGAAACTTTAAGAAAATTAGGTGGAATAATATGTGGTTACAAGACACTTTTTCTAACGTTTGTGATAATTATCGTATCATGTTTCTATATTATATGACTTCTGGAATGGGTCTACGAAGATTTCTGCAAAATTTCACTGCAAACTTGAAGGAAAATGATGAAGCAGCCAAAATATTTGTAGATAGAATGTAATGTTATCTTTCGAGTGTAAATGTGAGAAGTGACTTAGCAGTTTTCAAACGAACACCTCTTTTACCATTTTGTTGACACAACAATATTCTTATTGGTCCCCATCATAAGAAGATTGAAACTATTGATTCTGCCCACCACTAGAGGTTTCATGTTATTGGTTGCCGAACATCAGATGCTTGACTACTCTTGGTTTTACCACCATCAAAGTCTATTGAGTATGACATATAAGTCGAAGATTTGTATAGCACAAACACAGAATCTCCGGCAGTTTTTTGCGTCACTGTTAATCCCTGTGATAGAAGATGGCTTGACCAAAGTACCGTTGCCACAAGCTTTTACCCACGACATAAGGGTTGAACAACTCGTTTGGCAAAATCATCCATGTCTTTCTAGTAAATTCTTCTTCCGGTGTACAAGATTTGCACCCTGTGGTACGCATCTGTGGGCCTGATTCTTACAGTTTTTCCTACTCCGCTGATGTCTGGGGCAAGTTTCAAGAGCAGTTCAAGGAGATTGACCATTTTTTTCATGCCTTCAATGAAGAAGAAGTAATGGATCACCGAATAAGTATTGCTGGTTACAAGATCCGTTTGATAATTAGTTTCTCTGATAGGGCATTTGAATTATTGGAAGATGTGCCACTTTCGACCGATTGGTGGAATTGTCTAAGCTAATACGCTGGAAGATGAACAAAATTCAGAATATTCTTATTTTACGACTAATAATGTACACTATGCTATGCGAGATTTCGATGAGAGTACTGTAAAATACATTGATATACTTTAAAAGAAAATAATATAAATTTAACTATACATGATATTTATGTTACAGTATACGAGTTTATTAATTTACATTTATATAATTTAGTATCGTTTTAAAATGCTAGCATTTATCGTAATGTGTAATTTGTATTATTTAATAAGAATGAATAAATTTAGGTTTAAAATATTTATTTTGTACTTACTTACCTCACATATTGCTCCCCCCACCCATCCATTATATCCTTCATGTACACTATAATTATTATATCTGATTAAATTTAATTTAAGATTATAGTAGTAATGGTAAAGAGTGCAGTGGTGATGGTAAAAGTTACTACTTATCTTTATTCAGTTTTAATCAAACCATCGGAGCGGTAACTATGAAAACCACTCCGTAGGTGTACAGACAGTGGTTTCTTGGACGATGCAACCCTGACTATTTTGCGGTAACATTGACTGTTTTGTATAGTTATAGTACCAGATAGTTGAATTTAAGATTATAGAAGAACTGGAGATCTGACTTTTGGTTCACATGCAGAGGTATTTTTGGTCGTCACAATAATAACCTAACCTTGACTCCTCAATGAGACCATAAACTTGGGTCACTTGATCCAGGGGTTACTCGGAGATCAAGGCGAGGTTTCTTGGGTTAAATTCACGTTTATTTCTGAAAAATAGCTTAATAATAGTTTTAAAATACATAAATCGAAATGAAACTACGCGAACTTTAAGAATTTGTATCTATCTTTTATATATCTTCAATAAAAACTACCGAAAAAGAATTTTTTTTTTCATTACATAACAACTTAAGTCCATTTAATAAAATCTTTGCCCGGCATACGACTTAGGACCATAGTTGTGTGAATCAATCAGAGCGTGTATCAGTGATAAATTGTATTATATAAACTATATAATATATAGTGGTGTGGATTGCAAAATATAATTCAGTTGATTCCCGAGAAAACGATTAAAGACCATTTTTAAAAATTTTTTTAAGCTATTTTTCAGAAATAAACGTGAATTTAACCCAAGAAACCTCGCCTTGATCTCCGAGTAACCCCTGGATCAAGTGACCCAAGTTTATGGTCTCATTGAGGAGTCAAGGTTAGGTTATTATTGTGACGACCAAAAATACCTCTGCATGTGAACCAAAAGTCAGATCTCCAGTACATCTATAATCTTAAATTCAACTATCTGGTACTATAACTATACAAAACAGTCAATGTTACCGCAAAATAGTCAGGGTTGCATCGTCCAAGATACCACTGTCTGTACACCTACGGAGTGGTTTTCATAGTTACCGCTCCGATGGTTTGATTAAAACTGAATAAAGATAAGTAGTAACTTTTACCATCACCACTGCACTTTTTACCATTACTACTATAATCTTAAATTAAATTTAATCAGATATAATAATTATAGTGTACATGAAGGATAAAATGGATGGGTGGGGGGAGCAATATGTGAGGTAAGTAAGTACAAAATAAATATTTTAAACCTAAATTTATTCATTCTTATTAAATAATACAAATTACACATTACGATAAATGCTAGCATTTTAAAACGATACTAAATTATATAAATGTAAATTAATAATCTCATATACTGTAACATAAATATCATGTATAGTTAAATTTATATTATTTTCTTTTAAAGTATATCAATGTATTTTACAGTACTCTCATCGAAATCTCGCATAGCATAGTGTACATTATTAGTCGTAAAATAAGAATATTCTGAATTTTGTTCATGTTCCAGCATATTAGCTTAGACAATGCCACCAATCGGTCGAAAGTGGCACGTTTAAAGACCAAAGAAAATTTACGAACACGCTTCGGTATGTTTCACCAAATTCTTTTGCATCATCTTCCAATAATTCAAATGCCCTATCAGAGAAACTAATTATAAAACGGATCTTGTAACCAGCAATACTTATTCGGTGATCCATTACTTCTTCTGCATTGAAGGCATGAAAAAAATAGTCAATCTCCTTGAACTGCTCTTGAAACTTGCCCCAGACATCAGCGGAGAAGGAAAAAGTGTAAGAATCAGGCCCACAGATGCGTACCACAGGGTGAAAATCTTGTACACCGGAAGAAGAATTTACTAGACCGACATGGATGATTTTGCCAAACGAGTTGTTCAACCCTTATGTCATGGGTAAAAGCTTGTGGCAACGGTACATTGGTCAAGCCACCTTCTATCACAGGGATTAACAGTAACGCAAAAAACTGCCGGAGATTCTATATTTGTGCTATACAAATCTTCGACTTATATGCCATACTCAATAGACTTTGATGGTGGTAAAACCAAGAGTAGTCAAGCATCTGATGTTCGGCAACCAATAACATGAAACCTCTAGTGGTGGGCAGAATAAATAGTTTCAATCTTCTTATGATGGGGACCCATAAGAATATTGTTGTGTCAACAAAATGGTAAAAGAGGTGTTCGCTTGAAAACTGCTAAGTCACTTCTCACATTTACACTCGAAAGATAACATTACATTCTATCTACAAATATTTTGGCTGCTTCATCATTTTCCTTCAAGTTTGCAGTGAAATTTTGCAGAAATCTTCGTAGACCCATTCCAGAAGTCATATAATATAGAAATATGATACGATAATTATCACAAACGTTAGAAAAAGTGTCTTGTAACCACATATTATTCCACCTAATTTTCTTAAAGTTTCTGTATATGCGATTCACGTTATCAGAAGTATGTGATGATACACTAAAGCTATCAAATTACCAACCAATGCCATTTTGTACCACATGATTGTAACCCAATGCATACCTCGTATATGCTGCTTTCCTGTATTAAATACAAGAAACATGGCTTTTCCCACGTTGTCGGCATTCGAACTGCTGAATAGACTTCCACAGTCTGGAATGACATATTTCGAAGTATTCGTAGAATTTCTTGAGAGTTCATTGCAGAGATAAGACGATGGACTAAATGAAAATTCGTGTGCTATATCAACTATACTGCCACGTGTATTCATCCATGCTTTTAAGTGCTTTTGAGTAGCTGTATTGTAAATAGCAGGGTTTAACAAAGTGCTGCATACAATATTTCTTAGACCAAGACAGTTTTTGGAATGGTGGACAGCCGTTACTACATTCTAAATTAATGATTTCTCGCGTTGTTACTATACTGAGTAATTTTGCTTTTTCTTCGCCACACACGTAAATCTTACCAGCTCTCTTACAAATTTCTTGTATACTTTTATACAGACTCTTTTATGGAGTATCTCCTTCGTACCAGTCTAACCAATGATGATGTGAAATCAGCCATTTATTTTGTCTCGAGATATTTTTCCGTAAAAATATCGAGTTACAAATCGGGGACACAACCCAATGCGCACTAAAGCCTTTTTGTACAGCAAAAATAGCAACTTCTTTAGGCACCACACCATTTTTGTTATTTTTGAAGCTCTGTAAATCAATTACTAAATCTATTTTCACTCTTCGGCTGCTACGTGACGACTAACGCTCTGATGTGTTGGAAGAACAAATCAACTTGATTAAACAACGAATGCATAAAGTTATTTACTGGTTCATCATCACAGCCATTACCGTTTTGATCGGCAAAAGAATACTCATACTCAGACACTTTTAAATAACGCGTTTAAAGTAAAGCGTCACCGTCAACGTGCCGTAATCGAATGGCATGGGCTCCCTATGTTGGTCCTTTATATCTATTTCGAACGATTGGATCGAGGAAGACAGTAAGGGTAGGTACATACGTGGGGAAAAGTTCTGAATCTCGATTCGGCCATAAGTGTAGTCCTGCCAATGTAGAGGAACTGCTCGTAACAGTCGTGTATGAATATGACCCGCTAAGTAAGGTTGACAAATAATGCTATACATCATCAGCATAGTCGGTAAAGCATTAACGAGATTTGCAGGTCGATCACCGATAACACAGTTTTTTTTCTTATCATGCTAAGATAGAATTATCTTATTTTTGAATCTCAATATTTCTGACAATTTTTCCTATAATGTGAATGTATGAATATAGTTTGTACAATTGTTGTTGCTACAGGCACATGTAACTTGTACGTATCCACCACACTGAATTTCGAACAATAGATTGTTTTTCACATTACTAAGACTATGTATTTTTGCAAAGAGGCTGTTAATATAGTGATATACACCAGGATTCACCAGGGAAAACGTTTCTTTATTATATTCAAAACGCAAATCATTAATCAGGAGGTGCTCCCGTTTAGATGGCTTGATTCATATGACCACGTTCCTTTCTTTGACGGCTGAAAAGTGAGAGGTATTTGAATCTCGGTAAGTCCCACACAACATTCACCGTGTAGGAAAAAATTTTGAGATAGCTGTGTAGTAAAGTGAGTCTCAACATTCTGCGGGAATACATATTTGCTACTCGAGCTTGGTAAAATAACGTAAAAGTCAACCCTCATTGTAGATTCGCCAACCCTTTAGCCAGTACATAAGAGTTGAATTTTTGAGGATACCCATTCCACCTTACAAAATACTGTTTTCTCTTTGTGCTAATTTGGCTCTGCAATACTTTATCCAGCTCTAATATATCGCCTGTCAAATATTTGCCTACCCTATTAAGCTGTTGTTCGTAGAAATAGCGATCAATTTTATCACCAGCGAGATCTTTTAGAATGTAGACCGGTCGTTGTCGTAAAGCGTTGAAACGAACTATTTTAAATTATTCCAGTGTCCAACCTCCCTCGTATGCTTCACAAAAGACAGTCTTGGCCCGAGTGAGACGAACCAATTGATTGACTCTGTATTTAGGCTGACGTGTACGTTTGATACAGTAGCGCCGCGCAAAATTTTGACCGTCATTATATCAATTTACACTAGATGGTGTCATTCTTCTACAACATTCTTGTACAATACCTTTTAAGACATCAATCTACCGTTTCGTGTGTAAATGAGTAAAGTAGCCATAAACCTCCCTTTAAAGTTCTAATAAATCGTTCTGCAACAGCTACCATAACGTCAGGATCTCGCACAGTAGAGTAAATAATGTTCCTTTTTTTTAATAAGTGTTGAACTTCACGACCCATGAATTCTTTGCCCTTATCAGTTTCACTGTATATATATATATATATATATATATATATATATATATATATATATATATATATATATATATATATATATATATATATATATATATATATATATATATATATGTAAGATATCTTTTTGTTGTTGTTTTGCGATAAAATCCACTCGAGGGTTTCAGCAACAGTTTTGATGTCTTATCGAAAAGAGCTTCAACCCACGCATACTTTGAAAGCGCATCAATGACTACAATAACATAGGTATGTCTGTCATTATAAGCTTTCAGTGATCTGAAATCAGCTAAATCAGCTTTTCACACTTCATAAAACTAAATACGGTGTAATTCCGTCGGGGAAATCGGTGTTGTACCATTTTGTGCAGCGCGTGCGCATATTGACTCTCAAGCCAACCCTTAACCTTTTCTGGGCGAAACTTTTTGTGTGTGGCACGTAAAAGCTTATCACCACCAGCGTATGCTGATGGTGTGGGTAGAGTATAATAAAGATGTTCAAGCGTCTAATTAGTGTGTCTAAGATACTACCAGATGCCGTTGCGTCTACTTCTTGTACTATTGTATCAGCTTGAATTATTATAATAATTGTAATTTGAGGGATCTTATTCATACTTTCGGGGGTGGCGCTTGAACTGCTCCCGAACTATTCATACCCTCTCCTTCACCTACTCTTTTGTTTTCTTTAAACCTAGCTTTTAATTCAAAAAAGTTGTATTTACATTGTCAGTGTTTTCTTCTTCATTTACCACTTCATCAACATCGTCAACTTCCTCTTCGGCGGTGAAATCAGTGGCGGTCGTCGATTGCGCAACAGCACTTCGAAGATGCTTGTTACCAATATATTCCTGAGACACATCAGCTTCTCGGAGCACGCCATCGACCGCTAATATACCGAGTTTATCCCATGTATTTTTACCAGCACCTCGTAAACGCTAAAATAAACTCTTTGAATTTTGTCGAAATTTTGTAGGTACACCATTGAGAATTTGTTGGTCAGCTTCATCAACATCATTTCCCACTTTCTTTTATTCTTTACCCACTATCGGTAATTGCGGTGTTGAATAAATCATTGACTTGTCCATATCATCAGATTTTTACTGCAAGAAACGTTGCAATACTTGTTGGTACATTTATCATTTTTCACGTTCGTCTATTTCTCTAGAATTTAGAATTTCGCTGATTTCCTGGTCGAGACGTGACGTTTCCGTACCTGGAGGTCGAACTGTACGAGGGTTACACTGCTTCTCCACACCCATGGTGGATAAATGTCACTTCACTTTATCGATACACTCTTGATGGATCCGAATCATTTTTCGCACATGCTACATGATTATAATACAGGTTTCACTATTACCGACACAAGATGTTCCGCTTTAATTACTAACTTCTTCTTGCGAGTATTAAAAATAACTATGTAATTTGAATTCAAGGAGATTTCACGCTGACCGTGATGGAAGAGATTCTAAAAAATGTAGAAATTTTCGGTTTGTGTGTGTGCGTGTGTGCGTGAGTATGTGTAAGTCTGTGTGTGCATGTGTGTGTATGTATGTGTGTCTTTGTCTGTGTGTGCGTGTGTGTGTATGCGTGTGTGTGTGTGTGTTAGGAGAGGAGTGGGAGCAGGGTATGTCTGGAATATTACCGTCAAAAAGCGGAGCACCCTGTCTCAGTTCTCATCGATCATCTGTGGTGTAAACATTGCTTCTTCGTTGTCTCATTATCGTGATCTATAATACAACTATAACGTTATAAACTACGTGTGACACTTCGATTGTACAACTTAAATTTCATTATAAGATTATTAACAATGAACAACTACGACACGAAAAGAAATAAAGTATCGTATGGTCGGTTAAATATGGATAACCACACAAACGTATTATATTGAATATTAATTTTAAAATAAATTAAAATAAAATAAAAAAAATTACAAACCGACTGAAGTCCACATTTCCTGGAAAAACAACTTAACTCAACTTTTTTGTAAAATTACTCGAAAAATAAAAAGTATTTCTTATCTGTACTTACTATGATTATAAGAATATATAACACTTTATTTAACAACTATAATGCGGCTGCATATCTCTCATATTCTGATCTGGCATATTAGTGCAAAGATGAAAATACTAATATGTCGAAAACACGAAAAATGGACTTAAGTTGCTTTTCCGGTTCGCAATATATATATATATATATATATATATATATATATATATATATATATATATATATATATATATATATATATATATATATATAAGCAACTAAATATATATATATATATACATATACATAAACATATAGATGAATATATATATATATATATATAATTTTCATCAATATGTATATATATATATATATATACATATATATATATATATATATATATATATATATATATATAATTTTCATCAATATGTATATATATATATATATACATATATATATATATATATATATATATATATATATATATATATATATATATATATATATATATATATATTTATATATATATATATATATATATATATATATATATATGGGCCTGCGGTGGCTCAGCCGGTAGAGTGTCGGATTCCCACGCCGGGGACCCGGGTTCGAATCCTAGTCTCTGCCGATCGATACAAGCACCTCTGTAAAAATTACATGTGCTTTGTTTACAAACACACCGCATGCCCCCGTCGTCGATTAGCACCATATGGGAGCACAAACATGGCGACGTTAATTAAAAAAAAAAAAAAAATAATAATATATATATATATATATATATATATATATTAGGGGGGTACCCCCTGCTCGTTCCGCTTGCCAACCCCCAAAGTATCATGAAATTTTTTGTTTTTATGAAGGTTTTCTATTTTTCCACACCACCCGGGAGGTAAATAGATTGGCGCGTTTTTTTTGTTTTATTAATTAAGCTTTTTTATACATTCAACTTTATGTTTTATTTAATTAATTTATAAATAAATATATGTAACTCATACTTACATTTATTTATTTTTAGTTTTAAGTATTGTATTTTTTAACATGTATATTTATTTTAATTTTGTTTTTTATTTGAATGTAATATTGTAAAGCTCTTTTTAATTCGTATGTAATAATCTATATATGTAAATTTAATATTAATGAATATAATTAAAAAAAATAATTCTTTTGATTTGTAATCAGAATTTACACTACTTTAATTTTCGTTTTAAATTAACAATATATCTTGTTATATTATATTATGAAAAACATAAAAATTTCACTCATATAAATCTAAATTAATTTGCATGTATTTTATTTATGTGTTATATTTTTTACATATTTTTTACATTTATAATAGTAATAATGAAGATGAATCCAAAAATGTATTTTATAAAATTTAAGTCTTATAAATCTAAATATGGTAGCATGTATTTTATTTGTAATAATGTGCATACTTTTTGCATATTATTTAGATTTATAAGAATAATTTGTATTATATTAACCAAAATTATAACATTTCAAACATAAGTCTTATAAATCTAAACAAATTGCATGTATTTTAGTTATGCATACTTTTTGCAAATTATTTAGATCTGTAAGAGTATATAATAAAATGGAAAAGATTATAATAATTCAATTTCATTAATATCATTAATATAATTTTGTATAAAGATTATAAATTTAAATTATATTTTTGTGTGTATTTTTAAAATTGATTTTCAAAATATGATAAATTGTTAAAGTATCTAGATTATTTAAATTGATTTTATACATAAAATAGAATAATTTATATTATATTAATGAATCATAAATATAACATTTAAAACATAAGTCTTATAAATCTAAACAAATTGCATGTATTTTAGTTATGCATACTTTTTGCAAATTATTTAGATCTGTAAGAGTATATAATAAAATGGAAAAGATTATAATAATTCAATTTCATTAATGTCATTAATATAATTTTATATAATATATTATAAATTTGAATTATATTTTTGTGTATATTTTTAAAATTGATTTTAAAAATATGATAAATTTTTATACTATGTAGATTATTTAAATTTATTTTATACATACGAATAATTAAAAAAACAGTGGTATCCCCAATAGGCCTAGTCCACTGTGTAGGTTATGAAACTAAATTTAGAATATTGCCATAAAAACAAAAAGTTTATACAGAAAAAAAAAACAAAACTGTAAATGATAATTAATAGAAATAAGTAAATGAGGAGGGCATGAGGAGGGCTATGAGGAGGATACAAAGAGGTGGAGCGAGGAGGGGCGAGGAGGGCAAAAAATAAGATCAAAATAACGTATTTTTTTAAACGATATTACTTTGTTTTGAGGAGGAGAATGAGGAGAGCAAAATGAGGGGCGAGGAGGGGCGAGGAGGGCGTAAATCTTATAGGATTTACAAAAAACTATAATATATATATATATATATATATATATATATATATATATATATATATATATATAATTTTGTCAATGCGTGTGTGTATGTAGATACCTAATTTTGTCAATGCGTGTGTGTATATATATATGTACGAGTACAATTTTGTCAATACGTGTATGTATGTAGATATATAATTTTGGCAATGCATGTGTGTATCTTTATACGTCATTTTGTCAATGCGTGTATATATATATATATATATATATATATATATACATAATTTTGTCAGTGTGTGTCTGTATATACATAATTTTGTCACTGCGTGAATGTATATTTATACTATTAAAATCATATTTACCTTAAGATTAACTTACTTACAAAAAGTACAAGAAATATATTATTAGAAAATAAGTCAAAATGTTTATAAGAGGAGCTATTAATATTTATTTAAAACATAAAGTCAATTAAAAACTGATTACAAAACTGTCCTTATTACTTATATGCACACAGTAATATTTAAGTCTTTAGTTGCGAACTTTGTCTTTGTTACGGCACGTTAGCCCTTTGTTAATGAATTTAACTAACGGCACAAATGCCTCGACGCACTTGTAAATTCGAACGCTCTCTTTTCGACACGACTGCCTTTCGCGATCTCGCTTCGTGTTACCAACCTTACTCTGACTATTACTCACATTCATACTTACAATAGAACGCACTTTACACACGAATACACTTTACTTTAAAATATAATATAAAATTAATATATGTAGTGTAACGGAGAGGGAATAGACGCAATGCGTGAGATTCGTCGCGTGTTTTACTCGGCACAGATAAGTGTCGAGTCTCGATGAGGTTGGGACGTTCGAAAGAAGAACACAAGAGATAGGGTTGATGGTTGTTTATTCAGCAACTAGGAGAGAGAGAGAGGTGTCTGTCCGCGCCTAAAGCTAGATCCTCGCTCTATCAGAGTTCAGGCCTGACTGCCTGTGCGCGTTGCTCCAGAGACGCGCTTGTCCCACGCGAGAAGACTCGCGAAAGATAAGGATTCATCCTCGTCGTATAACGTATGTGTGTGTGAGTGTAATGTTGTGTGTTTACATCGCTGTGTGTACAGAAATATGTGTCTCTCTCTCCTCTTCTTTTGCTTACGTCATCGAGTTGGATATTGTGTATAATAGATTTTGGTTGTACATGATTTTAGCGGTAATATTGTGTACAATCACATTTTTTGTCCGTTTTATTTGTTGTAATGCCATTTTAATAATAATAATAGTTCATACATTCATTACTTGCTTTCTTCATGCCCTCCCATCATTCCTTGTACAGACAGAACGAAATCACATGCGCGCACTAATTTCACTGCACTGCACTTGTTTTGCGGCATCTTGGCAGCAGCAAGGGGCTTCTGCGTGCCCTAAGAATCTGTGCCTGGTCGATTTATTGACGCGTATTGAAGCGCCCTGGTTATCTCTGCTTCTGCTGCACCTACTTTTTATTAGTTCTTCTTTTGTTAATGTCAGGCCTTTATTTGTGGCAGTCTCCTTGAATTTCTGTGCACTCCTGTATACGAAATGTCTTTGGCGAGTTGCTGATGATTTTCCGCGTGTGGTGCTGTCGTCGATACGACCTTGCAGGTGATAAGGCGCTCCCGTGAGCGCATTCCTCGGCTTCGTGTCACTGCTTCAGATGATGGCCTTCTCGGAAGGAACGCCAGATCCTCCGCTGGCGTACAGCTGGGCATTGGGGCTTTTGTCGGTTATAAAGGCTGTTGTACAGCTATTCTTTTTTTAAAAGTCTTTACTCGGTTTTTATGTCGATCCGCATTGCTGATGACTCTGAAACTTTCTAGAGCATATTAGAAAAAAGGGGATCCCCCGAGAAAAATTGATTTACAAATTATCAATGTAGCGATTGTTACTCTTGTAGTAAATCGTCTTTAGTAAATTATATAATTAGTTGTTTCAAGTATTAAAACGGAGTGTGTGACATTTTGAAAAGTCCTAGTTAATTTGGAGTGTTTGGTTTCTGTTTTTCTATTATTTTTGTATTACTGGGGCTTGATTTGATTATGATTTTAATAGCTCGTGTTTTGTTTTCTTTTTGAGTAAAATGATTTAATTGCACAGTGTGTTCATTTTGGTCTCGTGTGTTTCAGAGAAAAAAACCCGTTTGGTCTGGGGGAAAATGTACCCATTACTGCGGACTTCCATCGGAGACGACTTCGAAACGACATTATACAATAATATCGATTTTATGGTGATATGAGTTTTTTAAAGTTTAAATTTTAATGTTTTCCTAAAAACCCATGTAACCAGGACACCCGCAGTAATATACGCAGTTACCCTGTATATTTCCAAAACTAATTAATTTGTGTGATATGTCTCTTAAAGCTTGTTTAATTATTATGTCGTTTGCGCGGTTTGCCGCATCGTCTACCGGCCTGTTTGTACCATTGATTAATTGAGCGTTATTTAACTGATACAAGGTGTTGCAGGTACAAATTTTCACTTTTGCTGAGTGGGAGCCGGACAACCCAAAAATTCTTATCGCTTTACTGACTCTATGAATTCGAACCATTATACATTTTTCTAATTAATTTTTAATACGCGATTTGATACCCCAATACAGTCAATTGCTTGCGTGTCTATTACTATGCGATAAAAAGAGCGATTATGGTCGTGTGTTTACGTTTTGGTTTCTTTGCAAAGGCCCATCAACATCATGATGGAATATTTGTCAATAATAATCACGATACTCGAAATCTAATATTCTCGAAACTCGTTTCTTTTTTTAGATTGCATTGCTGGGGGCATGTATGTGACTATATATAGTTTTTCTTTTGCAGCGCCCGAATACTTTGGTTCGGGGGGGCGGAAAAATTTAAAACGACTGTTTTTTGGCGCTATAACCCCCAGAGCTTTCGATAGCTGGTCGCTCGGGTGGGTCTCTTACTGTCGAGCTTATCTAGGCTGATGATTCTCGTAATATTCCCATTTCTTATTTTTGTCTTCTTGTATATATGATCAATGCTGATAATTTCATAAGGGCCTTCATAGTCAAGGTCCTACTTGCCCACCTGTGACTCTTTGAGCCTGTAAATTATCTCGCCTTCTCTAAAATGCTGTACATTCAGCTTTCTGTCATAATAGTATTTTGATTGGAATTTCGCCTGGACTAAATTCATGGCAGCAAGTGTTTATACTTCGGAGAGGTTGTTAATTAGGTCAACCATATAATCTCCATACGTGAGAAAGTGTTCTTTCGGGGGAAAACTTGAAGGTGTACGTGGTTTTTGCCCAAATACAAGCTCGTGCGGAGCAAAATCGAAGGAATCATGTATTGTGCAGTTATAGGCGTACAGGCAAATAGACACCCACTTGCACCAGTCTTGGCGATTTTCTGTATATTTTTTCAAATATTCTGTGAGTGTATTTTGCATGCGCTCAATGCCACCGTTTTATTGCGAGCGATATGCCGGGGAACAGTACTTGTCAATTCTAAAGATATAACAAAATTCATTTACCAGTCTATTTTGGAAGTGCGTACCCTGGTCCGTCAGCAGGGCCGCAGGTGGTCCAAAATAGCAGATGACTCGCTCTATAAATGCGCGTGCAACCTCATCTGCGCTCGCACGTATCACTGGATTCAGGATGCAGTATTTTGTTAAGCAATCCTGTATGTAAGAATATATTTATAACCTTTTTCCGAGTTTTTAAGTGGACCATAAAAATCCATTGACATTTTTTGGAAAGGTTTGGATGGCGTGTCCGTTATTACCAGTGGAAGGCGTGTTTTTACACGCACTAGCTTATTTGTTTGACATTCTACACATCCTAGCACAAATTGACGTATATCTGGACGCATGTTGCGCCAGTAATAGTCATTGGCAATTTTGCTGAAAGTTTTGTTTATGCCTCTGTGTGGACCGATCGCTATTTCGTGATATTCTTTAATATGGAAAAGGCAAGTTGTTTAAAAACAAAACTGCTATCAGCGGCAGTCCTTCCATTTGCTTTTCAAACAAATCAATGAAGGTGGTCCATTCAGGTATGGTTAGGATGGCCAAATCTCGTATTATACCATAACTTTTTATATTTCAGACACGAATCTGATCTTTCAATTTTTTAAAACATTTATTTAAATTAGATTTGAGTGCTTTATCATTAATGCTATCTTTGACAAATAATCCAAGCAGTTTTATATCTTTGCATTGCGATACATGCACATCGGCAATTTTGTGACGTGTTTTGGCGATTTCATCGGTGTTTATGTATCTCCGTTCGCTTAATGCTTGCAAGATTTCAGTGTTGAGATAGTGGTCAGTGGTTAAGAGATAAATAATATTTTCTTTATATTTGGAAGGGTGCTCATCGAGCGCTTTTAACTTTGAGAACGGAGATGGCTCTTCACCGTCCAGCAGAACCCACGGCGGCTTCTCTCGCGGTGGTCTTGAACTGATAACGAGACACCGCTCGAGCGCATTTATGTGCGCGCGTCAGATTGCACGCTGCCGGAGTCTTGTGCATCTTTTCCAGAGTATGAACTGGAGTGCGGCTCTTTGCTTGAGGGAGATTTATGATTGTTCTCGATAGGTTTATCCTTTTTCCCTTCATTTGTAGGGGGTGGTCTCGAGCTTTTGTCCGACTCATTGCAATCATCATAATTTATGCCACTATTAATATTCCTTGGCTCTGCATTTGTATCTATTCGAATGTAGGATGTAAAGTGGTCCACGAACATATAGCAGATGTATATAGTTCTGTAGTGTTCATTATAATGTGCCAAAAATCTACATTTCCATTGCTTAATTGCTGGTGAATGCAAATGTTCTAGTTAAATTCCTGCGCAAAAATATATGCGCAGTTTGCATTACCTCATTTAGTTGTTGAGCTTAAGATCTCTCGCGCTTCATCTGCGTCTCCTCAAGCCGGTAGAGCTAGCGGGTGAAGCACAAGCTCGTATAATTGCACAGCTGATATACTCAGCTGTTGAATTTTATTAAAGAATAGAACAAGCAATTTCCAGGCGCACCATTCTCTCGCCTCGTAAGTTAAAATATCTCCTCTATACCATGAGTCAGCTGATGGTAATTTTTCGGAAGCGAATTTTGAATCATTAAAGATGCAAGGGACATATTCAAAATCGTCTGTGTTGCCCTGTTCGTAGGGCCCAATATTGAAAAATTCAATTTCGTCCAAATTGCGTTCGAGGCAATTAAAGTCGGGTGTGCCATGCCATTTCTCCCTTTAATGTCGCGATCATGTATGCGGCTTGTCTGTCATGGGCTTGATTTCGTGTGTTAATAAATTCGTGGCTGGCAACGGCTCGTCTTCAAGCCCGAAAACTCCGGAAAATTCCGTTATCAACTTACAACCGTGATTTATCTCGTGCACTTCGCACCCTTCCGTAACTATTAATGCCATGATTGTGTTAACGCACTCTTCCGGATTGTTCTCCAGCAATTTATTTTTTTCTGCTACGTCAATTGGCTTCTCACATGTATCTTACCCTTTTGTTCGCATAATTTTTACGTGACCTGTTATGTCTATTTTGTCGTCCTCACCGACATCAAGGTTATCATATGATTTAGTAGTCTCGTAGGGTATTAACTCAACTTGCGGGACCTGCACTATAGCCGGCTCTTCGCCGATATTTATGCACTCAGCATATAATACCCCGCTGCGATTTAGTGCTACAAAATTGCCAAATAATAAATCTGGATCAATGTCCTGCAATGAGACTCAGCCGACTTCAATGTCAATATTCTTAATTATTGCATTAATAATGCACCGCGATTTCGCAGGTATCAAAAAACATTCATCTTGCACAAATGGAATCGTTATAAAATCTAAAATTACGCACTTTTGAGCAGCGTCTTTTTCTACGCGTCCTCCGTGCTTTTCAATAATGTCCCAACCGATCAGTCCCTCTGTATCAATGGGAAAATTGTCGGAGACAACGTGCATTTCACACAAACGGCAACAAATGATCAGAAAAACTTTCCCTAACGTCCGACATTCGCATAAAATGACTCCTGTGATTGCAAGAATGTTATTTTTTCTGATATGTTTATTCGCGTTTAATGAACTGAATTTAATTACGGATATCTCTGCACCCGTGTCTATATGGAAGCTGGCTTCTGCGTTTTTTAAGTTGGCACTTTTTAAAATCACAACGGGCGGCTTGCGTCCCGTGCTCGAGAGTCTAATGCATACTGTGCGGAGTGGTACTGGCTCCCCCTTATCGAGTGAGAGATCCTGCTCGACACCTGAGGACTGCCCCGAGCACTCTACGAGTTTAAAGGCTGCTCTTTCTTATCCATTTGCGCGCTCGCTCCGGATTGAGCTGTGTCATCTGGTCTTCTCGCATCTTCATTTCTATTGAAATAGTCGCGGTAGCGATCATTGTAATATGTGCGCTCATATACCCCTGGTTACCGTTATAATAGTTATTTTTATTATTATAATTGTTATAATTATTGTGCCCTTTGTAGGTGTTATTTGAGCCCCTGCGATTATTCCTATTATTATTGCGGTTTTCCGTGTTCTTCGAGCGCTGGCGTCTCGTCCTTATATTCGCCTCAAGAGCAAAGCAGCTCGTATACTCGTGTCCCGATTTGTTGCAATAACTGCATTTTAAAGCATCGCGCTTTTCCTTTTTGCACTCCTTCACGCTGTGCGCCGCTGAGCCGCAGTGGCTACATTTTGCTGTCGCGGGTGCGGCAGTGGCTAGTCGAATGCTCACCGTGATTTTTTTTATAATTCTGTCCTCAAATTGGACAACTGAGATATCTATGTATCAGGAGGTTTCTGAGACGCCAAAAAATGTATTATAGGGGCAGCCATAGAAGGTTGTGCTGCGATCTGAGCAACGGTCAAATGAATGCTTTGTTTGCACTCGAAATTAATTGCAATTCTAATAGCCTCGTTTAAATTTTTCGGGTGCTCGTTGCGTACTTGATGGTCTAAAGGATGCGTGAGACCGAACATCAAATGTTGAAGAGCAACAAGGCTCGCTCCTCGTTTTCGTAATTCCCGATCGCTACATTCAAGATCTGGTGCCGAATCGAAAATAGTAGATAATTGATTTAAAAGTTTTTGTACTCTAAGCCCATAATCACTCACTATTTCACCTGGTCGCTGATATATTACTCTAATTTTTGTTAAGATATCATCGGCTAATGCCACATTTCTGTATTGCAGTATCAAATCGACAAATAATTTTTCAACCGTATCATAATTTAATAACTGCGCCGTGAACGCTTCCACGGCTCGCTCCGATAAGTTACCCGCTAGAGCCAAGAGTATATAGGATTCGAAATCAGGCCCAAAATTAGCCCTGATTTGGCGTACCGCTAAGCAAAAGAGATTTGGTTTCTCCGGGTTCCCACCAAAATTCGGTAGCTTCTTCCCTTAACTACATGCAAAAGTATAATTTTTATTATGAAAAAATATTTGAGTTGTATAAGAAGCTTTTACATATCAAATAACATTTTTTACAGATGACAATGAATTTGTAACAATATAAAATTGTTTATTCAATTTTATAGTGTTGATTTGAATCCTAGTTAGAGTGAATTTCACACTCTAAAGAGCGAGACAAGGATCGCTCACTTTTAAGTAACAGAATTTACTCTAAATTATATCGTTGACCAAAAAATATTAAAAATTTTGTACACCATTTTGAATTTTGTTTTTTTTTGTTAGCGAATTCATAATCAACAAATCGAAAAGCACCCAATTTTCAACGTTCAAGCAAATACAGCTGAGTTTATAAAAATAAAAAGAAATACAGTTCCAATACCAAAAACGAATCGTGGAATCTTTATTTATTTTTTCGTATGTTTATAAAAGAAAGTAAATAAGATTTAGATTGTTTAATAAAAAATTTCCGAAACTTTCTCGAGATATAAGAATTAAAAAAAATATAACTTGAAATATTTTAAAAGATAAAAGACCTCATGATCTAGACTAAGAGCTCAGCCAAGATAAGGTGAGAATGCCACCTTTTCCAGCTCAATTTATTTTAATGATTTTCATCATATAATTCCGAAATATCGGCGACTAAGAAAAAAAGCGTTTTCGTGTATAACAAAAGAAGAAAGACAGCTTATACAAGATTTCGTGTAAGCGAAGGTAGGTAATGCGTTTTATTCGAATTGATTATATTAATATGAATCTTTAAAAAAAATCTAAAACCTAAAACCCAAAAATCGAATAATCGATAACAAACAAAAAAAACATCGAAAATTAAAAAAATTTATTTGAGTACCTCCTTGGTAAAAAGAAAAATATTGGGCCCGAAAACATTTTTTTCCACCATGAAATACTCGAGAGTCGAGACACAGAGGGTACTTACATACACATTTATATACACACCCACACACACATACACACACAGACACACACGCACACAAACGCACACACGCACACGCACACGCAAACGCACACGCACACACATACACATACACATACACACAATACACACACAAATACACACACACATACACACACACACATCCACACATACATTTTCTAAAAGGAGTATATTTTGATTGCCAATGGTCCAAAACATGTTTCTAACATGATTTTAAGAAAACTTTTTTTTTGCTATTACAAAGCTTCCTCTAGAAGGAAACAAGTTTGGGTTTTGCTATATATGAAGCTTACTGACGAAAATTTTTTTTTTGTTAAGAACATATTTTGAGGCATTAGGAATCAAAATAAACTATTTTTAGAAAATATCTGCATGTCTGTGTGTGTGTCTTTGCGTGTGTATGTGTATGTGTGTGTGTGTGGATGCATAACTCTGAATATTCACGGTCAAAATTGATGTTTCAGGGCTCATTATTTTTGTTTTTATTTGTAAAGGAAGGGATATGTAAAATAATTTTGTTCAATGTGTTTTTATTACTTAGCGAGTTTTCGATTTTTTAGTTTTAGTTTTTCGGTTATTTTGGTATATTTTAAATAAAATTATCGATTTATTTTAAATCCATTTGAAAGAGCATAAAATTACCTATATTTTCCGACCTGAAATTTTAAGTAAGGTATTTCCCTTTTTCTTTTATACACGGAAACATCGTTATCTGTTTAAACGCTGATATCTGGCATATATAAGATGAAAAATTTTTGAAAAAATTTTAAGAGATTAGGAATATGGAGTAGAAAATTCTGTAAAACTTTCATGTCTTTATCCTTTGCTTTTTTCGAAAAAAAAATCATTTGGTGAGAAAAATCGATTTTATATGTCTAACGATAACTTCAGCAAATCGGCACCATCCTTCTGAAACTTTTCAGAAAGACAGCTTTTTACTACTTATGGAATTCTTTCTTTGCCCATTTTGTACGACCTTTATATTTCCAGTTATTTAAAGGTATTATTTTTCAATTCGTCTTTGATCGTTTGTATCTCGAGAACGTCGCAGTCATTTTTTCCCGAGAGGGAGTCTTTTTTTATTATTTAATAAAGAGTCGGAATTGAAAAGAAATTTTGAGATTTATTGACCAATTTTTGCTTTACAACGATTTCTTTATTTTACAACATTATGAAATCGATTCGGTAAATTATCATGGTATTTTATGAATAATATAATCGCTTCAATGTAAATGGATTTGAAAGACCATAAAATTACCTGTTTTCTCCGACGCGAAATTTTCTACAAGGTATTTGTTCTCTTTTGTTATTTTATTGTAATTTATTAGAATAGAACATTTCATATTGGAACAATTTATTTAGTTTGAGGAAGCTAAGTGCCAATGAATTGGCAACGGTTTTTTTTTCTAAGTGAAGGCCCATCTGCGTAAAATGTTAACAGCAAATAGGATATCTTTGAACATTTTTCAAGAACTTAATTTTCGATAATTTTTGAATATTCAACATTTTTTTCAACCTTTGTTCCGAATAGAATCGACATAGAAATTAGTCAACGTAAATATATCTAAATATAGAAGCTGTTCCAGTCTCAGTATTGTACAATTTTTATAGCATTTAAAATGTTTATGCGTAGTTTGATGTAATTTACTTCCGGCAGTTTACGCCATGGAGAATTGTTCATAATTTTATTTAAAACCTAATAATACGAGGGTAGTTCAATAAGTCTTTAGAATGACCAACAGATGGCGCGCGAATCGCTCCAAATCATCTGTTTTCAGTCAGCACCACTCCCGACTAGATATATGGTGCAGTCACAGTCCACATCTTCTGAGTTTACGTGTTTTTATAACGAATTGAAAAAAAAAAATTGCTTGTTAAGAAAAATGAAAAAAAACGAGTTCAGAGCGGTAATTAAACATTTTCATTTAAAGGGTTTAACTCCATATGAGATAAAAAATGAATTGGACTCAGTTCATGGCACATCTGCCCCTGCCTTAGCAACGGTTTATAACTGGGTAAATGAATTTAAGCGTGGTCGTACATCAATAAGTGACGAACCACGTTCAGGAAGGCCCGTAGAAGCAACTACTCCCGAAATCATCAATAAAATCCACGATATGGCGTTGAAGGATAGAAGATTAAAAGTGCGTGAGTTAGCTGAGGCCACAAGGATATCTATAGGTGCAGTTGTTTCAATTCTACATGAAAAATTAGGCATGAAAAAGCTATCGGCAAGATGAGTGCCGCGTTTGCTCTCAGCTGAGAATAAACGCAATAGAGTGGTCGCCTCTGTGGTTCTTTTGGCGCGCATAAGTCGGAATCCTGAGGAATTTTTTCGTCGATTTGTGACTGTGGATGAAACATGGATACACCACTACACTCCTGAGACAAAGGAACAATCCAAACAGTGGATTTCCACAGGCGAACCAGCTCCAAAGAAGGCAAAGACCGTAAAGTCAGCTGGTAAGGTTATGGCTACAGTTTTTTGGGATGCACGTGGAATTATACTTATTGACTACTTGGAAAAGGGTAAAACAATTACTGGTGAGTATTATGCATCATTATTAGAGCAGCTGAAAGAAGAAATTAAAAAAAAACGACCACATTTGGCGAGAAAAAAAATTCTCTTTCATCACGACAACGCCCGAGTTCACACATGCTTCGTTTCAATGGCTAAAATTGAAGAACTAAAATTCGAATTGGTCGAACACCCACCGTATTCACCAGATTTAGCCCCCAGTGACTTTTTCTTATTTCCAAACTTGAAAAAATGGCTCGGTGGACAGAGATTTACGGACAACGAAGACGTCATTGCCTCTGTAAGTGCTTATTTTGAGGAACTTCCGAAAACGCACTTTTCTGAAGGATTAAAAAAACTTAAAAAGCGATTGACCAAGTGTATAGAGCTCCAAGGAGATTATGTTGAAAAATAAAAAAAAATTTACCCAAAAAAATTGTTTTTATACTTTATTCTAAAGACTTATTGAACTACCCTCGTAAGACCTTTAATTCAAGAGATGGCAGTATTTCTGAAGTTATTTGAATCGAAAGTTATGCTTGTTTTAATATTACGAAAAATATTAGGTAGTAAATTGGGACAATGCAAGATACGGTCCTACAACGTGACCCCCAGTTTACCATCTGACAATTATCATAATATTAAAACAGACATAACTTTTTATGCAGTATATCGAGTCACATATAACTTACATGTAATACAGCGCGAAGAATGGGCCAGGTGTCGCCACCTGTCATCCGCGCACTTCAACAGGTAGACAAGAGAGAGCAGGCAGCGAAATGACGCCGAGGCCATGGAGACAGGTCATTATCGCTAACGCTGTCGTGTCGCGCAGGACGCTTTCGGCCTACTCACCGCTATCTTAGCGATTCTCCTGCTCCGCAACTACACGTCTTCATGCTTGGTCAGTACACGATGATTCTCGCGTACGTGGGTGCAAGAACGACTGGTGCAGGCGAACGTTCGACCCCACCATCATCAACCGAAGAAGAGTCCGCACGCGTGGCGAGAAGCCTCCAGTAGCAAGCGCCGAGGCGGCAACGGGAGGGAAAGCGACGGACCTAGTGGCCAGCAACGAGAGAAAGAGAGAGAGAGAGAGAGAGAAAAGCTTCGACTGCGGCACCGTTGACTCCGACAGTGCGCTCTGGCGAAGAGAGGACTGAGGTAAGAGCTAGCCCGGAGGTAAACGCGGACATGGGTTAGGGCCACACGTCGAAAAGTGTGCCGTACCCCAAAAAGATCAGGGCTCCGAATAGCCCGCAATAGTAGAGGTCTATGCGTGTTCGTAACCCTCTGAGACTCCGGTGGCGTGTTCAGCACGACCGTTCAAGCGACGCTCGACCTACTCGTTACTATTAAATTCATTGTTATTATGTTATTGTTAACTTCGTTGTAAATAACCTAATTTATTTATTTCAGAATATAGTAGTTTTGTTGTTCTTATTAAATCATTGTGTCATTAATAAATCCGGACCCGCCTGCTCCCGACATCGAGTTAGGCCGACAAGAAAGGCTAGATTGCTATTCGCGTTGCGAAAGAATTAGCCTTCGCGTTTTCGCGCTCCATCCTGGTCGCGAAAACTAGTGCGTCGGGGAACTCCGGATACAGCCGAATCCTCAGCTACACCGGGGTAAGGCTATAGCGGCGAGTAGCCACGGGCCGACCCGAAGGTAAGCGCTGTGGTGAGTCGCACACATGCCAGCAGGTTGTTGACTTGATTAATAATAAATTATTATTAATAATTGAGCACCCCATTATAGCAGATAACTTCACAAATTCTGAGACCACTTAAATGAAAGGGCTTGTTCATAGATTTTAACTAAAGCTGTGTTGAAATCTCCATAACGTAGACTACTAGAAGTAAGTCTAACTATGACATAAGCTATTTAAACTGCCAGAAAAATAGCACAATATCGAGACTGGAATAGTTTCTATATTTAGATATATTTACGTTTGCTAAATTTATTCGGAATTTATTATTAATTTTATAATATTAATTTATTATTAATTTTATAATATTAATTTATTATTAATTATATAATATTAATTTATTATTAATTTTATAATATTAATTTATTATTAATTATATAATATTAATTTATTATTAATTTTATAATATTAATTTATTATTAATTTTATAATATTAATTTATTATTAATTATATAATATTAATTTATTATTAATTTTATAATATTAATTTATTATTAATTTTATAATATTAATTTATTATTCATTATAATGATTTACTGTTATCATTATTATATGTAGTGCAAGATATAAGATTCATTTAATATTTATTTTATGTCTTTAATTTACGTTAGATCGTTTTCGATTTTCGTACATTTCGGGATATACGAAATACTCAATAAAAGATTATAATAGGTTTGAAAAAAATGTTAAAAATGGAGATATACGCGATGAAATCAGAATTAGACAATTATTAGACAACATAAAACGACGTATTAAAAACATAAAATCTATGCTAGCTTAAAATTCTTTTTTTATGCAAGAAATGAAGGGCTATAAAATGCAACAAAATTAAACACAAGAAAGAATTAAAGATTACAGCCTCTTAGAAAAAAATTAAAGAAAAATTTAGGAAAAATGTATAGACATCAAGATCCGAAGAAATAGAAATAGTGTAATGAGTCGCGAATTAATCGCCAAATACCCCGATCCGATGTAGAAGAGGTACATGGGACGCCATCTACCCACCACGCGAGATAGCGTAGGCAGAGTTTTTTGCCATCTTGGCTGACTCCCGCGTGTTTTTCGTGCCATGCTTTTCACCGACCGTCCCTTGCCCTGGAATTCGCTCGTGCCGCGCATCTGGTGGAGGCGAGAATCCCACCACGTGAAGCATGGAAGCAGGAAAGAGACAGCACGAGAGCACTGAGTGCATGGTTAGCAGCAAGCGGAGCAGCCGTGATCAGAGAGACAGAAAGCGAGAGAGAGAGACAGAGAGAGAGAGAGAGAGAGAGAGAGAGAGAGGAAGAACGAGGCGTCGACTCCGTCTTCTCGCGTCAACTGAAAAGAAAGCGGTAAGAGCTAGTCCGCGAGATAACGTGCGTGGGCAATAAGGCCACACTGCGAGTAGTGTGTCGTGCCGTCATTGATTAAGGGGGGGGGGGGGGGGGGTAAGGTTAATTTGTGCAAAAAAGGCACATTTCTGTGATTTTTTTTTCACGACTCAGTTAAAATTTATTTATTAAAACCAATGTTACATTATTGTAGTCCATTTAAATAATATTGTGGAATATTTTCATGAAAAAATATTGAAAAATACGGCAATGGCATCAATTATTTGGAAGCGTCTCAGAAAAAAGTTGAATTGTGGTGCCCCGCATAACTCGGTGCTAAATCATCTGAAATCAAAAAACCAAAGTTCGTTCGTCAGATAATTGCTTTTCCCAGGTAACGCTGTGAGGGATTTTCGAAATTTCTATTTTTCACTTTGCGGGAACACTTTACATGAAAAAACGCGATTTTTGCCAAAAAAAATGGCTAATTTGTTATTGTAAAATGAAAAATATAAACGAATTTGGAAAAAAAGCTTCAGCGTTACCTCATAAATTATGTAAATAAATAATGTTTAAAATTTGTAAAGGATCGGTGCAATAGTTTTGAAGTTATGATGGACACCGACTTTGAAAACTTGAGTTTTGGGAAAAACGCTTTAAAGTTTTGAACACAAAATAATTTGGAATAAAACGTTCATAAGCGAGATTTATCGGCTTACCTCACACTGAATCATCGATACCAGGTCCATAGAGGATGTTCATGTCATCTATGATGTCTAAAGCATCTTTTTGCTCCTGTCTACGACGAATCCTGCCATTTCTAGTTTGATTTTCAGCTTCCTGCTCTGCTCGGTTTATACGAATGAGATCAGTTGATCGCGCCCATTCATGAGCGCTTGATCCACTACTGATTCCCATGTCTTGCATGAAGGATAGTAGAGCAAAAGAACCTTCATTGAAGACACAGGCTGCCACATAAGCCGTAATCTCAACTATCACAGAGGTTCCGCTCAAGTGCTTTGGTGAGATTTGCCATATAAGTTGGTTCAAACTCTTATTGTTGTTTTGCGTGAAGCCTCTGACACATCGCTCCAGGAGAGCATCTTTGCTTAGATCTTCATAGATAGGCTTGATGGTATCCAAAACATCATTTGGAAGAGCACTGTACGTGTGTTTGAACAAATCCAATCCATTAGCAGCTGCAGCTTTTTGCCATTCGCACCAGGAGTCCGCGCAGCTCGGACATTTTTCATGCTGTGGATCCTCGTCTGTCGAACTGTAGTGAAAGAACGTTACCCAGATAGCATTCTTCATATTTTCCACGGAATCAGAGTAACGTCTAATAGCCAAACCGTAGTATACCGTCAGTTTGTCAATCATCTTAGCCGTAAGCCTGCCTTTACCAGACAGACTTTTTTTTATCTTCTTTCCAGCCTTAGTTTCAGTATCTACAACGGTCTTCTTGACTATTTCACGGAGACGAGTGCCTATTCTTTTTTGAACATGTCCTACACATTCTTTCTTCACTATTGAAAAATCATCACCATAAGATTTAGAATTCACTAACCCGGAGTAAGCTTTAGAGTCACCGTCGCCGATATAGTTGCGATATCGCACATCATTCTGTACCGAACGTTGCAACATGGTTTTGATTGCTTCGACTTACATATTTCCAGCTGCACCAGTATGATTTGACTTACATTTTCCAGCATTTACATGGTTTTCATGCCATTCTTCGTATTCGGGAGGATTTAATTTACTTTCTCAAGTTTTACATTCGTGACAGTATGAACTTTTGACAAGAATGTCAAGATCTTTCCCTGAGAAGTAACCGATCAACGATGTGACGCCGAATAAAGATGAGTAGCCTCTTTTTTTTCCATGTTCCGTCACCTGATACCGTGAGTTCGTCAGTATCTTGAGTATTCTTCTCGTCCGCTGTAGCAGATTTTTCTTCTTTTGTAACAGATAAAAAAAATCGATTCGCTACTTCTCTTACAGTCGAGCACATATTTTTCATGTAATGATTGTACGTCGGTCTTGATAAAAAGCTATTACACAAATCCATCGAGCCGCAAAACTTATCACAGCCAGATAATCCAAGGTCTAATATCCTCATCACGAAAGCAAACCGATGATTAACTTCGTAAGCACCGGAGTTTATTCTTTCACTAGACGTAACATTTGTAATCACGGAACAGCTTTCGCACGACAGGTTGATATTAAATCCAAGGCCTTCTCGCTTAGTCGAATGGAAATTTTCTTTTCCATCACATTTTACACACTTCACTAGCGTAGAAATTGTTGAAAAGACTAATAGAAAATCTATTATCCTATAGTGTTTTTCAAGATCCTCCTTAATTTGATGTTCAACGGTCACTCTAATTTTTTTAGCTGACGCGCTACTTGTTGAAATGTCTTCTCTTTTACGTTTTTGCGGCGGTAGAATGTTTCTAGATCGATATAACCTCGAACCACTTGATTTTCTATCTCACCTTTTAACTTTTTTTGGCATTGTAGCAATAATTTTCCACAAAACTTCACGAAAATGATGCGAAAAATTGGAGCGCACGTGTACGTCTGTTCGATAGAAAGTTTACTGCTGAACTAAATTATATTCTCTACACTGACTAAATATACGGTACAGGTATGAGCATGTTTATACTTGTCTTCAAATTTCTATAAAAGAAAGTAGGAGAAACGGTTCGGTATAATATAGGGAGCGTAGCAGCTGCCAGGTAAGAATAGCGCGCTCGAACCGAGCAGGTATGAAAATCCAACAGGTCGGAAAATATTCATAACACCTGCAATTTTGCTTCGATCGACTTGAAATTTTTACACAATATTCTTGAGATACAACGCATTCAGTTTCAAAAATAAAAAAAATACGAAAAATTTTTTTAAATACCTTACCCCTCCTCCCCCTCCCTCCTTAAGGGCTCCGTACAGCCCAAGAAAAGGAGGAAGCTAGCAGAAGGCCAACAACCGGCGATCGGAGACAAAGTTGCACAACCGAGAAGCGAAGAGAGAATAGACCTAGCGACGAACGGCCGAGTAGCAGAGCGAGCTCAGATCACTTGGCAGCCCGCTTAAGTGCCAACCAAAGACACTTCTACACACCTGGCGAGAGACGACGGGAGCATGGCGCCTCAAGCCCAAGACCCTGGTCGGAGACTCTCGGCCAAACGACAACGTATTGAGGCAACCCACGAGATATTGGTCAAGTGGTTAGGAAGTGGAATATCAAATTCTCTGGCAAGAAGGACCAGAGCAACTTGGTATCGAAATAACAAGATGAAATGGAGAACTTGGAGAGATTTCACAACTTCGGACAGACAATGGTATGGAACGAGTCGCCAATATCAACAAAGGCTGCGGAATCAGGCATATATTCGGACGCAGGGTCCTGATGAGATGGTTCGAGACTACCTCACATACTTGGTAGGGATTATGAATAAGCTATCCCCACGGCTCGAGGAGACGTATGAACTGGACCTGTTGCACCGAAATATGCGATCAGATCTACAGAAGCTATCCAGGAGGTCCGACATAACAAGCGTAGAAACGCTACTAGACGCGGCAACGGACGCAGAGCAAACGCTAGAATAAGAAAGACTGTGCAGTCTGCCACCAGCACCAGAAGCGTCACTGCTTCTCGAGTTGGCTTATAAACCAGCCATCGGACAAAAGAAGCAGAAAACCGAAATTTCTGCTGTGTCGACAGAGGAAGCGAAACCTGTCATGGCAGACTTCACGGCCATGTTCGCCAAGATGTTGGATGAGAAGCTCAAACATCTCCAACAGCCGAATATGAACGATAACTCTCAGTCCAGAAGGACGCAAGGGAATAGAAGCCCCGATAGGTCATCAAACTCCAGACAGCAAAGCAAATCTCCTCGAAGGAAAGGGGGAGAGCAACACCGGTCGGAGCGCCCCGGTCCGCTGCCAGGGCGGCCCAAACAACGATTGGATCCAACCCAACCGTTATAATATTATGGCTGTGGAGAATTGGGCTTCATGAAGAGGTATTGCCCCAAATGCTCGGGAAACGAAAAGAGGAATGGCGATTATGGACCGCAGCAATTCCTAAATCCATTACGGCTCCCGCAGCGACGATCCCCATCGAAGCCGAAGCAGCGATGGGGAATGCGGACACGAACTAACCCCAAAGCGACCTTTCGCCTGAAGGCGAAGTCGATTTGGAGGGGCATCGGAGCGCTGTCCTCTTAAAAGAAGGAGAGGAAACATCTCCAACAAAGATACTCACGACTGATCCAGAAGGATGAACGATCTCTACGGCCCCAACCCCAGTTGGCCCGGAAGTGCCAAATGGGAGAACAGATGTCCAGCAACGTTCAGACGAATCCTCACCCGAAGGCGAGATCGTACAAGATGGGCAGATAATCTCAAATCTCTTGGGAGAGAGTAAAGAGAACCAAAGACAACGGAGACCATCGCATAGTCCAGAAGGACAATCAACCCGAACGAGCACAACCTTCCCCAAAGGAGAGGATAATTCAAAAGGAACGTATGTGGCAGCACAAGTAACCGAAGCTGAAGCGACGGCGATAGACTCTGACCCACGACCACAAATCCCCAGATCTTATCCCGAAGATGAGACCAACGAGACCGGGTCATCTCTTCCAGGCTCGAAGTCCACCGAAGTGGAACCCGAGCCTATGCAACCGCAGAAGCAGGCATAGGGAAGAAGATGAAACTCGCTGGTGGCTACAGATAGAAATCGGAGATTTCACGATTCGAGCCCTGTACGACAATGGAGCGTCCAGTACTGTAATGGGGACAGTCGGCTTACAGAGAGCCAGCGCATTTGGAAATGATCTCTCGACCGAGTATGCGGGAAGAGTGAAACTACCAGATGAATCGTTCCGCTCACTGGTAGGTCACGTGCCACACCCCATAACAGTCGCTAGAGAAACGCGGAACGTACGCGTGGGTATTGTCCCAAACCTAGAGGACGAATGTTACGTAGGTGTGAACTCCGTGAAGAAGTAAGGGCGATATTTGACCCAGATGAAGACGTATTGTATTTCAAGGGCACCCAAGCGAGAGTATAGCTGGAGGTAGCTAGTTTGAACGCTGGCGTAGCCGCCATATCATCGGTCGCTATTGCCGATGTCACGGATTCGCAACGCCAAGAGCTAGAGAGTCTGCTAGACGAATCGCTGCAAGGCCAAATAGACACTTGTAGCTTAACGTGTGACATCGAGCATCATATAACTATTGAATCAGCCAAGCCCATAAAGCAAAAGTATTACTCGGTCTCAGAGCAAGTAGAACAGGAAATGCACCGGCACGTAAAGAAGATGCTAGATCAAGGGATAATCGAACCATCTAATAGCGGTTCGTCGAGCCCAGTGGTGATGGTAAAGCATAAGAATGACACCTACAGGTTCTCCGTTGACTACCGCAAGTTTAACGCGCAGACGAAGCCCGATGCGTATCCTCTGCCCTTCATGCATGATATATTACGGAAATTGAGAAGGGCAAGATACATATCGACGATCGACATTAGGAGTGCCTAGCATCATATAGCACTGAGCGAATCGTCTCGGCCAATTACGGCATTCACAGTGCCGAGATAAGGGCTGCTCCACTTTTTAAGAATGCCGTTCGATTTATCTTACGCGGGCGCAACGGTTCAAAGATTGATCGATATGGTAATTGGTCCAGATTTAGAACCATATGTTCTTGCATATCTGGATGATATTACGAGGGTAGTTCAATAAGTCTTTAGAATAAAGTATAAAAACAATTTTTTTTGGGTAAATTTTTCTTTATTTTTCAACATAATCTCCTTGGAGCTCTATACACTTGGTCAATCGCTTTTTAAGTTTTTTTAATCCTTCAGAAAAGTGCGTTTTCGGAAGTTCCTCAAAATAAGCACTTACAGAGGCAATGACGTCTTCGTTGTCCGTAAATCTCTGTCCACCGAGCCATTTTTTCAAGTTTGGAAATAAGAAAAAGTCACTGGGGGCTAAATCTGGTGAATACGGTGGGTGTTCGACCAATTCGAATTTTAGTTCTTCAATTTTAGCCATTGAAACGAAGCATGTGTGAACTCGGGCGTTGTCGTGATGAAAGAGAATTTTTTTCTCGCCAAATGTGGTCGTTTTTTTTTAATTTCTTCTCTCAGCTGCTCTAATAATGATGCATAATACTCACCAGTAATTGTTTCACCCTTTTCCAAGTAGTCAATAAGTATAATTCCACGTGCATCCCAAAAAACTGCAGCCATAACCTTACCAGCTGACTTTACGGTCTTTGCCTTCTTTGGAGCTGGTTCGCCTGTGGAAATCCACTGTTTGGATTGTTCCTTTGTCTCAGGAGTGTAGTGGTGTATCCATGTTTCATCCACAGTCACAAATCGAAGAAAAAATTCCTCAGGATTCCGACTTATGCGCGCCAAAAGAACCTCAGAGGCGACCACTCTATTGCGTTTATTCTCAGCTGAGAGCAAACGCGGCACCCATCTTGCCGATAGCTTTTTCATGCCTAATTTTTCATGTAGAATTGAAACAACTGCACCTATAGATATCCTTGTGGCCTCAGCTCACTCACGCACTTTTAATTTTCTATCCTTCAACACCATATCGTGGATTTTATTGATGATTTCGGGAGTAGTTGCTTCTACGGGCCTTCCTGAATGTGGTTCGTCACTTATTGATGTACGACCACGCTTAAATTCATTTACCCAGTTATAAACCGTTGCTAAGGCAGGGGCAGATGTGCCATGAACTGAGTCCAATTCATTTTTTATCTCATATGGAGTTAAACCCTTTAAATAAAAATGTTTAATTACCGCTCTGAACTCGTTTTTTTCCATTTTTCTTAACAAGCAATTTTTTTTCTTTCAATTGGTTATAGAAACACGTAATCTCAGAAAATGTGGACTGTGACTGCACCATATATCTAGTCGGGAGTGGTGCTGACTGAAAACAGATGATTTGGAGCGATTCGCGCGCCATCTGTTGGTCATTCTAAAGACTTATTGAACTACCCTCGTATCATAATATCAAAAACGTACGAAGAACACAAGCGCCTGCTAAAATTGGTCCTTCCGAAGTTGAAAGCCGCAGGACTAATTGTCAACCGAGAGAAATGCGTGTTCTGCAAACCAGAAGCCAGATATTTGAGAGTCTTGGTGAACCGGGATGGCGTCAGACCAGACTCAGAAAAGATTGAACCGGTGATGAATTACCCGGCTCTTAAAAATTTGAAACAATTGAGGCGTTTTCTGGGTATGTCTTCATGGTATAGAAGATTCATGAAGGACTACGCAACGTTAGCCGAGCCTTTGACTTGACTTTTAAAGAAAAACCAAAAGTACGAATGGCTCGCAGACCAACAAATTGCGTTTGACATGCTGAAGGCGCTGATCGCCTCAGCCACTGTTTTATAGAACCCTCTGCCGGATAAACGATTCGTAGTCAACACTGACGCTAGCAACACTGGAATTGGTGCAGTACTTCTGCAGGAAAAGCAAGAGGGACAGCGGGTACTAGAATTTGCCAGCAAAACGCTAAATTCAGCAGAAAGCAATTACAGTGTACCCGAGCGCGAGTGTCTCGCAGTGGTATGGGCCGTCGATAAATTCCGGCCATATATCGAGGGTTACTACTTTCGAGTGGTAACAGACCACTTGAGCCTGGCATGGCAATGCCACTTGAAAAACCCCACCGGCCGTCTGGCGAGGTGGGCGCTACGCCTACAAGGTCACGACTACGAAATAGTCCACAAGAAAGGTGCTCTAAATTATGTCCCAGATGTATTGTCCAGGATGTACGAAGAGGTAGAGACATAAATAGGCTCCTTGAGTTGGTTAGAGAGTACAGAAGACCAATGGTACCTAGCCACCCTCAACAAAACAGCCACAAACCCTCGAGAAAACCCCAAGTGGAAGATCATTGGGGGACACCTCTACCATTATAAGCCAGACGAAGAGATCGAGGACACTATAGGCGACGATGATGCTTGAAAGTTGGTAGTGGCAAAGGAACACCGGCCCACCATACGACGTGGGTACGAATATGGTGGGGCGAAGTATTATGATGCGTGACGCAGAGAAGAAGAGTTTCAGCTAGGAGGCATAGTCTGGCAGAAAAATAAAGTCCTGTCTTCGGCGACCGTGGGTGTCACCGCAAAATTGGCACCCAAGTATTCGGGGTCGTACATCATAATAGACGATTGCGGGCCCAACTCATACAAGCTCTTCGGCCCTAGGGGATATGTAGAAGAACTCGTCCAGGCCGAAGACTTGAAGATGTTCAAACCGAGCGTGAATCCGGCAGAAGAGACATCGACGACCTCTGAAGAAGAAAACGTCGGAGCAACCCAACTACCGAGGGTTGCGATGGAGATGCGCATCCCTCCTACACCCGACGAAACCGCGCGAACCGCGACCCCAGCGGGGATAATACCACCGTAAATATCGTCGCGAGTTGCAACGAAACCGAGACGGGGACGACCGCGAAAAACAGCATACGTCGTCAGAAATGTAGTAGCCGGGCCGTCGACGAAAGGCCCACTGAGACCCGCGAAAACATTAGAGAATAGACGACGCGGTCCTCCTACAGGAGGCGATAAATTCAGAGAGGAGGGTTCGCCGGGATGTTCATCCCCTCGGCGAACTGGAAGGAATCCACTCCCATAAATATCGGTTTTCCCCATGTTCGATGCAGTTTTGTTTCAGATGGCACCAACAAGGGACATCCTGAAAGAGGTGGTGGAGGTCCTCCTAGAGCTCCGCCTAAGGCGCATGATAGACGGCGTAGTGGTGGCCGCCTTACACGTCTTCAGCGAGCGCCGGCGGCTCGAGGAGGAAGAGAAGAGCCTCTAGCTTCAGGCCCACAACTCGGTTGTCATCGAGGAGTGGGACGAGGACTCAGAGGCTGGGCGATGTGGCTCACCCGGGGTACCCAAGGCCGGGGGCTCATTTCAGTCTCCGGCGGACGCACCGAAGGGGAGCCTCCTCAGGAACCCTCCCACTCGGGAGATGGCGACCCAGACTGAGAGGCTGGTTGGGAACGATCCAAGGCCAGAAGCGAGGGAACGAGGGACAATGTCCAATGCGCATGGGAGCGGACAGAGAGGACACTCGAGGCGGCCAAGGCCTCTTGGTTAGAGTATCGCCGTTCCATGCGCGAGGCCATTGCGGTATGGGATGCTGTCAGCGCCCAGTACCGAGAGGCATCGTGAGTTGTCCAAGTACATTTTCGTATGGTTGGAAGAACGTAAGAGGAGGCTGCAGCAAGCCGAAGAGGCAATCGCGAGCTTGGCGGCCGCCAAGCTCGAGATCGACATCCGTACCCGAGCCGCCGCGGAGGCCAGGGCAGAGTTGTCCCAGTTACCATGAAGGCCTTGGACGACCGAGACAAGAATAAAGAAAAGAAATAAAGAAAGAAAAATACAATTGAATCAGAGTTAGAGTCATCTTCTTCAACCTCCTTTGTCCGACCCCTTCCCCGTTCGTTTCGCAACTTCGTGGATTTGGTTGGCAGAAGTTGCTCACCGAGACAAATAACAAAATAACGTGCGCGGGTAATAGATACATAGATAGATTAACATTTATTTTGCACACGTCAAAAATATACATCATATATACATAGTTTGGATACATTAAATTAAATTTGTATCCATATCACAGATTCATTGCTAGATTTCATCACATAGGCTTATTATAAATGTACAGTTTATGTCAGTAGTCTTAACTATCACTTCAAAATATAGAACCTTAATTAAATAATTACTTAGCAGTATAACACAGTTAATTTTTATCACAGAACACAGTTCGTTCATCGCAGGTTTCAATAATATGCCTACGTATTGCCGTTTTAAATTTATTTAGAGATGGAAGATGCCTAATAGCGCGAAGGAGCGAATTCCAGAGGCGAGCACCTTGGGCTCTGAAGGAGTACAGGCTAACATCAGTACGCGACCCTGGAATTTTTATTTCCTTGGGATTCCTACCTGAGGTTATAGACTGATTTTGTTCAAAAAGGGCCGCAAGGTACGGAGGCTGTCCCATGATAACTGCTTTATAAAGCATTACAGCCGCAAAATACTCCCTTCTTATCTCCACAGTCAACCAGCCCAGTTTCCTAACACTACATATATATCTCACACAGGAGTTTTGCAACCTTTGAAGCCTGGACTGTAGCTCACTTGATACGTCGAGGTATACAAGAGAGCAATAATCTATGTGAGAGACAACAAGAACACCTGCGAGCTGTTTGTGTAACGCTTCGGTGGTGCAAGATCTAAAAGATCTGAGTCCATATAATGCTCTGTTAACGTTCCGATTAACTGCAACCACTTGCGGTTTCCATGTTAATTTAGAATCCATAACAACACCGAGGTTAGTTACGGTATCGGCAAAGGGAATAAAAACGTTATTCTGCACCTCAATGCCTAGAAGGTGCAATTCTTGCAATTTATTAATATTGTAATCCGACCCAAAAATTATAGCTTTAGTCTTCCCGATATTAAGGTGAAGGGCATTCTCAGAAGCCCAAGCCGACACTGCTCGCGCCACAGCTGACAGGCGATCAATGCCTATCTGAAGATCGTCTCTCGCAACCTGCGTATAGGTTTGTAAATCATCAGCATAAAGCAAATGCTCGACACCATCCGATAATTCACCCTGGGGATTTTTGAAAGCAGCTAGTATGTCTCCAAGATCATTAATATAAAGGCTGAACAGAAGGGGCCCAAGAAGAGAGCCCTGTGGAACGCCAAGATTGGTTGTGCACCAATCAGATTCCCCATTAGATTTTGTAACCACTCGCTGGTTACGACCTGTAATATATGACTTGATCCACAGGACTATAGACCCAGAAAACCCCATTCTGATCAGCTTACGAAGTAATTTAGAGGGCGAAATAGTGTCGAATGCCTTACTAAAATCAAACATTAGGAGTATGGTAAGCAGCTGTTTCTTGCTATTAATACCATCACGAATCTCCTCTGACAGACTCAGTAGTGCTGTTTGCGTACTATGATGTTGTCGAAAGCCAGTTTGACGTGGATCAGGGATTTTCTTGGATGAAATGAACTCTGAAATCTGCTCGTGGACGATCTTTTCCAAGACCTTGGAGAGAAAACTCAACAGGGCTATTTGACGGAAGTCCGAGACGGCAGATGGAATTGCCATTTTCTTTAGAGGCACCAGATGAGCCTTCTTCCAGGTCCCGGGAAAAACCCCACTAGACAGAGAGGAGTTGAAAATCTTAGCCAAATGATGGCCCAAAACCGGAAGAGACTTTGCGAGGACATTTTGGGGTATTCCGTCTTCGCCCTTTGCCTGTGACGAGGAATGAGCAACGGCCAGAACAACGTCCAAGAAGGTAACTTCACGAAAAGTGAATCCATCATCGCTGGCCGTCGATAAGATGTTATCTAGATTTTCGTCATGCTCCATTTGAGAGACAGAGACCCCAGCAAAGTGGATGTTTAATTCTTCCGGAGTGAAACCATGTAGCTCCTCTTTAGCCTTTGGTAACAGTCCAAGGTGCCGAAGTTCTTTCCAGATATTTTTGTTATTATCCAGAGAATCAAAAATTCTGCTCTGAATAAAAGCCTCTCGCATTTCAACTGTGCACTGTTCTGCTTGAGCTGCGAGAGACTGGAACTCCTGCCACAACTTATTGTCCCGAATCCGTTTGTAGCGCCGTCGAACGGCATCACACTGATTATAGAGTTCTTTCAGCTCGACATCCACCCAAGGAGCGAGACATTTCTTCTTCAGTCTAAACTGTTGCAGAGCGGCAAGTTCGTCGATGATCGCCAATATGTTGTGGCTAAAATGTTCTAACTTACTATCAACATTCTTATCTGGGCAACTGATGGGTGACCAATAACAAGCAGTAACGAGGGATAGAAGTTCCTCCTGTCTAATAGACTTAAAATCCCTATATGAAAAGTTATTGAGAGCAGGGGACTTTGAAGTTTGGATGTCGATTGTGACATCAATTATATTATGTTTACTCGGAAAGGTCGCCATCATGTTCTTCGCATCCAGCACCACATGATTGTCGTCAGTGAAGATCATATCAATCCAAGTGTGAAATTCTCCGACGTGGTGAGTCGCGCCATGATCAACTAAATAAGGTTTAATTCACAAATTAACTCTTTAACAAACGACGCTTCCTGAGATGTCGACAACATGTTCGCGTTCAGATCTCCCATTACAATCCGGTGATCGTACCCTACCGAATAAGTCGTCAGGTTCTGTATTAGGTCACAATCGTCAGTGAATGAAATCCCTGGGGGTCGATATATGACGGCCACGAAAATTGGCGGATGGTTGCCTTGCTGAATTCGACACATCAAATATTCAGGGATACCTGATTTGCCTTTGTCTAACGTAGTTTTTGAGGAGCACAGCACCGTTGCTTTATAAGAATTACGTACATAAAAGACCACCCCTCCTCCTTTATTATTCCTGTTCTGCCTAATTGACGAGAACCCGTCGATCTGAACGCTAACATCGTCGCTCTCCCCGAAACGCGTCTCAGTCACGCCGAATATATGATAGAAAGGACGAGCAGTCACAAGGAACTGATGGAACATACTCATATGCTTACTAATCGATGTTGCTTTGAGGAAGCCCGCCCTTAGTCCCCTAGCTTCCACCTCTCTTGCTACGTACCCGCGTAGTCAAATTCCATCGCCAGAATTTAAGTTCGACGTCCTTGACGTTTCCGGTGTGACTGTGACTAGGTTACAGATATTTTATGTTACCGCCGCGTTAACGCTATCGCTAGCCTCATTAAGAAAAGATGCAGATAATGCGTGCAGATCTGCAGGCGAAGTGCTCTCATGCACCGATTCACCGTCTCGCTTCTTAACCAGGAAACGACCGCCCTTATGCCAAATATATTTGAAGCTTAAACCACGAGCAATAGATTGTAAGGTGTTGAAATGAGAGATTCTTTACATAAAAGTTCATTAATAAAAATTTTACTTCTAATAAGGCTATTACTCGTGTCCTGATTCAAAAGCGTTACGTTAACATCCTTAGTGCTAAATGCTGTAAATTTACTTTTGGCCCTCATAATCTCGGTTACCAAGCTGCTACGAGGAAAGCAGACAACCCACGTGGATCGTCGACGCTGGTAATTGTTCGCGGGTTGGTTCGCAACGGTCTGTCTTTCCGATCGAAGCAGGCATATAGACATTAAGTCTTCCCTCACGATGGACGGTAGAACAGTGGTAAGGATCGCATGGACTACGTCCTCACGCTGCGATTCTGAACCTTCAAAAATATTAGTAATAATTATTTCCGCCGATCCGTCGCCACTATTCATCCCGTTCAACATTGAACAATACCTGTTACGGTCAGTGAGATTTACGTTTTTGGAACTTTCGCACCGAGTTCGACGGCGACGACTCTGTGTGCGAAACCCGTCAGAGTCTGCCGGCAGGACGCTGCCTGATGGAGCAGAGCGCGCATTATTAAAGTCTACTTTGTTATTCAAAGTATTATTATTACTATCATTATTACAAACCCTACTATGTACAGACTTAACCATATTATTATTATCATTATTCTTACAACTACTTGACATCGACTCGTCGATGTCTCTAAGCGAGACTAGGATGTGTGACTCGTTAGCGTCAGGAATGGTGTTAATATCCGCGTTATTATTACGTGTACTGCTCGAGCTGGCAACCATAACCTCAATTTTATGCATCAGCGTTTGAAGCTGTTCTTTCAGCAGTTGATTCTCGTTTTGTAACAGTAACCGATCTTGATGCAGCCCCTCCAGCTGGGAAGTTTGCACATCTATTTTCTTTTCTAGCGACAAAACCTGAGCAGTCAGTTTATCGACTAGCATTTCAGCTGCTGGTGCTGATACTGGGACATTGCCGATAGCATCAAGTTTTTTCACTAGAGAAGAATAGTAATCGTTCCTTGTTCTTGTAAGTAACTCAAACTGTTTATCGAACAGGTCGAGCATAGATGACGGTAAAGTACAATAACGCATTGAGTCCTATATGCTAGAAGCGTTGATCATGGTACTAGTACTAACACTAGACTTTGCAGAAGTAACCGTGGGTGTTGATGCAGTGAGCACGCCACCCACATCTGCACTACTCGATGAAGGATCAATACTCGTGGCATTTAAACCGCTATTATCTGCAGATAAACTCTTGTTTTTCGCTTTCTTTTCTTTATCACAGTCAATGCAGATATACGCAGCGCCATCTAACTTCATGACACAACAATTATTATGGTAATTCTTATTACATATTTTACACCTGCGCACAATCCCATCTTTGCGGTAAATTTTCTTACACTTGCTACACGATGAAGAAAACATAGTGTAAAGATTTAGTATTTAGCTACCGAAGTGGTCAGCCAAGATCTCAAAAAGAGTAGAGTAGATCTACGTCAAGTCTGAAAATTACGAGTACTTAAAAAGTCTACGTGTTGTCAGATATTTAAATAAATTAAAATAACTTCAAAACTAATGGCCTAAGAGTTAACGTGTAAGAGTTGTACGGCTCTGACGATCTTTACGCAGGCGTGCAATAATTAAAAACTATTATAATAAATATGAAATAGCCGGTAATCAAATAATATTGTATATATAATAAAAGAAAGGTGAGCCACACTCATTAGATATTTTAAAAGTTCGCGCTTAATAAGTTGTTCATGATGGTAGCGGCATCTGTTGAGCAGTTGAGAAACTCGCGAGCCGGTGTTACCGATCGTCATAAGGTGATGGTGCTGCACTCTGCGTAGGGCCACACTGCGAGCAGTGTGTTGTTCCCTCATTGATTAAGGGCTTCGTACAGCCCAAGAAAAGAGAGAGCCGCGCACGTCCAAGGAACTCTCTCGATGCCGGCGGCGAGCTCAGCATCGGTCGTGCAGAGCTCACAAGCGACGCTTGACCTATTCGCGTTTTCTAATTCTTAACGCCATCGCTTATTACTTTTGTCGTCGTTGTAAATATCGTTAAGTTTAAAGAATATATTTTGTTACATTATTAACCAGTTAAAGCCACGTGTCGTTAATTAACCGGGACCCGCCTTCTCCCCGTACCGAGCTAGGCCAATCGAGGCTAATCACATTCGCGCTGCGAGAGTATTGCCTTCGTGTTTTCGCGCCGCTTTCAGGTCGCGAAAACTCGTGCATGGGGAAACTCCGGACAAAACCGAGTACTCGTGGGCTCGGTGTATACACGGGAAGAGCCTTCACAACTACACCGGGGCCAGGCTGCAGCGGCGGTCCGCCGCGAGCCGCCTCGAAAGTAAGAGCTGCCGCAAGCCGCGCATACGCGCCGCGTGTGGCACATGCCTGCAGGAGACTTACTTAATCAGTTAAGTAATGTTATCAATGATTGAGCACCCTATTATAATAGATATAAAAGTGCTAAGAAATAGATTAAAACATAAAATACACGATTTATTGGGATTCTTAATATAATGTAGATAGAAGATTAGAAGTAGTAAAACCAATTTTTTGAAGAATTTTGTAATTATATATACTATCGGGGCTTCGCCCCCTCTTCACTTCGCACACCAGTCTCCTTCTGTTTATCATATAACATTTAATAAATAGTTTACTATAAAAATTACAAATTACATGTTTAAATTACATTTTTGTTGAGCTAAAATGTATTTATGATTGTTGAAATAAAATGTTCGGAAGGCACACAAGTACCTATAAGCTCAGAAATAGATTATGATGTTATATTTTGACCCAAATAGAATTTTGTCCCTACAACTCACTATTATTTTATTTATAGGGCTAATGCTCGGTACTTACTACTCCAATGTTATTTACGTCTGAATCCTCTAATCTCTCGAGGAGGTTCGCTGAACCGGAGGCCGGAATCATCGATGAAACCCACGCTAATCCAATCTCGATATTATTATTACTTCATAATTTTCATGCAGGTTCTAATTACTTAAATGATTTATTTGGTTTTTTTAATTACTGGATATTTATTTCTCGATATATAAGTATAAGATACATAGAATTTATATTAATAATTAATTCGGTACTCTAATTCAAATTCGCTATTTTAATATAATAATCACCACCAACTAATAATTTACTCTAATAATAATAATTTCGCCAGAGATAACGGTAATTCTCGAATGCGTGCTTTATCACCAAAATGGCCGCCAGCTGTAGCTACTAGCACGCACCGTTTGCCCACCGCATTGCCAGAATTACCAATAACCTGTAACAAAAATTACGCTGACTCTGGAACCCTTGATCTGAAACAAACTAACTAAAACAATGTAACGACGAACACACAACAGCTTCACTCTCCACCAAGTCTCGACCTAAAATACAGCTACCACTGAAACAGAAATAATGAAAGATCTCACCAAGTAATTTTTAAGTAAAAATTACAACACCTATCTTGATGATTATCGGGGGCCAAGCGCTTCGTGGACAAAGATTCACTGGCCAGAATAATTCACTCACGTTGAATAATAATCCAAATTATTAACTTCGACTCGAAATCTCTCCCCCATAATGGCTACCGGCTTCTCTACTATCTCCACGCGGTGTTGCTAACCTCGAAGTGCTGATAACTCAAACGCTACTGTACTCGGCGAGAGCTCCGGACGGAATGACGAAGACGGAAACCCTCGTCCTGCTCCTACGGCTTCTTTGAGTCCTAGCTCCCTCTATTTTCCTTAACCCAATTTTCTTTCTTCTTCTAACACACCTGTTTCTGTATAACCGCAACTCGATTTTTATTCAAGTAGTAACGGGAGGTTAACTACTGCTTTAGTTTTACCTCAAAGCATGCGTACATGGTACGCGTTTAATTTAAATAATACATCAGCGCCCTCTATATTGGGTACATTTTCACGATTCTATATCCTATACTCGATAATACCACGTATAATAACCGATAGAGCGGAGCGCGCTCATCGTAAACGTGCCTTGCTCCCTTCTCCCGCCGCGCGCTTATCTTTCTATCATTTAGACGCTCATCTATTTATCTCTCGTTGGCTGACTAGCTTTCTATCTCTCTCGCCGCTTGACTCTCCCATGCGCTCGATAGCTGGTTAAAGCCGTATGGCCTTCTCGGCATTGTCCTTATAGACGACGCCGCTCTCGAACTCCTCGCGCTACGGTCGCGCTCTCGGGTGTCCGCGTACGCGAGTGTGTATATGTGTGTGAGTGTATAGTCGTCTGCTGCGGCTGTGCCACTGTTGCTACGGCCCCGCGGCTCCTGTCCGCTTGACTTCTCTCGTTCTGTTTCTCCCTCTCTCTCTTGCTGCATCTACCTATGGACAGAGAAACAAAGAAAGACTCGACCTCTTCTTCGTCGGCGCTGCCTCCTGAGCTGCTCAGTTTTCCCTGGGCTGCTGTCTGGTTGCTGAGTCGGCTGCTGTGTTGCTAAATGTGTGTGCGTGTGCACTGGTGGTAGGTTTGTGTGTGTGTGTGTGTGTTGCGCCGTCGATCTGCCCCGTGAAACACATAAATTATACGTGCACGATTAAAAATTAACTAATTAATAATTATTTAGCGTGCGTTCGGTGGTATCGGTGCGTGCGTGATTCCGTCCGGTTTTCCTTTAGTTAACATCAATAATATTACTCCCTTATAATATTTCCCCTAACCTATCCTAACCATATCTACCCTACCTAACCTTACTGACTCTCTTTCTTTTACAGCATATGATTTTAACCGGACAATACCCTTGTGGCATTTTACATGTCACAAGATATACATTGTAATGAACACACCACCGTAGCTATTCGTAATTTAAATACGCGAAATAACCATGCCAATAGCTAAGGGTAGCCGAGTTCGAGCGCGGCGAGTAGAAAACACCGCGCTGTAAGCGGGCCCGATTATTCGAGGCTGTTGTGTATGACACGCAATCTAAACGATTCACGGCTGCCGATAATGCGAGCGAGCAATATGGAGTGAAAGAGAGAAAGAGAGAGAGAGAGAGAGAGAGAGAGAGAGAGAGAGAGAGAGAGAGAGTGAGAGACAGAGAGAGAGAGAGAGAGTGAGAGACAGAGAGAGAGAGAGAGAGAGAGAGAGAGTGAGAGACAGAGAGAGATAGATAGATATGTATTTATTTGTTTATAAAAACAAAACAATGTACAGTCATTTACATAAAAGTATATCACAGTTGCATATCTTCAAAATATGTTCGTCAGGTACAAATTATCACAGATTAAAGTACATCATTGCGTCGTATAAAATACATATCTCGTCATTTCAGTTAAAACATCATTTTATCATCATTATTCACATGAGCGCGCGTGTACTGTCTCTCACACAGGCTTATACATAAAACAATGAAATAAGATACTTAAAAAAAAAAACTTATAAAAAAGTTACACTTATAGAATATTGTAAATATCACGTAATTTCAAGAGAAACTAGCTCGTCAGGTACTTAGTATCACAGTAATAGAATGTTCATTAAGTCAGTTTTTTTAAATTTTGAACACTCACATGTACATGGTCACCTACACACACTAATACATAATACTGAATAAAAATAAATAAATAAAAATTAACGTAAATAAATAAATAAATAAATAAATAAATAAATAAATAAATAAATAAATAAATAAATAAATAAATAAATAAATAAATAAATAAATAAACAAACAAACAAACAAACAAACAAACAAACAAACAAACAAACAAACAAACAAACAAACAAACAAACAAACAAACAAACAAACAAACAAACAAACAAACAAACAAACAAACAAACAAACAAACAAACAAACAAACAAACAAACAAACAAACAAACAAACAAACAAACAAACAAACAAACAAACAAACAAACAAACAAACAAACAAACAAACAAACAAACAAACAAACAAACAAACAAACAAACAAACAAACAAACAAACAAACAAACAAACAAACAAACAAACAAACAAACAAGCAAACAAATAAATAAATAAATAAATAAATAAATTAACACGAGACAGTACACAATTAACCTAAATTTAAAACGCCAGTAGATTGTGCGTGCAAGTACCTGCGCATCGCTGTCTTAAATTTGCACAGCGATGGCAAGTACTTAGTACTGAGAGGGATAGAGTTCCAAAGGCGCGTACCCCGAGCTCCGAAAAAGTACAGGCCTACGTCGGTGCGCGACTTTGGAACCGAGATATCTCTAATTGTTTCGCCCCTACAGGAGTCCTGGCCTGGCATGGCTTAAAAAGCTAAGTTAGGTAGGATGGTTGACCGATCCTAATTATTTTATATAGTAGCAAGGAAGTAAAATAAGTTCTACGTTGTTCAATATTTAGCCATTCCAGTTTCATCCTGTAAGGGGTGATGTGTTCATCCCTCTTGACGCCGCAAATGTATCTGACACAGGAGTTTGCAGTTCGTTAGATACGTCAAGGTAGACAACCGTGCAGTAGTCAAGGTGCGGGATAATCAGAGCGCTTGCGAGCTGCTTGTGTAAGGACTCAGTGGTACAAGATCTAAAAAATTTTAGCCCATAGAGTGCACAATGTACGCGCTTGGTGATATGATCTATGTGCAGCTTCCAATTGAGTTTTGAGTCCATGAACACACCGAGGTTCTTAACCGTGTCGACAAAAAGGTACCGTGTCGACAAAGAGAGAGAAAGAGAGAGAGAGAGAGAGAGAGAGAGAGAGTGAGAGAGAGAAAGAGAAAAAGAGAGAGAGAGATAGAGAGAGATTGTGAGAGAGAGAAAGAGAAAAAGAGAGAGAGAGATAGAGAGAGAGTGCGAGAGATAGTGATACGAAGTGTGAGAGTGCAACGCGCCTGCGTGCTGCAGCCGACGAGGGGAAGGAGAAACAGCAGCGGCCAACACCATCGCCAACGTGGTGATGAGCGGTGGTCACAGTTGCGCATGCAGCGAGCCCAGCACCGAGAGTGTGAGAGAGATATTTTGATTGATTGATTAATTGATTGATTAATTGATTGATTGATTGATTGATAGATTGATTGATAGATCGATTTATTTAATTGACAAAGGATTCTTGATCCTATAAAACCCCGTAGTATACATAGATATTACAATACACCTGATGAAAGCACAACGCAATGGCTTTAAAGGCCTGTACATAGTTGTTTAATACGTTAATGACGAAATAGTACTAGTATATAGTACTAAATATAGGCACACGCGCACACACACATACACACACACACGCACACACACAGACATTCTATTATATATATATATATATATATATATATATATATATATATATATAAATAACAATTTAAATATAAATAAATAATAAATAATAAATAATACAAAAATAAATAAATAGAAAAATAATAATAAAAACAAAGTCAGTAATGTATACATCATGTAATAAATAATAAGATCATACATAGTTAAGTACTCATATACCAACAAAAATTAAATCATTTTCTAAAATTGCTCCAGTAAGAAATCATAGAGAATGCGTTTAAAATACGGTTTTATTCAGACACTACGGATGCTAATTGGTGTTATATTCCAGAGATATGCAATGCCGATTGTACACGAATTTAGTAAGCAGCTGGTGTACGCAAATTTTATTTTAAGGTCATACTTACAAGGAGAGTCCACAACATCTGGGGAATGATTTTTTACCAAACTTTAGGAGGTGGTTTCTGGTACCTAAAAATGAAGTCTAGCATCCGAAATCTTGTCCAATGGGCCCTTGTTCTCAAGATATGAGGTATTTTACTTTAAATATGCGTTATTTTAATGAAAAAATGTACACGTTCTTCGTACAGCAACTCTGAAAGGTTTTATGCTAGAAAAATTAACGCAAATCTAAAAGAAGTAGGTAACTAAAGCTATAATTTAAGCTTTTTTTCGTATAAAAATATTATTCTGACGCAAAGTTATTAACAATGGAAGATAAATACCCAAAAAGCGTTTAAAATTATTAACATGTTTTACAAGCTGTTATACAAACGAGTACATTAATAAATTCTTATAAATTGCAAAAGTTTATTAAAATATGTATAAAGGCTTATAGTTATTTTACGATTTTTGACCGCTTGTTTGTTGGAACATTGTAAAACCACTTAATGAGTATCACCATTCTAGAGCCACGAAAAGAGGCCTAACTTTGATAATTTCTTCTGAGAATATGGATAAAGGGGTCGGAATTTTCAAAAAATCTAAAACTCTTTTTTGGTTGTTTTTGATATTTTATTATCATAGAAATAAGTTACCATTCGAGTTATAGCGTGAAAATTTTGTTATCTTTTTCCAGGTCCAAAATTACGCATGTAATTTTGCATGCAGAATAGCGTAAACAAAAAAAAGGTGCTGCCCGAAACGCTCTATTAGCAACCATTTTCTTTTTGGAAAAAATTAAAAAAAATTTTTTTTGATACTTCAAGACATGTATTTAATATACCATCGTTTACTTTTATTAATATACTTCTTTTTCATATTAAAACAAAATGTTGAATATGCACATGATTTTATGCCTGCTACTGTGTCCATATCCCTTAATCAAAAAATGCGGTTCTTCTGTACTTCTTTAGATAATGCGATTGTGAAGCTACAGAAAAAATTTGAAAGTTATACATCCAACAGTTTTAAAGCAGCGTTATTGCCCAGTTGGAAAAAAGTAGTGTTGAGAGAAACGCGTTTAAAGTTTTACAAGTACTTAACTCTTAAAAAATTTCATTTTGCCTCTAATCTGCGATGCCTGTATCGTACATTTGGCCATCTAAATTGATATTCTCTTCTTCTTTTTACTTCCTGACTGATTATAAGTCTTACCGAGCCCTTTTTGCAGCATCGGTGAGCGATCGCTCGGAAAATTTGATGCGACGCTCATCAGCTTCCACGCAGAAGTTGTAGCAGTTTGGCCCTATTTTCATCCCCAAATTTGGCATCAGATGCGTGATACTTGACAGACCATCATTGTAGATACCTACAGCAATGTATACTGCTGTATGAAGTACATGTTTGCCACTGAAGGAAGATTTAGGTGCCGTTGACCACACGGTTGCGTTAAAGCTTTCATTCGTATTTCGAAGACGAGTACCCATTCGTTTTTGGACATGATCGATGCACTACTTCTTCTTTATCGTGATGTTCTCATAAAGCTTTGCATCGGTGAGACCTTTAAAGGTCTTTTAATCTCCATCACAAATATAGTTTAGATATACTACACCGTGTAAAGATTCTGATTGTTGGAACATTACGATGACTGCATCCACTTCCATCTTCCCCGCTGAGCCCTCATGATTAGCTTGACCTTCACTTTCATGAATTGCATCCCATGCTTTATATTCTTCTGTGCCAGTTTTCTTATTCCAGAATTCACAAGCTTTGCAGTATTTAGACTTGACCAAAACATCGACCACCTTTCCAGTAAACCATCCGATCAGCGAAACAAAACCAAAGATCGATGAAGAACCTCGTTTGAACTACCCAAGCTCGAACGTAGAACCCTCTAGCTGGTAGACCTCTTGACAGGAGGAAATTGAATTTGGAACGACCAACCTGTCAACCACGCCATCGTCGCATGTAATAATAAGTATTTTGCAAGTCTAAATTTATTATATATATATATATATATATATATATATATATATATATATAAACTCATAAAAGTGCGAGTGCGGGCTTAGAGAACCCAGAACGAGCGATTTATATTTTAAAAGAGCATATAACTGAAACTTGTAAAAGACTAATTAAATATCTTCCCAAATAAATTAAAATTTAAAACAAACAATATAATCATTCTTAAACATAAACCTTTCCTAGCCAAATTACAGTAAAATAATTACGTGGTATACATACAATATAAATATATTAACATTATATCATATTAAAACAATATAAAAAAAGAAGAACGAAAGGAGCACAAGGAGATAATTCTATTAATTAATGTAAGACCTGTGGAGATAAATTGTCTGCCGTCAGCCGAGTATAGACATAAATTATCTGCCGTCCACCCGAGTGTGGACATGAATTGTCTGCCGTTCACTCGAGTGTGGACATAAATTGTCTGCTGCTCACCCAAGTGCGGACATAAATTGTCTGCCGTCCACCCAAGTGCGGACATAAATTGTATGCCGTCCACCCAAGTGTGGACATAAATTGTCTGCCACCCACTCCGACGTGCGGACACAAGGCGTCTGCCGTCCACCCAAGTGCCGACACAATTTGTCTTCCGTCAAACCTGCGTACTGATACATAAGTTTACGGAGACGTAATATTCATACGGGTGTTAGAAAATTAATAATAAGTGGGATCTCGCTAGCGTGATCGGTATCGCGAATTTAAATTAAAAATATTTGTTTAGCGAACATAGAACCCGCACAGCAGAATAGCAATTCTGCTGTTACGCCACTATGTTAATTTTTATCAAAATCTAAACGGTAATTTTATAACCGAGAGTATTACCTTAAGTCGTTCTTCTAGAGAACGATTCATATACAGATTAAATGTAACTCTAGATTAATAGAAGCTAAAAATAATTTTTTTAATCTTAAAAAATTGCATTTTAACGTATTGTTACTATTTTCATCTTTGTAAGTTAAGGAAAAGCAAGTTAAATTAGAATACTTGCGCTTCACTCAAGAATCAGATACTTTTAACTTATTTACAATTTACAAATAAAATATTAATTTGAAAATTCAAAATCGTTAGTTTTTCTGTATATTAACTCTGTAGCTTCGAGGCATAACACCTTACGTCCACATTTTTTAAAATTAAGTATTTAGTGATTTGGTATCTATAAATGTCAATTTTCATATAAAAAAGTTAGAACTTGCAAAAGTTCATTTATTACTTTCCTTTGTTTTTAATGTATGCTTGTGTTATATATAGGTCGAAACGGCAGTTGAAAATCTCAAACATTTTAATATATTTACTTAAGTCGATAGGCCTTCTCATAACAGAACTGTTTTTATTATTTGTTTTATATCCAAGTCTCGCTGGGGGGTGCTGTTGTCAAAGTTCAAAGTTATACTAACAAGGAGAAGGTACACCAGCAGAGACACGAAATTCGGTCAGACTTTGGGAGGCGTTTTCTGGTATCCAAAAATGAAGCCTAGTACCCGTAATTCATTCTAATGCGCCCTTATTTCCAATATATGAGGTAAATTACTCGAAATATTTGTTATTTTAATGAAAAAGGATACGTCTTCTTGTAACCATAATTCTACAAATTTTTATTGTTGACAAATGACCGAAAAGATAATAATTGGTAAAATAAATAGTAGGTAAAACGAGCTTTAATTTAAGTCATGTTACGTACAAAAATATTAATCCAATCAAAAGTTATTTACAATTGAAAATGGTGACCGAAATTGCATCAATATTCAAAGAAATGTAACTCTTTTAAAATCGTTCATTTTTTCATGTATTTTAAGTGACCATCTTCAACGGTTAATAACTTTAGATAAGATTAATATTTTTATACGTAACAGAACTTAAATTAAAGCGCCTTTTGCCTACTTTTTATTGTCTTTTCGGTCATTTGTCAACAATAAAAACTTGTAGTTATTGTTAGAAGAAGAGGTATATTTTTTCATTAAAATAAAGAATATTTCGAGTAAATTACGTCATATCTCGATATCAGGGGCCCATTAAAATGAATTACTGCTACTAGGCTTCATTGCTGGGTGTCAGAAAACACCTCCAAAATCTGACCGAATTTCGTTTCCACATTATACCCTACTGTATATCTTCTAGTTATGGACACCCTATATATGTTCTTATTATGGAAATCCGCTTATTATAAGTCAAAATTATGGACACCCTGAATATATGCTATGAATACCCAGTATATGTCTCTATTCTGAACACCGTATATATTTCTCAATATTGGTCGATCAGTATATTTATGTTTCGATATTGGAAACTCGGTGGTTTCGGGATTATGGGCATCATATGTATGATCCAATTATATGTACATCAGATGACTGTCGAATTCTATTTAGTAAAATACTGGGTGGATCACGTTTTTAAAACCATTAACTCTTTGCGAACGCTTACACGGTTTCATGTAGATGATGTACTAAAAAGCATCCTCAAAATCTTTTAGATTTTTATATTAATATTTAGAGGTCGCAGGGTTGTGTTAAAAGTCAAATTTAATAATACTTGTTGTGCTTGAAATGATTACCTGATGTAAAAAACTATTTACAGTATTTATTCAAAAGTCCAAAAATTAAATTGAACCATTTTTAAACCCCTTTACACTCAGATTTGACAATTTTCTTACACGTTTATCATTTTAAACGTAAGTAAACGTTTTTTTCTTAACTTTAGCATTTTTATGTGATTTCTAACTGAACAACGAGTATGCATGACTTTTTTCAGATCTTAAAAAAAATGAATTTCCTTACGTTTGGTAATAATTAAGTTAGACTGTTCTAATATTTTTATTAATTTAACGTGAAATTCCATTAATATGCGCGTTTATGCTTTTTTATACTATCTAAAGTAATACATACATACATATATACGTATATATATACATACATACATACATACGTGCATATATACATATATACATATATACATGCATGAATGTATGTATACATACATATATAAATACATACTTACAAGCATACATGCATGTATACACATATGTACATATTTACAAACATACATACATACATACATGCATGATCACATACATACATTCATGCATATATACATATATACATACATACATGCATAGCTACCTACATACATACATATATATACGTATATACATACATATTTTTTTGAGGACAAACAGGCAGGGCATTCGAGAGAAGAGAAAAAACAAATGCTTCTCCAGCACCCTAGGAGCGTGCGTGCTTTTGTTGTGTTGCGCTCCTGTGTGTGAGGCTGGACCGGACAACCACCCAGCCCTGTGAACTTTCAGTACTTACGCACTCACCCGAGAGGCTTACCAGTGGCATCCCCCATACATGCACCATACTATCATTTCGGGTCCGACTCATTAAAAAAAACCCTGATGATAAATGCCTCGGTTCATTGCACGCTTCATGCTGTGGGCCATGGTCCCGCCGTTCATTATATAACATTGCCACACCTATGCCACACCCTCTCGGGCTACCGAACGACCGTTGAAAACATATGTCATTTGGCCCCAGCGAATCCAATGCATACAGCTTGATTGCAGAACTTTCGTAGTTATGCTCGCCAATAGTTTCTTCGTCAGCCCAAGCTCCAGCAGAAATTCAACGGACTTTGCCGACCAGACACCCGTCCACGAAAGAGTACACGATGAGATTTTGACAGTCTCATAGTACTTGCCACGCCAAGATTTTACGGCGGTAACGAGATTCCGGTTATTCCTGTACTTCGCCACTTTATTCTGATGTGCGACGTCCAGCGATTGCGAGCTGCTAACCGCCTGCGAGTCTATCACGCACACGCGATCATTCTTTGTAGCAACTAGATCAGGCTTCCGCAATCCTTCAGATGTTTCAATGCGGGGTTCCCCCGCTACTTCCCACCCTTTCTGCCGCAGGCCCGAGGCGACTACCCGACACACGGCATCATGTCGCTTGACTCTTCCGCCATGTGTCCGGAAACATCCATGGCTGATGGTTCTCACGTCCCTCTTGTTCTTGCGCGGTCCTCTAAATGTTCTTATCCGGGTGAGTAAGCAGCTTAAGCGTACGTGATGATAGTAAATATAATCACGTCCGGGTACGCCGAAACTGCCGGCGTCGATCCATGCGTTCAAGATGTTACTCCTCCTACACTCTTGTAACTCATTACCATCGACAGAACTGTAGAGATTCCGATCCCATCACTTGTCCCTTTTCGACGTGGTATCGAGAACATCGCCATCCAACGTGAGTGCTTTCCTAGCCCACTCTAGGCGCATGTCAACCCATTTAGAACGGGCGACATCACGTATCGCAGGGGATGAGGATGTCTTCAATGACTTGAGAGGTGACATCATCAAGCCGGGGACAGTCGTGGGGAACGGAGAAATGCTCAGACTTCCTCTGTCACACGGAGTGTGGAAGTATGCCATTGCAGCGTCGGCGGGGAGCCGGAGCCATCTCATGATGACCACCATCACTTGTTTGTCCAACGCTCTTAGTTTCCCAAGAGTCATTCCGGCCAAGACAAGCTTATGATAGCAACGACTTATGAGAAAGTACCGCAGTATCAACAAACGTTGTTCTGGCTTCAAGGGGGCTTTCGCAATCCTGTCCAACTTGATATCGAGCATGCCCGCTTTTTTTGGACCCATCGCTCTGAAGTCAACTTTAAGATACCGCCACTCTAATCAGGGATCCATCAGTGAGCTTGAACCGCGGTTCTGTCAGAACCTTGTACTTTCTATGCGCACGGTCGGGCACTATGGACAGGGCCACACATTTTGACATATTAAGTGGGAGTCCCTGCTGCGCAGCTCTTCTCTCAGCCGCCTCTAGGAGAAGTTCCATGCCTTTACTGGTTGATGAGACTAGGAAGAGATCGTCGGCATATACGATTAAATTTATCCACGATTCTCCTAGCTCGTATCCGACGTACTGGGACAATGATCTCAATACCCTATTAACAACAAGGCAGAAGACCGCTGTGGAAAGAGGATCGCCTTCCCTCATCCCTCCATTAACCTTGGAATGATCGAAGAGTATCACTGCACCCTTTGCACGCGCATACAAATATGCCAGTACCGCCGTACTGGTATGCGAGAATTCGCGCTTACTTCTTACTTGCGGGCCGCCGCAACAACCTGTCGCCGTTGCTCGCTTTCGGTTATTATCTCTCTCTCTCTCTCTCTCTCTCTTTCACGCACTCCCGACGCTGGTTGCAGAGGCTGGTGTTGGCAGTAGAGGCTGAAGTTGGTGGTGTGACCAAGGCTACTCTGGCTGGCTGGCAATAAAGGTGCCGCTCCTCAGTTGGCATTCGTCGGTCACACACACGCATTCTCTCTCTTTCTTTCTCTCCCACACTCTCAGCAACCGCATGCGGTCGCAAGTACAACCCCCGAGGCTAATACGGCAGCAGCCCGGAGAAATCTGATCTCCTCACTTCCGGTGAGGAAAATTTTTGCAAATTTTTGCAAATTTTTGCAAATTTTTGCAAATTTTTGCAAATTTTTGCAAATTTTTGCAAATTTTTGGAAATTTTTTCAAATTTTTTCAAATTTTCAAAATTTTTGCAAATTTTTGCAAATTTTCAACATTTTTGCAAATTTTCAATATTTTTGCAAATTTTTGCAAATTTTTGCAAATTTTTTAAATTTTTAACATTTTTACAAGTTTTACAAACTGTTAAAATTTACTATTTTTTAAAATTTTTAATAGTACATTAATCCGGCATTTGTGGGAATAAAGAACTTTATGCCCATCTGAACGAAAATGGCCACTTTATTCCCTGAAAAGCGAGACCAAAATTACACTTTTTGCCCGCAGAAATGATGAGCGGGAAAAAGTTACTTTTTTGCCTGAAATCATTTTTTTACCTTATATGTGGTGCTAGTGACTCACTAGAAAATAGTAAAAATTCCTTTATTTCATCCAGTTATACCAATAACCTCGATTTTCGATTGTCTTTTAACAGTTTATTAGTCCCGCTTTCCAAGTCAAAAAGTGACCACAGTTGAGATGGGCATAAAGTACTATATGTAACTCGAGAAAAAGTCGATTTTTCCCTCGGGTGATACTGCCCTCTTTTCGCTTCGCTCGCTCGGGCAGTACTTACCCGCGGAAAAAATATTCGACTTTTTACCTTTGTTACATAATGTACTATTATTCCTGCAGTTGCGGGAGTAAACAATTTTATTCCCGCAAATGTGGGAGTAGAATGTATGAGGGAATAAAACACTACTTTAGTCCCGGTTTGCAGGTCAGTAAAGTGGCTATTATAGTTAGGTCATGAATAAATATAATTATTATTGTTTTTTTTATAATATGAAATTTGTTTGTGAACGAGTGCTTTATTGTAACATATTAAAAATCCGCTGTCAATTCATTGGCACTTAGCTTCCACAAACATTATTAATTTTGTTGAATATTAAATTATTTGATCTATTTAATTCTTTGGTAAGAAGTCAATAGAACAATTCCATTCCTTTAAATGTCGTGATATATAGATTTAAATTTTCATGTTGCCATTTAAACCTATACAAAAGTATAGCATAGATATGAAAGAATATTTAAATTGTATAAAACCTTAAAAAGCTTTTACATATCGTTACATTTTTTCAATTGACAATATTAAAGAATAAATTTCGAAACACAATAATTGTTAATTACATGTTTTGTATGTACATTAAGAATACATACTAGTTTTACAAACCTTTTTTTTGAAATTTTTAAATTTTATTCGAGTTATGAACAACGAATATAGTGAGGGGGGGGGGAGTTAAAAAATTTGAAAAACATTATTTTGAACGAAAAAAATTTGAATTAAAATATGTGGAAACGTAAATTTATGAAATAAATATTATTGGAAAGTTATCATATAAGAAAAATAAAATTTGGAATTTTTAATATACTAAAGAAAAAATTAATAAAAAATAATTTTAGGAGTAATACGAGTATAATTTGGAAAATACAAATTTTAAAGTAATTAATTTTTAAGAATAAAAATAAAGAGTTAAGAATTTATTGAAAGTTTATTATAATGAAAATTATAAATCAGAAAATAAATATTTGGAATTTGAAATATTTTGAAAGGTTAAAAAATGTTTCTGAAAAAATAAAATATTGAAAGCTTAAATTTGGAATTTGTAAAGTATCGGGATCAGAACTCCTGTCTACACAGAAAGAAGTTTTGCAGAGCTGTTGTTCAGGTAGGTATGAGGAGGTAAAACGGCGACTCCATAGCATGCGTTTGCCAATTTACACGTGCTATGATCTCGCCAATTCTCTACATCCTCAGATGCGTCATATACTATTTCGCTCCATTTTATAGCAGTCAATAATGGTATTTTTTATACACGTGTTATCAATTAAAAATCGTGCATGTATGAAAAAAAAGTTTTTTTTGTCTTGAAGTGTCCCATTTTTATATTATATCGTTTCTCATATTGTGACATAAGAACAGATTATTATATAATTTTTCTTTCAGGTATGTATTGATGTCTGAACTACCTTAACTGGCTTCCAGATCATTTTTAATGAACAAATTTTTGCCAAGGACATCAACAATAAAATTAACATTCTACTGTAACGTAGACATTTTTCTGTTTTTTTCTTTTTCAAAATTTTAATTTTCCAAATAATTTTCTTTTCTGTTATTACTCATTTTCAAATTCCAAATAAGATTTTTTGTGTTCTTTAAATTTCTTAAGTTGTCAAAAAAATTTTATTTTTGAAAATTTTAATTTTGTTTTTGAAAAATTCTTTTCTCTCAAATAATTTTTTTTTCAATATAAAGCAATTTTATATTTACATTTTTTCTACGTTTTTCCCTTTCATTAAATCTTAAATTCCAAATTTTCACTTTAGGAATTATTTTACTTCCTAATATAAACTTTCAAAACTTTAACTTTCGTAGTTTTACCCTTTCCAATTTTTATATTTCAAAATTTTTACCCCCCCCCCTCCTCGAATATAGTCATTTATTACAAAGATATCATACAAATGAAAAAACCTGATAAACAAAAATGAATCCATAAATCTTCAAAATTGATTTTATTTCAAATTTTCATCAAAAATGAAAAAAAACAGTTTATTGGTCACAAATAATCAACGATTTTCTGAAAAAATAATTACACATAGAGACAGAAACACACACACACATACACAGATCTGTACAGACATTGTCTAAAAATATTGTAGTTTAATTACAAATGTCCCAAAACATGTCTCTAACATGTTTTTGTTTAAACTTTATTTAACTGTCACAAAGCTACCTCTTTAAGGAAGCAAAAGTGAAAATGTTTCATGGGTTCTTTTTACAGTTTGATTGCCATTGTATAAACAAAAGAAAAATTATGTTAGATTTTAATTATTAACGTTGATTTATTTGTAAAATCTTATTAAATTATTGAATGTAATTATAGTAATAGTTTAGCTTATAAGAAGTCTAAATTATATTCATATTTTTAACAATTTTAACTTTTAAAAAGCTGAATTATTATAAAAATAAATACTAATCAACTGCATTTTAATTATGGTGAATTACTAAAAATAATTATATCTTATTTGGTTATAATGAGTTTTTTTCAGTTAAAGAAAGCTTTAAGGGGTATGACCTGCTAGATTTCTGCCTGGTAAGAGAAAAATCGTCCAGGGCTGAACATTTTTTTCATAACATAATTTTACACACGGAATAGATGGTGTATTCAGAATTCTGTAAAAAATTGTTTTCTGAAATTCTGAACTATTCTGAAAATCTATGCTAGAAGCATATCGATTAAGTAAGTAGAGCTGCATTGCTCCTACATAGCACGCGGGTGAAATCGGTCGATGGGGATGAGGGGGGGGGGGGAGGCCATGCGCGGCAACAGCATCAATGTAAGTAAATACGTAATTGTTTCGAGTATTTTTGATGGTGATGTTACTAATAGAATTAATGTTGCACACATTCTGCTGCGTAGGGTCCTCCCACTGATTCGGAAAGAGGACATTATAAGCATCCGCCTGCTTCGATAGGATGAACCACAGCCTACGTTACCAATTCCCGCGAAAGATGGGGGTAGACGGTCGCCGTGGGATGTTACCATTACCAATAGTGCATTAGTAGTGAAAATTATGCGTGCGAAGAAGTTCATTACAAGCTTCCATACGAGAGCCGTAGATACCTCGACTCTTGACCAGGAAACTAATGACTTAATAATAAATGCTAAAATTTTCATTAATGAGTTCCTGGATAGAGACTCTTTCTTAAAATTCAGAAGCCTACAGGCTCTTGCGATGAGGCTTAATTTTAAATATGTATGGCATAGAGGGGGCCGTTTCCTGGTCAAGAGACGTGATGGCGATGTCTCTCATGAATTTTCCTCAGCAGCTGATCTTCAAGCAGTACTGTCATCCTACGGGATAAACTCCGGCGGGTGCATGGTAGGGGATTGAGAGCAGGCTTTGTCAATGTGACCTCTCTTTTAGGACACATTGAGATCCTCAGACGATATCTTTCCATTGGTCCCGCCTACTATCTCTTCGGAGTTGCTGAGTCGAACCTCAGATCAATGGCTATTCTTGCATTAGACTCAATCGTAACAAATTCGGAGGCGGATTAGTCCTATATATTCACAACACCTTCAAAGCCAACTTCTGTGCAGTTCATCGACTACACAGGGGGGAAAGCCGCTTATCCCAGAATATATCGTGTGCAGTGTGCAGTAGCGTAGTCTACCGCCCGTCTTTGTTGCACTTATTTATAGACCACCTCACATCCCGTTTCTCCAGAGCTCTAATGTTATCGACCAACTCACCACGCACACTCAAGATTATAGCCATAAAATAATCATGGGCGATCTGAATGCGAATTTACTCAAGACCTCAGACGACGCAAAAATTGTTAGGCGACTTGCTGATGACCTTAATTTTCATATAGTAGACCATGGTGCGACTCATCACCTCAAAGATTCTTACACATCGGTAGACGTAATACTGACTGATGACAATGACATAGTACTTAGCAGTAGTAATCAGGTGGCGCCTTTTTGCAGTCGTCACAACATCATAGAGGTTCAGATTGGGGTTGAAACTGCTGTACCCCTTGTAGCTAACTCGTTTAGCTATCGGGATTTTAAATCGATACAGTAAGGCGACCTCCTCTTTCGCCTTGCTGACTGTGACTGGTCGTCGCTTGATGGCTCCGATACAGACATCCACTACCAACTTTAATACCTCAGCGTCAACCTCATGACTGCGATTGATAAAGTAGCATCGCTAAAGGAATTCTCACCGAAAAAGAAAGCAAATCTCTCATGAGTTGACGCTGAACTCGCGTATCTGTACAACAAACGAGACGCTGTACGAAGACGTTACACACGGACCAAAGATAACAAACTATGGCAGGAGTGTCAATCTCTCGCGTCTTATGCCGAACAACGCACAAAAAGCGCGCGGGAAATTTTTATGCAAAACCGCATCTTTGAAGCTCTTAAGGGGTTATATCCCCCTTATGCTCTAAAAAACAAGGCTTTGTTAATTATTTTTTTTAAAGGATATTTGAGATTAAAGGTATACAAATAATATAACATTGGATTAAACAACTCTTGAAGAAGAGAAAAAAAATTTTTATTTATATTTTTTTTACAAAATGGCGGCTGTGCAGTGATTACCGTGAACCGCTTTTTCAAAAAGGTCTTCCGCGGCGAGCAGTTCAAGTCTCGTGCAACTCCACCTATAACAAAAAAATAATTTTTCTATTATCTACATGAGTTTTGCTAGTGAAGTACACATGATTATATTTTTAGAATTTTTTTTCGCGAAATGGCGATTGTGTTAACAAAAAATCGTGTTTTCGACGAAAAAATGGACTTTTTTCTTGTTAATTAATCGCTGAAATCGTGTGTACTTCACTAGATAATCAAACAATGAAGCTACTGTTAAAATTTTAAATCAATCGGATGTAAACTTTTTGAGTTCTACTGCTTACCGATTTTGAAAACATGGTTTCGAGTAAAACGCGTTTGAAGTTTCAAAATGCTATAAATCTTAAGAATCGCAAAAATATAGTCCATAATAATTTTTTTAGCTTCAGTCTGCTATCCCTGCACCATATAATTGTCCTTCCAGGGCCTTCATTTCCTCTTCTTCTTTTCTTTTGCCTGATGTAATGCTGCGCCTGGTCTCTTTCGCGATATCGGACATACGATGCTTATCGGTTTTGACGCGATTGGCGTCCGTTTCACGCAAAACTCGTACATGTTTGGTCCAACAGTCAACCCAAGTGCATCGTAAACGGCAAACAGACCCAAGAAGCCGTCATTGAAGATAATAACGGCTACGTCAGTCGCAATGTCAACTATAGTCTTACCGCTTGACACCGTCTTTGGAGCAATTGACCACACTACAGCATTAAACGATTCGTTATTCTTCTGAATAAATACAGCGAAAAAATTGATGAAACAGTAGCCGAAATTATTATCTACATCGCGGTCTCGGTCTAAATCAGTAGTTTTCAATTTCTTAGCCGAGGTACTAACGTGCTCCGAATCGCCTTCGAACGAATGGCCGTTAGGCGGGCGTCGATTACTAATTTTACTCCGTTTTGTACTTGTAATTCTTGCTTTACTGCCTTTGCGGCCACTCTACACCTTTTCACTCATAATTAAGTACTTCTAAATATAATTCACAGTTAAAAAGTAAAGCAAAACTCAAAATAATAACGTAAACAACGATAACCGCTGATCGACTAAACACAGGGCAAGTGTGAGTAAACACGTGCTGTAAAGACGCTGTAACCGTCGTAATGTCATGTAGCGACCTCTATAATTCAAATTTAAAACACCATATCGATCGTAGGTAACTTCTACTAATTTCCAAAGCCACGAAATTCAAAAAAGCGAGCATCGCTAAAATAAGCGAAAATTGTGATTTTGGAGCATCAAAGCTGTTTGGAAAAAATTGATTTAAAAAAATTTTGAGTTTAAATCGGTACTTGGGCGTTGTAGATTTTGATTCTAGGATTGTTTTGGCAAGATTTAAGCCAATAAAAAAAAATGGAAAAAAACAAAAAAAATTTGGGGGATATAACCCCTTAATACAAAGAAAGACATATGAAAAGAACTCAAGGGCTTGGGACTCCTACCTATAACAAGTCAGGAGCTTCATGGTTTTTCACCAAATGAGCTTAATGCCCACTTTGCTGGGGTGTCGGTCTCCCATAGTTAAAGTGACGAAGATCTTGACAGCATCCGGGCCTCAGCCAGTAATGACGGCTTTGTTTTCAGAGAAATCACCGTCTCTGACGTAGTCCTGGCTGTTGCCCATTTCTCGTCACAGGCTAAAGGTGAGGACAGAATCCCACAAAGTGTGGTGGCCAAGGCTCTTTCGTTAGTGGGTCACCATGTTGCGAAGACCTTTAATTCCTCCCTCTCAAATGGCATTTTCTCGGGGATTTGGAAGGGAGCTCACCTTTTGCCGTTGAAGAAGAAACCAGTTCCATCTTCGGTTTCTGATTTCCGCCCAATTGCGCTGTTAAGTTTTCTTTCCAAAGTTCTGGAAGAAATTGTCCATGACCAAATTACCGACTTTTTGAGGACAAAAAATATTCTTGACCCGATGCAAACAGGTTTTCGACAACATCACAGCACTCAGACAGCATTACTGAAACTCATCGAAGACATCAGAACAGTGATTAATAGCAAAAAGTAACTGTTGATTATTGTATTATTATTTTATTTCAGCAAAGCATTAGACACTATTTCACATTGACATAAAGTCATTACTAATATAAATGGGGAATTAGATTGGCTAACCACCAATCTCGGCATGCCACAGTGCTCGGTCCTGGGGCCCTTGCTCTTCAATTTATTCATTAACGACTTAAAAGACGCGCTTAACTTACATAACGTCGAAAGTATACTCTACGCTGACGATCTGCAAACCTACGCGTAGGTGACCTTGCGGAGTCTTCGAGAGGGTATCAATCGCATATCGACCGTAGCGCGGGCAGTGTCGAAATGGGCATCGGCAGATGATCTACGACTCAATGTCAGCAAGATACAGGCAATCATCTTTGGTTCTGATCTTAACATCGAGCAGATCCTGAGCCTTGACTTGCAGTGCATTGAGGTACAGGACGCCGCATTCGTATCCTTTGTTGACGCAGTCACTAACCTCGGTGTGGCAAGGACGGAGGACTTCAGTGGAAGCCGCAAATAGATGCGGTTACCAGGAACGTAAATAGGACTCTTTATAGCCTGAAATTCTTCCATTCATGCACAACTGAGATACTTCATAAGCAATTGACATGTGCATTAGTATTACCTCACCTAGATTACTGCTCAGTAGTTTATCTTGAAGTGTCAGGTGAGCTTTAGACATGATTGCAATGTTTACAAAATTCATGTGTGAGGTATATATGTAGTGTTAGGTGGGACGAGCATATCAGTCCTTACAGGAATATCCTGAACTGGTTAGATATGCAGGCGAGGAGAGAGTATTTTATTCGGTTACTGCTTTATAAAGCGGTTGTTATGCGGCAGCCAACGTATCTTAGTGCTCTTTTCGAAAAAAATCTGGCCGGGACTTCAAGTAGGGTGGGGGGGGGGGGTGAAAGTGCTATCAGTTCCTGGGTCGCGCACTGATAAGGGCCTATATTTTTTTAGGGCCCAGGGTGCACGCCTCTGGATCTCGTTCCCCTGCAGTGTAAGGTGTCTGCCATCACTATGTAAGTTTAAAACGGCGTCAGGTGGACACCTTAAAGAACTACACGGCGACTCCTTAAAGTGATTAGTCATAAGTCTGCGGCTCCCGTCATACCACTTGTGATTGTATTTCGTTCAATTTCTGTGTAGCCTTAATTTATGTTAAGTGTTAAGTGTGAAGTGTGAGTGTAATTATTAGACGGAAGAATGAAAGGTGTTTTATATTCGACGCGATAGATATATGTGCAATATAAATGTGTATGTGTATATATTACTTGTTATCTATTTATTCATATATTATTATACGAATAAAGTCTGAGTTTTGCGTTCCCTTTTATAAATAGTGAGTTTTTATTTAACTACCCCGAACCCGGTCGTAACATTTTGGGGGCTCGTCCGGAATTTGAGTGAGTGAAAATTAATGAATCTATGATCCGGAATGATGACACTATCTCCGATAAGGAGGCCGGCGCCAGATACACAACAACAACAAGATCAACAAGAACAAGAACAACAACTACAACGAGAACCGAGTCAAAATGGCGGAGTCAGTAACTATATAGTGTTTACTTAATTTTATACAAATTTCGATAAAAATTGATAAAATTTGGTATACAGGGGTTTTCGAGATCGCTGATTACGAATCAAAAGTTAAAATTTCAAAGAACAAAATTACGCAGCCAGCTCAAGGATATCGCGAGGGCACAGGAAGAGTAATTGGGCCTAACCTACTATTACTGTGGCCTGCCGATCTGCATCGGCATAAATCATAACAGAAGGGACTGGTTACGCTGCTTGGCTTTGTGTTTGGGTTTTTAATCGATTATTTATTAACTATTAAGAGATATATGTGTCCTGGAAAGTAAGCAAGGTATTTGAGTTGAATACATCCTGCATACATATCTAATGAATCTACATTTGAGACAAAGTTCACCTATGCTTATTTCTCAAATGCACATAAGTACGTATACGTAGACAATTATAATGGAGAGTGCGAATCTTTACAAGTTTTTACTTTTGGGGAAAATTGGTAAAACTTAATATGCAGAGGTTATTGAAATTCAATTTGGTAATCAACGACCCCAAAAACCCCTGTATATCAAATTTTATAAATTTTTATCGAAATATGCATAAAATTGAGTAAACACTATAGTTACTGACTCCGCTATATTGTTTTTTGAAATTCTGACATTTGAATCGTAATCAGCGACCCTGAAAACCTCTGTATACCAAGTTTTCTCATTTATGGATATTAATACATTGATTTATTACATATAGCATCCGAGGTAGTAAAGTTTGTATTAAAAGTTTTTTACAAAAATATGTAGATACGGTTTTTTGGCTGCAAACGTTGGATAAAGTTACGCTCCAATACCAACGAAGAACGTGGGTATCTATATGCATTTTTCTTTATCTGTTTTATTTATCGGCGCAGGACTCACTTTCCCAAATCATAAAGCGTATCTGTTTTAGATACGCTTTTAGATTTGTATTGCCGGGTGAAGTCAGGGAGAAATACAGAAAATCGTGCAGATACGGTTATCAGTCTGCTGTTACCCATTTTCTTCGTTTGTAATTCTTTAAAATTTCTGTCGATAGGATAATCGCAACCTAACTATTTCATTACAATAATTACAATTGGTAATTATTATTAGTATAGATGAATGCGTTTTTTCATGACGAATCCAACGGTACAAAAAACTCATTTTTTATAAAAAATGCATATACTCACTTTTTTAATTTACTCGGTAGTATACCTATATGTATACGTACTTATTGGGCTAATTGATGGCAACTCTTTTATTTATCGCTGATTAATTTTAATTTTTGTTTATGTATATTGTTTAAATTTAATTTTTCCTCTTTACGCTTCTTATGCTAATTTTGACTATTCTACTTGTTGTACTATTCTCAACTTTATTTTAATAATGCACAGGCTACGTTAGTAAAATTTTATATACCCATTTGTTGGGCAAATTTCATGGTATCTCTTTTTCGACCTCATTGCTTGAAATAATTAAATTTACGAGCGTTTCTCATGCCTTTTCACGTATATCATTTAAATGTTTACATGATTGGTGTTTTAATTATCTAGTGCTTTGAGTTTCGGCCCTCTATTGCCCCCAAATAATAGTGTAGTATTGCTGGAAATTATAATGTATTTTCTTTCGAGTTATTTATAAAATACAACAATTTTTGTTTTTCTGAACAGGGCCGAAAACAACCTGTAATATCGATATATCTATCTTTTAAGTCGCTGTAACTTTGCCATAGTTAATCGTAGATGACTTTCTACTTAGTGAAATAGTTTCGCCTTGATATGTTCTATGATAAAAAAGCAAAAATAAAAAAAAATAATAATATTACCTTTCCTAGAGAAGAGGTGGTTTTTTCTTCACCCGTGAGAACTTTGTGTACAGGCGGCTACCTTTTACACTTACTTAATTATATAAGGTAGTATCCAGAATAGAGATTTAAATATAGAAAACAGAAGTACATATATTCAAGAAAAGTAAATCAACGGATTCGGTTTTGAATTCTCCAACGATCTTGAAGTCTAAATGCAGATAATAATCGGGTTTCTTAGCTACTAGTAACGCAAAAACAATAACCCAAAAGTGCCAAAATCCTACTGAGTCTGCGTTAAAAACGGTCACCTACCCTGAATGGGTGCCCCAAAATATTGGCGACGCTAATGAAGATAGCATTATTCAGCTCCAATATGATTTACTTGTGTCAAGTTTCGTAACTGTGGTTAGTACTAAATATGATAAGGTTTTGGAAACAGAAATTAAAACCGCAAGACTGCGTGGATTTTGGTTCGATATCGGCACTCGCGACGGAAGGTGACGACGACTACGAGAAGGAAACCTTGACTCCCAGGGTCGCGCACTCCAGCAGCATTGATTAGAAAAAAATAGAAACAGACGCGAGTTGAGTGCCCATTTGCACTTACAGAATAGGCCTTTGGTGCCGCAGTTTTCTAAAGTAATATTTTTACTTTTATTAAATGAATAGTCCGTCAGATTTTTACACTTTCTTTTACGCATCGCCTGTTAACTTGAAGGCGAATATGCCAATCTTATAACGATTCCTATAGTAAACCAAAGTCTAATTAACTGCTCAATAATTTTACACACAAATATGAGGTCGACATCCCTCGATAACGATGTGTCTAAACCGGATTATCGTCCCTTGAATATAAATAGGCAAAAGTAATACTTTAGCATTAAGAAAGGATACAGGATATTTTTTTGCTTTTATTTGTTATGCTACGCAGAATTATTTTCTTAATTTTTCACCGTTTATATAGAGCTAAAAATTTCAATTTTTAAAGCTTTATTAACTATTCTACTTATCTATTTGTAATCAAATTAGTTACTATGGTAAGGTCTTAAGTTTGAAAAATGGAATTCTCCTCGCTTTATTTTTAAAATGGGGTTCTACAGTAAATGCGTATCTAGACCCACATTTTGTTGAACGTTAAACGGTCCTTCGTAGACCTAAAAAAATTTCGCAATTTTGCCATCTTCGGAATCGAATACATTAATTGCTTTCACCAATACTTTACGATCCCGCAAAATCCTACGTTCGCGAGAGATATTTTCATCCACTTGCGGGATTTTTACGTACTTTTCCCAAATTTTAGTTGGCTTAAGACCCAAATGCAGTTGGATGGGAGTGTGGTTGGTCGTTTAATGAGGAATTTCGTTTATAATATTTTGAACGACTTGAACAAAACGAGCCCACATGTCGTGATTTTCTTTGACGAAAATGGAAAAAACTCGTCCTAATTCGCGATGTACACGTTCAATTATTTTGCAAAGAGTCAATCCATTTTTTACTAGTAAATTGCGTCACGTGATCAGAAATTATTGCCTTCGGTTTGCCATATGTTGGCACGTGATCATTAAATATCTTTCTAATCACCGCCGCTGTATTTGCTTTTTTAAAAGGTTAACATACTGCATATTTAGTAAACACATCGATTGTCATTAATATATATTTTACTCCCGCCATAGAGACAGGCAGAGGGCCAGAAAAGTCGATAGATAATAACTCTCGTGGTTTATTTACGAGGATTTGTTGCGTTATTTCATCATATCGCACCGGCTAATACTTAGGTTTTTGCAAATGTCGCAAATTCGCAGAATTTTCGACAATTTTTTTTTCAAGTTTCTAGAAAAAAAATATTTTAAAATCATTTTATACACTTTTCTCACCCTTACGTGTATGTAACTCGTCAATTACGGTTATAAATAGTTTTAAATCCCTTTCGAGCACGTACATTTTTATACGCTCCGGCATAAGTTTACATAATATATTATCCCGCACATCGTATTGTGTTCTTGTTTTTTCATATTGGGATTTTAATTTTTTCATTATTTTCGACGTCTTTCTTCATTGTGATTTTTCAATATTTTTGCAGAAATTTATTAAGGCGGCTCGATTCTTGCCTAGCTATCACGACGATAATTATTTCGGATTTATTTTCTACTCGGTTTGGCTCTAGATTGGTGACTTGGCTCAAATAATTCAAGACTGCGTTTTCTTTTCCGGGTAAATACCCCGGTTGGAGCTCGAAATCATGGATCGTGAGATATCACCTTGTCAATCTCGCATTACTATATTTGCAAGTTTTGAGAAATGTGAGAGCCTCGTGATCTATTCTTACGAAGATTTCTATAGCCCCCCGTAAGAACGTGTCAAATCTTTTAGCCACCATATTAGCGCTATCATTTGCTTTTATGTTGTGAAAAACGACCATGACTAGTATACATTACACGTGATTATCGCATTTAAAAGCGGTGTGTCTTTTATACCACGCAGCGTGTTTAACCTACCAATAACTGTACGGAAAATCGGAAGTGCTAGTTATAGGTTTTTCCACACATCTTTGCAACACTTCCTGTATGAGGAGGTCCCTCATAAACGTCGACTAGTCGCGCATTCAATTTTCGTACATCTAAACGCATTCGAACTGAAGTCTTTCTTTTTCACGACTACGACGGGGTTAATAATATAACGGGATTAATATATGGGCTATTTGAGCGTCTAATAATTCCTAATTCTAATATCCTATTTATTTCTTTTTTACGCGTTCTCAATATGCTAATGGGATAGGATAAGGTTTTGTATAAAAAGGTGTATCATCTCTTAGTATTATTCATGCTCATATGTTGTTAATAGACCCGGTTTTATTCGAATACTTCTTTGTATTTTATTATTAATGATTTTAACTTTTCTTTTTACAAATCGTTTAGATAATCACAAGAATTTATTTTTTCGTCGATCTCATTTAATATGATTTCGTTCGATTCTTCGCGGCAATCCGTATAATCTACGTAATCCTTGTTGAAGTAATTATTTGAGTCACCCTTATTTTCGAGGTACTCACTCATTTGTTTCATAAGCAGATACGTATATTCATTCGATGCGAAACATTTATCTGTGTATTCGATTATACGATCTTTGTGGTTTATTTGAAATAATATATGTTCGTTTACCGTGTCTATTAACATTTTCAGAGCTTTAATTGAACCATAACCTACGTTGCAAGGTTTTATTAGTTTGGTTACTCCTAGAAAGATCAGTTTGGTGTCTAAACCCCTATATTAATCGTAAGCATGATTTGAAGTTTTAGTCGCGCCAATTTGCCCCTCGTCGTGCTTTTTATTATTTTACCGCTTATCGGCGGAGTTGGACATTTCTTTTAATTGTATAATATTTGTATACGAGAATTCGTCAGAAATCGATGTGACCTCGCTACCCGTTTAAATCAAAGCTTTTACCCCGATTTCATAAGTACTTATGTCAATTTCTTGACTACACGTTATTTCTACGTTTTCTTCATACGGTATAAACGTAAAAATGTATAAATTACGTTTCCTGAGGATCCTTTGAAATGGGTGTTATTGAGGTTCAGTTGTGCCTTGTATATTCCTTATTAAAGGTGTTTCCGATTTGTAGGAAGCAAATACTGCCCGTTTCTCGACTCCTGGTTTACAAGTTTATCTCCCAAATCAACGTTGAGTTCATTAATATTGTGTGGATCATTTATTTTATTTTTCCATGTCTTCGAATTACTATTTTTTCATTTTCACGAATTTTTAAAGTTCCCGTTGCTATTCTTTTTATTTTGCATAACATTCACATTTTGAGTCGCGTTGAAGCGTTTAGCTTGGCACGATTTTTTGTTTTCGTAATTTCCTGTAGGGTTATTATGGAAATTTTACGCATTACTTGTCTACCTAGTATTTCGCTCATCCTCTATCTTATTCAGATAGGATTTTTAACAAATGATTTTTGTCTTTTATCTGCTGCTTGGCTATTCCTAATCAGCCCATCGTTCAAAATGTTCTTCTATTTTTAATACTATTTCCTCCATCGTAAATTTTAATTCTAACTTTTTTACTAAACCGAGAATATATATTTCGTAATTTACCTGATGCATGGAAGCGGACGCGTACTATTGCCCAAACTTGACCTTTCGTTTAGCTGTGCGTTGCACGTTAGCGTTCTCATATCGTTCCTTAAACCTGATCTCGAATTCATTATAGGTATCTATCTCACTTTCCTGTAAATACCACCAATTATGTGCATCATCTATCAAGGCCTGTGAAATAATTTATACCGTTTCCCTTAAATCATGTTTTAATAATGAAAAAAAATTTAGGTATATTTCATTTTATCTTGTGCGACACGTCATTGGTATTGGTTTTTACAGAGCCGGTAGAAGTTGATCTATTTTTATTGATCAATTATTCCATACTTTTTACGGTTTGTTCATTTATTCTTATATCTCATTCATCTGTGAAAGAACATATAAAATACACTTTTTTAACTCTTTCTTTCAAAAGTAAAAGGATTTACGCGAAAGCTGATTTTTTTTCGACTCATTTGAAGCTTTAGATTTTTTTGACACTTATTAAAAATCCAAAATTTTTGTCATTGTTCTTATGATTTTTTGGTGATATAATTTTTATTTGTAGGATGTCTTGTACTTAAAAATAAAATTTTAAGAACCATTACATAAACAAACATAAAAAAGTTAAAGATCTTAAATTTTTGTTTTACTAGTACTACAGTTTTAACGTTTCGCGCGTGTTCCATTTCAAATATCAGTACACCTGATATAGCATGTCTTGTATATGACGATATGTATTTTACCGACGGAGCGATAATCGCATGTTTACTTTTATGAGGAAAACATTTTGTCATGACAATATAAACACTGGATCAAGAAGTATATTATCGTATTAGAAATTGATTAAATCAGGGAAGTATTATAGTTTTATAAGTAATTTGACTGTTAGAAAGAGTTGAATTTTTTGTCTTTTCGTTTTCAGCAAAATCAGTATATACAATTAACGGACTAAGAGTAAACAATTCATTTTTTCAGAGAAATATTGAATGTGAAGGCATGTTACTAATTGTCTGCTTAATTTTACAATTCTGAAAGGTATGTCTTTAATTGTTGTACATGTTTAAATTGTTTACTCTTTGCAAGTATAGCTTTTATAAATTTTACTTTAATATTATAACTCGTTTTAGGTTATATGAGTTGTGACATGTAAAATGCCACAGCGAAAGAGGTAAAGAGAGAAGTAAGGTTAGGTTAGAGTAGGCAGGTAGGGTTAGGTATCATGGAGACTATTATTTAATTAGGAGGGATAAACAAACTCCGGACGGAATAACGCTCGCATCAAACCATCGAACGCACGCTATTCAAAATTGCTTACTGTTTGTTAGAAGTATTAATCGCGAATAGTATTATATGTTTCACGGGGGAGATCGATGGCGCGACACCACACACACACCACCAGCACAAACACGCGACAGAAGCAGCAGCCGATTCAGCAAACATATCCGGGAAAGCTGAGCAGCACGAGGAAGCGGCAACGACGGAGAAGAGGTCGAGTCCTATATTATTACCGGTAGCAGCCGCCTGAAAGAGAGAAAAGCGGGAGACGACACGAGCGGCCGGGAGCCGCGGGGCCGGAGCAGCAGCAGCAACACAGCAGCAGCAGACGAAACACACTCACACACATACACACTCGCGTATGCGGACACCCGAGAGAGAGAGAGAGAGAGAGCGATCGGAGCGCGAGGAGTCTCAGCGGCGTCATCCTTAAGGACGACGACTAGAACAGCTGATGAAAAAGCGGGCGCGTGCCATGCGGCTGTAACCGATCGGGAAAGTAGAGGGAGAGCTGAGCGGCAAGACAGACGGAAGACGGTCAGCCAACAGAAGATGACCAGATAAGCATCAAATAAGATGGGAAGAAAGGCGCGCGGAAGGAGAAGGGAGCAAGGCGCGTTTACAACGAACGCGTCGCACTCCGGCAATTCGCATGTAGTATATATCGAGTAATGGGATATAAGTATCGGAGAAGCGTGCAGTATAGAGGGCACTATTAATATTTTAAATTACGCGCGTCCCCGGGGCGAAATTCATGACGGGTAAAACTAGAGCAGTAACTAACCTCCAGTTACTACTCTAGTGAAAATCGAGTTGAGGGCCTATGCCAACAGGTGTGGGAAAAGGAGAGGAGATCGAGTAAGGCAAAATAGAGGGAGCTAGGGTACAGGGACGCCACGAGGAGAGGACTGGTGTCCTTCCGCCCTGCCCATTCCGTCCGGAGCCTTCGCCGAGCATAGTCGCTTGTTACAGGAGCAGAATTCTAGTAGAGGTTCGCCGCACCGCGTGGTAACTTTGAAAAGGAGGAGCAGTCAAGTTAGCAGAGAAAGAGCTACTAATTTGTATTCATTTCAACGTGAGTTGATATACTTTCGGTCGGCGAGTATTTACCCACAAAGCGACCGGCCTATTAGTATTCAAGAGAGTTTTTGTAATTTTGACTTAAAAATTACTTGGTGAGAGCAGTCCATTATTTTACTCTGTTTCAGTGCAATCGACGTTCGAGGCTTGGTGGAGAGTCGGAGTTGTTGTGTGTGTTCGCCGTCGAATATTTTTGTGTGTTTTAGGTCGAGAGTTCCCGAGTTCGAGTCATTATATTACAGGATGTAGGTAATACCGACAACGCGGTCGGCACTTGGTGCGTGCAAGTGGAGGCGGGGAGCAGCCAATGGACCGCCCACGTGCGACCATAAATCAGTAGCTAAGTCGGTAGAATCGGGCGATAAGTAGAGTCGTAATGGTTATAAAAATTTAACTTAGTTAAATTTCGGGGTTTTATAAATATATATTTCAGAAATTAATGTTACAATTAATGAATCGAGTAAAGTGACGGCGGCATATTAACTGTTAACGAGCCGTCATAGAATTTCTTACAGTTACGATTTATAAATGCAAATTGATGTATATCTATTAATATCGAGAAATAAACGTTAGAAAAGATTATATGCATATAGATATATAGATCATTTACGTAGATAGAACCTGTATGAACGATAATAATCAAATTGTTTATAATTATTTATTTAAATAACTCGAGATTGGATCTCCGTGGGTTGCGCCGTTTGTCCAGGCGTCCGCTCAGCGAACCTCCTCTCGAGATCTGAGGAGTCAACCAGAGGGTAATTTTCGAGTAATAAAGTGCAGTATTGGCCGAACAATAAAATAATTAATGAGTTGTATGGACAGAATCCATATCGGTTAAAATACAACATCATAGAGTGTAGAGTGACATATTTAATGTTACAATAGTTACTTCAATAAATAAAAAAAAGTCATAGATTTGACGCAGATAAGCAATTCAAATGTATTAGTAAACGAATTGACTCTGTTAACGAATATAAGCTCAGCACGCTGTTACTCAACTTTGTATTTTCAGCTTCTTACGCCAAGCCTACTGGGTACCCAAATCAATAAAATAAGATTTTACGGGGTAAATACATACTCTTTTTATGTATGACAATATCACAGTGGTGAACATTAACATCCATAAATTGCAAGTAAATAGATAAATGATTGATTATGCTATTTTTATTTATATTTATGTTTAAACTCATTTTACTCAATACTTAATTTTCATAACTTACTTTGTAAGCCTGCGCAACAGTTCTTCGTGAATCACGCTGAAAAATGTTGTACTTTATTTTCTATATTATAACATGTTTTGCAGAAAAAATATATTTTATAATATTTATTTCCTTCTCCAGATCTTTTTCATGTTGTTTTTGCCCAGCTCTCGATTTGAATTTTTGTATTAAATTGGAAAAATCGTTAATTCGAAAGTCTAAATCGAATTTTTACTAAATCTTCAGCCTTTTTCTAATTACAGTGATAACCAAAACAAATTTTTATTCTACATTACTCTCTCAATTTCTCCAAAGAGTAAAAGATTATTTTTTAAACTACTCCCGAAGTAATCCAAATGTTACTTGTTTTCTATCTTTATCACAACAAAATATTAAGAAAATTAATATCATCAAAACAGTAACAAAATTTTTTTTTATTAACTTTTGAAATTCCTTTATTTTTATTCAATGATTTATTTGGTGTATAATGTGCGAGACTATGTGTCTGACTCTAAAAGAAAAGTTCAATATTATTTGCATGAACTGGATTGACCGTGCAGAATTATTTTTGTAAAAGTAAATTTGACAATTTCAATTTAATATAAATAAATAAATTTGTCGGGTGATCCCCATAGGCTTTGAATGTCTTGACGCTGATATAAGATTGTTTTTTTTTAATATTTTTTTTTATAAGTTTAACGATCGTACCTCATCGTCAAGTCATATAATTGTTGGTCAATGCTCCTCATCAGTCGCGATCAATTGATTTAATTGATTCTGAATATTATTAATAGGCGAGTGGGTGCACGCCTCTGTGAACGACCCCTCTAATTCCTGTATTATACTACGCGGTTTCAGATTCGCGAATCTCGATCCAAGTCCAGAGCGCCAATGTAACTATCCAGGTTCCTTTACGTGAAGTTATTTATTAAATTTCAAAATGTTCTAAATATGATTTTGGAAACGCGGTTTGCGTGCTAAAATCTAAATGAAATTCGACACGTCTTTCTTTTAAACCCTCGCGACGCTAATTTCTACGTTCTTGTGGCCTCCACGATCGGATGCCACATAATGAAAAGACAGAAGTTTGCGTTAGTAGTTGTGCTCGGCAAGCGCGCTGGCCGTATCGAGAGGGAGGCTTTCTGATGAAGGCCTTGCTTTGCACGTACAAACTTCTCAGATCGATGCCGGGAAGTGCTCGGTGCATTCATGTCGTGCATGTGGTATTTGGAAATGGATTTCAATAATTAATATGAGAATATTAAACTTTAATGTTAGGATTTTATTTTAAATTAGAAATCATATTAGTTTTTACATGGATTTTATAGAGGAAGATTCCGAACGCTACAGTGAGAGATGGGATAAAAGACTTCGAGCACTAAAGCCGAAGCTTGTGGCTTATCTAGTGGTTTAGCAGCTCTATTCCTTAAGCGAGAGTGGACTAAATAGGCCATCCATGTTGGAGAGTCAGACACGACTGAGTCTCGAGCCCCGCTGCGCTTATATAATTCTATTATTAATAAAATAATATATTAATTAATACCTAATACTTAGCTTTATATCAATTAATATATAATTAACAATTAATTAATAAATTTAACCACATAATTGTTATAAATAATAACATCGGGAACTCGAACCAAATTTTATTTATCTTTTCGAATATGTCTGGACCGTCTCAATATATATTATTGTGTATATATTGAGTATATATATATATATATATATATATATATATATAAATTATCATTAGATTAATTGTTACCAAACGTGCGAGCATACGCGAGTGAGTATTTCTGCTGGTACGAAATTTGAAATTATACTTCGTTTACAAAAATAACAGTAATTGTTACATGTTTAAATTATAAGGAAATTACGCTTTCTTAATGAATGAATGCACACTTTTTTTATATCTAATGTAAATTAAAAAATAAATTTTTTCTTCTATATTTAAAAATTTTCTATATCAATATCTTGAACAAAAACAACGTTAAAGTAACTGCAAGATATACCAATCAAAAGGAAATACAAAACGACAAAAATATTTTTCTCTAAATTTTACAATCTTAAAAAAATAAAAATTGTAATTCTTTAACTAAAACAAACTTTAAAGTGACTGTAAAATACGCCAATCGAAAGTAAATTACCTGAAATTTACGGATGTAAGCACCTTTTTGACTTATCAACCGCATAAAATGACAAAAATAATTTTTTTACAAATTTTACAAATTTAAAAAAATTTAAATTCCAAATCTTTAACAAAAACAAACTTTAAAGATATTGTAAGGTACACCAATTGAATGGAAATTACGTGTACTTTATGAAGTTATGCATATTTTTTATATTTCTAACATATAAAACAATAAATAATATTTTTATAAAATTTTATATTTTTATAAATTTTTTTTAAATTTTATATTTTTATAAAAAAAAATTTTAATTTTATATTTTTATAAAATTGTTTTTTAAATTTTATATTTTTATATAATTTTTTTTTTAATTTTATATTTTTATAAAATAAGCCGTGATTTTTTCCATTTAGCTTCAAAATCTAATCAGTTCTATGTTGGGGCATACCTGGTATACCTGAAAAATTTCAGCCCGAAATCCGGTGGCCTTCAAAAGTTATGGTGCCCACAAATTTTTACTACATACATACATACACACAAACACATACACACACACATACATACATACATACACACATTTATTCGCCGATAACACGAGGGTTTAACATCACCATAAATAATACTTTACAAAAGAGTGAGCTTTCTAAGTAAGCTCTATAGAAATCAGTAATGTGAAACCCCCACCCCTGCCCTGATATTTGATTAAGTTTATCGTTAAACGACTGGTGAGTGCCTTATGCGACAATCAAACCGTTCCGCTATTAGCGATGTTTTAACTTAATATCTATTTGGCTGATTTGTGTAGACAGTTTGTGAAAAATATGTTACGAAGCACATGCATATAGTGTTTGATTGACAAAATGTGTGAAAGATTATATCATAGATTTAACATGTAAATGTATATTTATTTAATAACTTATCATCCATTTATTTCTGTACTATTATTTCTTATTTAAGCGGTCATTAACGCCCTTATTTCTCTTTTTTAGCCGTACAAAGAGGACGAGTTCCACTTCCACAGCATAATCTTTCTGGGTTATCAGGACAATTTTCTTTAACAAACGGAGATACTGTTTCCTGTTCTAGTATAAATGGGCATTCATATTTATCTTCCTACATAAGCCTATTACTAAGAGCAGAGCCATATCCAAATTCACGATACAGCCAATGCATGCAGCCAAATAATATTTTAGGTATTGACAATATATGTGAACTTGCAGCAAGATTATTATTTTCGGCTGTGGAATGGGCAAGAAATATTCCTTTTTTCCCTGATCTCCAAGTCACTGATCAGGTAGCACTCTTAAGACTAGTGTGGAGTGAATTATTTGTATTAAATGCAAGTCAATGTTCTATGCCACTTCATGTCGCGCCACTTTTAGCAGCTGCTGGCCTTCATGCGTCACCGATGGCAGCTGATCGAGTAGTAGCTTTTATGGATCATATAAGAATTTTTCAGGAGCAAGTAGAAAAATTGAAAGCCTTACACGTTGATTCAGCAGAGTACAGTTGTCTTAAGGCCATTGTTTTATTTACAACGGGTACGTTTTCTTACTGTATAATATATAATAACATTTCTGCTATAATAAACAGGTCTTAGGTCTACTACATCTTAAATTCTTTGTACTCAAAAGACCTTTAATTTCTTGTTTAGTACGTTTAAAATGGTTAAGATGACAACTCAAGCACTTCTTTCTGTTAACACATTAACTCAAACTTTTAGGAAAAATAATTCAAACATACTAGAAAACAAAGCACTAGGTCTTGCTGTATATTGCACTTGTAGATTGACTGAATTTTTTTTTCTAGCTTTCTTTTTCCATCTAAAATAAACGATATACTGTTGTAGAATAACGTGTTACGTCTTCAACTTCCTATATATGAGAATTCGGAATATATATATGTATGTGTCTAATGACAGACTCGACCGTTATTTTTATTTTGGTAATCTCACTGCTAGAAAGCCTGTTTATTTTAGATTTATATATTTTAAATTTGAATATGTACTGACATTGCTGGAACGGTTATTTGATAAAGTAACAAATATTTTTAGTCACTTGATCACGAATAAGAGTTCTGTTTATTTATGATATTTAGCCTCTTTTGGCCTTACAAGCCAACTTTGAATAGATACTGCATTCGAACTGATTCGTGAAAGCATGCAAGCTTAATTTATATGTTTCACGAATTTCATAAATTTTATAATACTTGTCAATTTTTCATAAATATAATTTTCTTAAACGTACATAATAAAGTGATTTTGTTTGTTACAAAATATTACAAAATGCTTTCGCGAGCATTTATTATTCATTTGATTGATAACTAATGCGAATTTCGCAACTGTATTCTATGCTGCCTCGGTGTAGCGGTCAAGTTTGTTTATATCTTGTGTGTGTAATCAAAAGATATGTCACACACGACGTTACAGACATACTCTAGATGAAGCATTATACGTCATAAGTATTAGTACATATTCTCAAAATAGAACTCGTATCAAAACATTTAATTTAAGTGATCGCAGCATCTTTAAAGATATTTCGATCAAAATATACGCTCCATGCAAAATTACGATAAAATTTCGATGACGAAATGAGAGGCTGCAAGTTGCAAACGACTTGTGGTCTTCAACTGCGGTCTCCCATTTTGTCATCTAAATTTTATAGCAATTTTGAATGCAGCGTAACTTTTGATCTAAATATCCTCAAAGAAGCTGTGACTACTCAAAATAAAGGCCTAAATATTAGCTTCCTCTTGAGTATATATACAAAAACCTATGACGTTTAATATAAAACAAGTGCATCACGTAAATTACGTCAGTCTATAGTGGTATGTTGTTTAGTTTAGATGAAAAAAGCAAACTAGAAAAAAAAATTGACAGTCACACTATCAGTGCAGTATGCATAACTAGACCTTGTGCTTCAATTTTTCGTATATTTGACCGATTTTTCCTAAAAGATAGAGCTTAAAAGCTGCTGACAGGAAAAAGTTAGATTGTTGCCAATTTGACGATTTTTTAAACAAGAAATAGATTCAAAGTACTGTGACTTTGGTCTTAATAAACGATTTTAAACGTACTCAACACGAAATTAAAGGTGTATTTAAAGTAAAGAATTTGAGATGCTATAGGCCTAAAAACCAAAAAAGTTTGAGTTTACATCTAGCTTTGTGGAAATAGATATTTTAACTATAAAACAATTCAAAACATTTTTTTCTTAAACTTGACAAAAATACAAAAATGATTTCATATGGTACATTCAAATTGGTCAAATCGAAAGCCGTGCGGATTTTTTATGAATATAGGGGCACAGGTATTGAAAATTCATTAGAGTCTTCTTTTTGTAAGTACTTTTGAACAAGAAATTGGCAGAAATAAAGGGGTTGGTCATTATCATACCTATCACATCATATGTTAGATATCATACGTATGATACTGGGTATGATACGTCATCAGATTCATACAAAATTACAGTATCATACGAACTTAGACCATACATTAGTGTATTTTATTTTTATATTGCATAATATATTGTTTACTTCTATATCGACTTTTTATAACTAAATTATAAAGGATATAAGTACATACGCTACTGAAATTTTTGTATAATGTCATCCATAAGATTGAATATAGGATTTTATGCAAGAACTTATATAAGATCTTATGAAAGAACTTACCAGCGTATTTTAATTGGAAAATGGTAGAAGTCCTTATAGAAGATCGTATAAGAGACATATTAATTTATGATACTTTACCATACATCATGCAGTAATCAATCATCAATCCACGTATGAAACCCAACCGTAGAAAATAACGGAGACATGTGTGCGCATCGATTTGTCGATTTTGGCTAGCCTGTCTTAAGTATATCATCATTTTTAGAATTTTCAAGCAAATTTCAACTTCCATTTATACAATAAAATTAAATCATTTACAAAAATATCACAAAAGTTTTAATTGAAATATGGCATAAATGGGCTACAACTTTGGTAAATAATTTTGTTTTTCAAATTCCCAAATAATAAAAGCTTAAAAACTCCAATCCGATCAGTTTGAATCTCAAAACCTTGCGGCAGAGCAAGAAATATACAAGTTCGTATTAATGTTACGTGTGTTCGTTAGTGAATTCCGTTCGTCGCTAGGCCAGATGTGCGTAAACGTGGAGAAATGATCGAAGGCGCATTGAAATGATCGGGTAGATTTATTGAGCAATATATTAACAGAGATTGGTTCGAAAGAGAGATCGCGAGTGTAAGTAAAGTGTGGACTGAGAGAAGTTTCGGATCTCGACAAGTGGTGGTTCTCCTCATGTGAGTCCTGACTACTGATATTCGTTTCGTGGCCGAGCAGATAATTGCTCACGAGTGTGCGTCGATGTCCCCATTTATAACGTATTCTCTCTCTCTCTCTCTCTCTCTCTCTCTCTCTCTCTCTCTCTCTCTCTCTCTCTCTCTCTCTCTCTCTCTCTCTCTCTCTCTCTCTCTTCTACAATTCGGAGCAGATAGTCGCGGACTTTGCCGGCGTGTTGCCATGTGCCTGGAAATTGGTGGTCAGCGATTTGGCTGGTACGAAGCTTGTATAGCTGTGATGTACAATATACGTACGAACTATCGTACGTAACTAGTCCGAAGTCGTGAATCATCGACCCCGACGACCTACCCCTAACCCCAAAGGAAACTAACCCAAGTGCGCACAGTTAAACATTTTTTTTCTAAAAAACATTTTTTTTACTAAAAAAAAATTTGAAATCGTTCTATCCTACTATATTTTTCTTGTATATTTCGATATCTACAATAATAGATAATCAAGAAATTGATCTTTGTTCTATATCTATGATTCCCATTTTGACGGTAGGTTGGATTACATTTATTTAATTAATAAATTTATCGTTAATTTATTCGTGCATAATGTAAGTACTCCGGTTGTCGAGCGGTCTATTTTTTAAATCTATTCTCTGTTAAAATTAAAATGCTTTTCCGTTTCTTATTTATATATGTATAAAAAAATTTTTTTCTTCTTTCGATTTATACAATTTTTATACTCTTGTCTCTCTTCTTTCATTACTTGGATTCTATTCGCTTATTCAGTATAAACTGAGCATCTGCAAGTTTGAAGTGGTCCTGGACAACGTATGCGGCTGTATAGGTAGGCCATTTATCCAAGCAATATACTACAGGTTTGGTAGGCTGAAGCCCACGGATGGCGATGGTAAGAAATATCAACCATCATCTCGAGTTGATTCCACTCTTCTACTTCCGATGCTCTTCAGTGATGTATGCAAAGAGGAAAATCTTTGCGAGAGGATTTTATATGTTCCTATTCTTTAAGACTTATCTATGAGTTCGTGAAAAGCGTGAACTAACTTAAGGGAACGCGAGAGCGAGCCTCCTTGTGAATTAAGGATTTGTAAGGCTTCTTCTTTTTCTGAAGTGTTTTTAACATAAGAAGCATAAGCTAAATTTGAGTTATTTTCTATCGATATTACGTCTAAAGTTGTTTCATTAAATAAAATTGTCGTATAATCAGCCCTTATTCCGCCGGAAGCTACAAGGCTTATGCTGCCTGTGCGTTAGGGTGGATCGAAAATTAACTTTCTTCGAATTTTGAATTCTAAAAGACCGCAAAAGTTGTGTTGTTTCATAATTAGAAACGTAGTACTTTTTTTGGAGAATGTTTTGGTCTGCCAATCTTGGCTTGAATATTTTATATTTTATTTATAAAAAGTCTTTTTTTGTATAATAGCAATCAAATAATACCGAATTTCTTCTAGTCGCTCTAAAATTTTTCATGCATAATAATTCTTCATTTTCAATTACTTTATACAAACAAATGTTTAAAAAAAGCCTGAAGGGGCCTGCGGCGGCTCAGTCAGTAGAGTGTCAGATTCCCACGCTGGTGACCCGGGTTCGAATCCTAGTCTCTGCCGATTGATACAAGCACCTCTGTAAAAATTACATGTGCTTTGTTTACAAACACAACACAGACCCCCGTCGTTGATTAGCACCACATGGAAGCACAAACATGGCGACATTAAAAAAAAAAAAAAAAAAAAAAAAGCCTGATATTATCAGAGCGATATTTGCTTTTCTTAAAATAAGAATAAAAACTAACGAAATTGTAAATTTTTGCGTATGCAGTACTATACAAGGCACGCATTGGTGCGCTTATGTCATTAAAATCGCGACTGATAGGTGGCGTCGGTCAACTCACAACCAGGGTTGTATTTTCTACGTCGATTTGTGGTTTCTTACATATATACGTATAATATAAGTATCGATCACATGAAACACAGAATACAAGTATCATACATCAAATTGTAAACAAATACTTTTTATTATAAGTGCTACTTAAAAATAATACATTATATAATATATTATTATATAATAATTTCTGATTTTACTGAATTTTAGGCACGTTTTAAGTGAAAATAATAATTTATATTTAACTATCATAATATTGTTTTTACATAAAATTAAAAATTAAGTTAGTAGATACAACTTATTTTCTTAGGTAAATTAATATTAGTATTTTGTCTGTTAAATAACGTGAAAATAATTAAATAAACATTGTTTTCTATTATTTACAAAAATTTTAGAATTTGAGAATCAAAAGAATTTTTTTGTTATAACCTAAAAACAATTTCTTTTGTTGTAAAAAATAGGTGTTATAATGTTCGACAATCATGTATATGGTTACGGTATCGGGTATTTCTTAATGATTGATTTAGATGTTAATAAAAGTTAATGATTCTTATTAAAAAAAATCTGTTTTTGTTAAAGAATGTAATTTATGTGGTAGGGGAGAGTGGTACCCTAGTGGAAATGGGTTCTCTGACTAACCCTGCCAAACTCTGTCAAACTCTACACAAGTCTACTAATCTCTGGTTAATTCATGGATTTCGGATATTTTGCAAAGTTTGGCAGAGTTTTATAGATTTATAAAAAATTATTTTACAAAACTGCGTAAATCTGCGTCTGTCAAACTCTGCGAAAGTCTGTCAAACTTTGCATAAATCTGCCAAACTCTACGTAAATCTGTCAAGATCTGCATAAGTCTGTCAAACTCTGTATAAGTCTGTCAAATTCTGCGTAAATCTGTCAAGCTCTGCATAAATCTGTCAAACTTTGGGTAAGTCTGTCAAACTCTGCTAAACTCTGCAAAAATCTGCCAAACTCTGTCTAAGTCTGCATAAGACCGCAAAACTCTGCAAAAGTCTGCCAAACTCTACCTAACTCTGCATAAGTCCGCTAAACTCTGCGAATTATTATTAAAGAATCTGATATTACATCAAAAATATATTTCTGCCTAACGCTGTATAACCCTGATTAACTCTTCCAATCTCAACCAAATGTCCGAAATAAATTAGCCAGAGTTTGGCAGACCTGTGCAGAGTGTAGCAGAGTTAGGCAGAGTTTGGCAGACTTAAGCCGACTTAGATAGAATTAGGCAGACAAATTATTTCCACTAGGTTACACAGTGGGTAATCTTAATTTTTTATTTAACAGTATAATTGAAGCAATAAAATAATTCGAAGTGATTAACTTCTGTGTGAATAATATAACATGGCAAAATTTCAGACAGATACATAGTTCAATACATTTTTTTTTGACTGATGGTTTTATTGTGAAATACTAAAAAACCGCTGTCAATTCATTGGCACTTAGCTTCTACAAACATTATTACTTTTCTCAATTATTAAATTATTTGTTATGTTTAATTATGTGGTAAACAGCCAAAACAACAATTCCATTTCTTTTTAATATCTTGATATATAGATTTGAATTTTCAAATTGCCATTTAAACCTATGCAAAACTATAGCATAGATATGAGAAAATATTGAAATTGTATAAAAACTTTAAAAGCATTTCACAACACTATAATTCTTGATTAAATTTTTTGTATGTAAATTAAAACTACACACTAGGTTTACAAACAATTTCTTTTTGTAATTTTGTAATTTTGTTCGAGTTATGAACAACAAATTTAGTCAGTTATTACAAAGATATAATAAAAATTAAAAAACCTGATAAACAAAAATGAATCGATACATCTTCAAAATTGTTTTGACATGAAATCTTCATAAAAAATCGATAATACACTTGATTTGCCAAAAATGGTTAAAGATTTTCTGAAGAATAAATGAATATCATAAAAATGAAGAAACGTTATAAAAATACTAAAATTATTTTATGCCTGTATCATGTAATAAAATAAACAAAATGAACGCTAAAATATTAAATTAGACTTTAGATTACTCGAGATATCGGGGGTCCTATACACACACATACACACACATACACACGTGCACACATATATACAGAGGCACAGACACATATACACAGATACACATACACACTGTGAAGGATAATTTTATGTAATTAATAATGAAGTAAACATCCTGTGCACAATTAGAGCTGATATTTAGCTCTGTTTACTATTCAATAAAAAGATAACGTGCTCAGCTAACTCAGCTTTGAATGTACCATATGAAATCATTTTTGTACTTTTGTCAAGTTTAAGAAAAAAATGTTTTGAATTCTATTATAATTAAAATATCTATTTCCACAAAGCTAGATGTAAACTCAAACTTTTTCAGTTTTTAGGTTATATTTAACCGATTGCTATTTTAACGCTGTTTGATGGTCTTAGGCCTATAGCATCTCAAATTCTTTACTTTAAATACACCTTTAATTTCGTGTTGAGTACGTTTAAAATCGTTTATTAAGACCAAAGTCACAGTACTTTGAATCTATTTCTTGTTTAAAAAATCGTCAAATTGGCAACCCTCTAACTTTTTTCTGTCAGCAGCTTTTAAGCTCTATCTTTTAGGAAGAATCGTTCAAATATACTAGAAAATGAAGCACTAGGTCTAGTTATGTATACTGCACTGATAGTGTGACTGTCAATTTTTTTTCTAGCTTGCTTTTTTCATCTAAAGTAAACAACATACCATTATAGACTGACGTATTTTATGTGATGTACTTATTTTATATTAAACGTCATATGTACTTGTATATATGCTCAAAAGAAAGCTAATATTTAGGATTTTATTTTGAGTACTCACAGCTTCTTTGAGGATATTTAGATCAAAAGTTATGTTACATGCAAAATTGCTATAAAATTTAGATGATAGAGAAAGAGAGAGAGAGAGAGAGAGAGAGAGAGAGAGAGAGAGAATTAGCTGTAACAGTTCGTCAATTTATAAAATCTAAATAAAATGAACTAGTCATAGTAAAATGGTACATCACTGAATACACATCGTCAATTACATAATAAAATAAATATTATGGAGATAGCAAAGTACAATAAATGTATAAAGAATACATACACACACTCCTCCAAAATTGCACGTAGATCTATCACGTCAAAAAATAAAAACACACTCATTCATCTGACATTCTTACAATTCACGCTAATAAATACATTCATACTTAACACTTAACTCTTAAAATAAATTTAATAAATAAATAAATTAAGTTAATAAATAAATTAAATAAATAAATAATTTAAATAAATAAATAATTTAAATAAATACATAAAATAGATTACGACTATACAGAAGTGAACGAAAACAATTTATTTATCAATATCCGACATGTTCACTTCTGTATATTGCCGTCACCGTGTAATTGTTTAAGGTGCCTGCCTAACGTCGTTTTAAATTTACGAAAAGATGGCAGGCACCTTATAGTGTTTGGGAGCAAGTTCCAGAGGTGCGCACCTTGAACTCTAAATGAGAATAGGCCCTTATCGGTGCGCGACCCCGGAACCGAGAGCTCTCCCTCCTTCGTACCACCCCTATCCGAAGTCCTGGCCTGGTTTTTTTCAGGGCAGTAAGATATGGTGACTGCCGCATGATAATCGCTTTGTAAAGCAACAGCCCGATAAAAGACTCCCGTCTCGCTTTTAGATCCAGCCAGTCCAGTCTTTCCCTGTAGGAGGTGATATGCTCACCACGCCTAACATCACATATGTATCTCACACATTAATTCTGTAAACGTTGTAGTCGTGTCTGAAGATCCCCTGACACGTCAAGAAGAACCACTGAGCAGTAATCTAAGTGATGCACTACCAGTGCACATGCCAGCTGCTTCCGTAGTACCACCGTGGTGCAAGAACGGAATAATTTGAGACTATACAGAGCTCTATTTACTTTCTTACTGACCGTATTTAATTGCGGCTTCCATGTTAACCTTCCGTCCATCACCACGCCAAGGTTAGTAAGTGTATCGACAAAGGGCACGTGTACGCCGGTCTGTATCTCAATGCCTTGCAAGTCAAGGCTCTAAACCTGTTTGATGTTATGATAAGATCCGAAGATAATCGCCTTTGTCTTGCCGACTTTGAGGCGCAGGCCAGCTGACGATGCCCAATTCGATACTGCTCGTGCTACAGCCGATATGCGACCGATACCATCACGAAGACCTTCCAGGGTCAGTTGAGTGTAGGTTTGCAGGTCGTCAGCGTATAGTATGTGTTCTACACCATCTTAGTCGAGTGCGTCTTGTAAGTCATTTATGTAAAGTCTGAAAAGCAAGGGTCCCAGGACTGAGCCCTGTGGCACGCCAGGATTAGTGGTTAGCCAACCAGATTCCCCTTTTGTGTTTGTGACGAATTTCTGTCGTCTCCCCATTATATATGACTTAAGCCACAGGAGAACACTCCTGGAGAAACCAGCAGTTTTGTGTGAGATGGTGTCGAATGCTTTACTAAAATCGAACATTAACAAAATGGTCAAAAATTTTTTGTTGTTGTTAATGCCTGTTCTTATGCCTTCCGTGAGTTTTAGTACTGCTGTCTGTGTACTGTGATACTGTCGAAAACCAGTCTGCATCGGGTCTAAAGTATTGTTCTCTCTTAAAAAGTCAGTTATTTGGTCGTGTACTATTTTTCCAGGGCTTTGGAAGGAAAACTCAGCAGAGCAATTAGTCGAAAGTTTGACACCGTGGATGGGACAGGCTTCTTCTTCGAAGGCACCAACTGAGCTCCCCTCCAAGTTGCCGGTAAAATACCACTGGACAAGAAGGTGTTGAAGATTTTAACAATGTAATCTTCCAAAAACGGAACAGCCTTAGCCAGTGTACTTTAGGGGGTGCCGTTTTCTCCTCTAGCCTGTGACGAGAAATGGGCAACAGCCAGGACCACGAATGAGAAGCTAACTTCTCGATAAACAAAGCCGTCATCACTGGCAGCGGTCAAGACGTTGTCAAGTTCTTCATCACTTTCACTTTGTGAAATCGACACCCCTGCAAAGTGGGCATTGAGCTCTTCCGGATAGAAACCAAGAAGCTCCTCTCTTATTTTTGGCAGAAGGCCCAGAGCCTTGAGCTCTTTTCAGATGTGTTTCTTGTTATCAATAGCTTCAAATATTCTATTTCGCAGAAAAATCCTTCGCGTGTTCGTAATTCAGCTTCTGCTGCAAGGCTCTGATACTCCAGCCACAGTCTGTCGTATTTGATGCGAGCGTAACGTCTTCGTACAGAGTAACGTTTTTTATATAAATGTGTTAGTTCAGCATCAACCCATGGGGGATTCATTTTCATTTTCGGTGTAAATTTTTTTAAGGGCGCAGTTTTATCTATCGCAGCCATGAGGTTGACTCTGAGGAACTCTAATTGACTGTTAACACCCGCCGCAGAACCATCAAGCGGCGACCAATCACAGTCAGCTAGGTGAGACAGGAGGTCGTCTTGCTGGATCGATTTAAAATCCCTGTAGCTAAAAGATTCAGCCACAGGTAATGCAATAGTTTCGACCCCAACCTCGACCTCTATGATGTTATGATGACTGGAAAAGGGCGCCGGCTGATTGCTGCTGCTCAGTACAACGTCATTGTTATCTGTCAGGATCACATCAATCCATGTGTGCGAATCTGTGAGATGATGAGTCGCACCATGATCAACTATTAGAAGGTTGAGATCATCAGCCAACCGCCTGACTAATCTTGCATCGGCTGATGTTCCGAGTAGATTCGCATTCAGATCTTCCATTATAATTTTATGACATAGCCTAGTAGAAACGGTACGTGTGGTGGTCTATATATCAAAGAAACAAAGACGGGGGAAGGCTGCCCTGCTGAACACTGCACATTAAATATTCAGGTATAAATGGCCTGCCCTCCTGTGTTGTTGGAGAGCTGCATAGTAAATTGGCCTTGAAAGTGTTATGAATGTACAGGACCAGCCCGCCCCCTAGTTTGTTGCGATCAAGTCTAAGTAGTGAGTAGTCGCCGAAGAGAGAAAGAGAGAGAGAGAGAGAGAGAGAGAGAAAGAGAGAGAGAGAGAGAGAGAGAGAGTGAGTGAGAGATAGAGAGAGAGAGAGAGAGAGAGAGAGAGAGAGAGGGCACAAGGGCATTTACCCACACGTAGAGGAGAAAGGGAGAACTGGCTTACATTAGTCGGTGTCGTTGAAAAATCCAGTGGCCACTGTCTTCTCTCGCTCCGTATCCACCGCCCGTAGCAGAAACGGTACGCCGTTTATGGACAGTCTCGCAGGGCAGCGCCGTCGCTCGTTAAAGTTCTCGTTGTGGCTCACACGCACGCCGTGATGGTCAGCCTCACAGGGCTGCTCTCTCGCTCGCTCGTCTTAGCAGGGTGGCGAAGATGCCTCGTATCTCGGCTTCGTCCGCGTTGTGCCAAAAGCTCGAAATCGCGACCCGTGTTGACGTGCGTATGCGCTCGATGCTAGCAATCGTCTGCCTTCACCCGTCTTATCTCCCTCGCGCTATGTCTCGTGACTCTGCCTTCCGCGCGCGTTCTTTCTCGTTCTCTCTTTCTCTATCTCTTTCTTCGCTGTCGTTGCTATAACATTATATGTGTATTAATACATGTATGTGTGATATTTTATGAGAGAGATGTAACGGTGCAATATTATATAGAACATTTTGGTAACTGCTGTCATTATAACATATACAAACACACACTTACACACAAATACACACACACACACACACACACACACACACACACACATACAACACACACAAACGCACACCCACGCACACATCTATACGGACATTTTCTAAAAATAGGGTATATTGATTACAAATGTCCCAAAACGTGTTTCTAACATGTTTATTGATGTGAATAACATCTCTTGGGACGTTCGAGAGCGCGCGCAGTACGGGGTCTTTGTACAGGATTCATCAGCTGTTGTAACCGGAACTAGAAGAGGGGTGGAAAAAAAAGATCAGCGGAGGGCGGCCGCCCCCCACCATCGACACCAACCGACAGTTTGCCTGCTCTGCTACTCATGTACGCGCGCACACAGAGTCGCAGCTACAACGATGCCCGCTCCCGCTTCTCTTGTTCGAAAATAGTCAGTGCGACACACACATACACATATACGTATATACGTACTCATGTGCGCACGCACACAAAGTCGCAGCAGCAACGATGCTCTCTCCCGCTTCCCTTGTTCAAAAATAGTCAGTGCGACACACACATATACATACACGTATATATGTATACTATACAGTCTATACACTGTGACTTTCGAAGCCGCCAACGGCGCGCGCAGTCGTAGCAGAAATATAACGGTCCAACAGTTGCCGGCATTTCTATAGCATTTTCTTACAGCGTGCGTTTGAAAACAATTTTAACTGTGTGTTTTCATGTTTTAAAAAAAATTGTATTATACCGTGTTATAGTTAAATGCAGTACATCTACATATGACGGACGACTCTCACGTTTCAACAATCAATAGAAATACTACCATTGATGCAACATTCTCTCGATTCTTAGGAAATATTCATTCCCACATTTACATATCATATTTCAGCTACCACAAACCAAGAGTTACTGTAATAAATAGTAACAATAACGATCAACACTCTAACACAAGTATCAGCCAATAAAAAATACAACAATTACATAATATAGAATATTTATGAGCATATTTCACTGATCGAGAGAATATTTGTAAATTTGTGAAAATGCAGGGAATCTGTAAATATGATTGTATATAACCTTAATAAAAAATAATTACATGCAACAATATTTTATAACAATTTTCCTTGCGCCTTTCCCATAGTTTATCATCAATCAGCTGATGAAATTTTTACAAATAGGCAACTAATTAAAAAAGCAAATAGCCCGCGCGAACGTCTTAATAGGAATGCGAAATATATTATCCACATCTGCCGCGTGTCCCACGACACACCCGTTTTTTTGAATACTTTTTTTACTATCGCAAAGCTTCCTCTCTAAGGAAGCAAAAGTAAAAATGTTTCATGAGTGCATGTTCTAGTTTGATTGTCATTGTATAAACAAAAGAAAAATTATGTTAGGTTTTAATTCTCAACGTTAATTTATTTGTAAAATCTGATTAAAATATGGAATGTAATTAGAATAATAGTTGAGCGTATAAGAAGTGTAAACTATACTCATATTTTCAACAGTTTTAACTTTTAAAAAGGTTAATTATTATAAAAAAAAATAGTAATCAATGGCATTTTAATTATGATGAATTATTAAAAATAATAATATTTTAGTTGATTATAGTAATTTTTTTTTAGTTAAAGGAAACTGTAAGTAAGAAAACTATCCCATAAACTTTTTTTCGTTTTAAAGGGAAATTAGTTAAACGAATAACGTTACGCAGAAAGTATTAATAAACATTTTTAAAAATGTGTTTTACACTAAATGTTTATAAACTAAAAATTTTAAATTTAACTAACTTCAACTTTAATATTTACGTTGATATTAATTCATAATTACGATTACGTTATAGGCGCTAAATTAATATAAAGTGAAGTATTATAATCGGCGTATAAAACACAAGCACGCACTATACTGGTTTCCGACGTGTATGATTGCACGTATAATACATGACGTATTATACAAGCAATCTATATATGGCAGAGCGGTTGTGTGGGCACGGGTGGGTTTCAATGTACAGCTACCTCCACGCGGTGACTCCTGGATAATTTCCGACATTTGCGAAAATGAACTAAAATCTGCATAAGCGCATACGCACAAACTTCACATCTTGGCGCTATCGCACCAAGCGCGCCAGGTCACCGGTTTGACGTTCAAAGGCCAGGCCGTACTTACGCACTCCCTGGCGGAAGAGCATGAAGGCCTGGCGCTCCTGCTGGTCAGCCCGGAGAGAGGCACCTACAGCTGTTGTGAGAATGTGGGTCAATGTAGCACAGTCCTCCTCCAAGGAATTCTCCCTCACAACCTCGGCTGAATCGTACGCCTCCTGGGGGCGCGGGTGCAGACCGCCGGGCGCTCATCCTGGTTTGGTTTGTGACCTCGAGGCGACGGCGCCATACTCGATTCCTCGGGCAGTTGCGGCCTAAGCCTGCGCAACAGAGTCGGTGGAGTCGCTCTATCTTCCTCGGTTCTCTCGCCGAGGGTTCCTCCTAAGTCGCTCGGAGCACCGTCGAAGTCTAGCTCCACAATTCTCGCTGTGTCGCCAACGACATCTTGCGGAGCCATTTCCGCATCCACCTCGGCCGCGAGGCCGACGAACGAGCAAACAGCGCTGCAAGTGGCTAGGGAATCATGGCGCTTGGAACAAAAGAAGGAGGCTAAGACTGGACTGAGACGCCTTTATTCAGTAGCCTCCGCTCTCGCTTGGACCGAGTCCCAGGTATCGCATCTAAAGAGGCCTGCATCCCCGGGGCTTGCATCGCGTATGATATTTTACGCGGCCTACCCCTTTTCCTCGAAGTTACAACTTCTGGTGTAGCATCGCATGTAGCTGAGTTCGCGGTCGCTCGCGTTACAGGCACCGGAGTTTCGTTCTCCTACTTGATCGCTACGTTCTGCGCGCTCGCAGAGTTACAGAAAGTAATTTTCCTCTGTGGTTGTTGGTATTTTCAGCTGTCTTATAGGTATTTTCTAGACGTTCTCTCCTGCCTCGTCGGTCAGCTGATAAGTGTTTGACCCGAGTTTCGCTACTAGTTTGTATGGGCCGATGAACTTCTGCGCATACTTGTCAGTGCAACTCTCTATCACAAACGATTGGGCATCGTTTTCGTTCCAAACCAGGTGGCCTATCTCAAAACACGGATATTGGTGCGTAACGTCGCAGCATTGCGCTTGCCCGTCCTGCGCATCTCTCGAGCGTTCACTCGCCCGCGCTTTTGATTCTTCCAGATCGCGTATGTGGTTGGTCTATGCGTCGAGCGTTTCATCCTATAGCCTATCAGCAGCAGCAACCTATTGCGCTCTACGCACGACTGCAAGTTCAGCTGGTTGGCGGTCGTAATTCAACATAGCAGGACTAACCAGTCGCACTCTATTGAGCGGTGGTGTATGCGGACACTAGCTCGTGCAGGTATTGGTCTCAGGTACAATAATTATCATCAATGTACGACGAAATCATCGTATTCACTGACCGATTTACGCGCTCAACCGTATTGGTTTGTGGGTTATAGGGCGGAGTGGTCTCGTATCGCACACCGTACTTTTCAAGAAAGTCGTCTATGATGCGATTCTTGAATGCAGTGCCGTTATCCGAGAGACAGATCTCTGGAACACCGTGGCGCAGGAGTACCCTATCGTTGAATTCTTTCAGGACTGTCTTTAAATTCGCTTTGTAGATAGGTATCACCTCTATCCACCGAGGGAACAAGTTCTGAAAAACGAGTATGTACTCTTAACCGCGCACAGTCGTCGGTTCCCGGCTCATTATATCACCGGCGACTACTTGCCATGAGCGGTTAACAATACGCCGTCCCATTAAGCCTGCTGGCGCCCACTTGGTTTGTTAGCACGTCAGACATCTACGCACGCATTTCCCCACGTCCAAATACATCCTGGGCCACGTCCACATACTACATCCAGTGAAGCGGTGCCCTTGCAACTTCAGCGTCCAGGGAGTTAGTCGGCCAGTATAATTGTGCAGCGTTTCCCAACCAACATAGACTATCCTGATCCGTAAACACTCTGAAGTCGTAGCCTGTCACATATAGCCTGAATTTTGTAATTGCCCATATCGCTACCAGGCATTTTCTCTCGGTTGGGCTGTAGTAGTAGACTTCTTACGTCATGGTTCGACTCACGAACTCCAGCACGCGCTCAACTCCATCGATCTTCTGAAGCAACACTGCACCCAAGCCCGTGCTCGACGCGTCAGTTTGTATTACAAATTCTGCGTCGAACTTTGGCCAATATAGAATCGGAGCTCTTGCAATCAGAACTTTTAGCTGTTCGAACGCAGCCTATTGTTCTTAGCTCCAGTAATACCTATTCTTCGTTCTTCCTTATCAGGCATGTGAGCGGCTCGGAAAACGTGGCGAAATTACTCAAGAAATTTCTACGCCACGAGGCCATTCCCATGAAGCACCTTGGCTGCTTCAGGTCCTTATGCGCCGGATATTCCAATATAGGCGCGACCTTCTCGGGGTTGGACTAAAATCCATCATGGTTAACCAGGACGTCGAGGTATTTAACTTTCTCTCGGCAGACGGACACGCTTCTCCAGTTGATGGTTAAACCCGGCGCTTTAAGCCACTCTAACACAAGCTTTAAGATCTCGAAATGTGGTCTTAACTTCACAGTGACTTGCAGCCATTAACGACGGTCATCTTCGTTAGCGACGATCTGCTGGGTCGTGACCGCAACCAGTGACTCGACTGGCGGTGACAAGATATCACTCGGGCCGCCCGCCGCCTCTTCCGGCGGCGTAACATTAGCTGCTCGGGTTACCTCGGCATCGTCGCACTGCGTAACTGTCGCGCTCTGTTCTGTTGGTAGCAGCAGAGTTACCTTAGTTTGCTCTGTCTCCGGCGTGCGCAGTATTGCGCTGGCAGCAGCTGAGCTTTCTCCCGCTTTGCATGTAAATTGTGAATTGAATGGCGGTATCGGTGTGATGCTGGCGGCTCCTCTCTCACCATCAGGTGTTCGCACCTTGCCCCGTAGGTACATGTAGAGGTTATCTGCACCGATCCTGTTATAGGCGGTATAGTCATTCGTGGTGATGTAGTGACGGCAGTGTCCGCTGCGGCCTTCTCGTCCCTCTGTCTGCATCACCGAGCGGGGTGCCGCCGGACTTTCTTTCCCTGCATGCACGTTTATGGAGGCCATTATTGGGGAAGCAGGGGTAACAGTGGCCTCAGCTACTTTCCCTCGCCTGCGTTTCCTGCTCGATTCTGACACTGGAATCCGATTCAAGCAGTAAATCGAAGAGATGTGAAGGTGGAGGGAAGCGCTTCACATCGCTCCACTGCTGTTCAATGTAGAGTGCATCCACACTTGCGCTTATACGCTATAGTACATGGCACTCGGAGTCATGGGCCATCTGGCGTCTGCTGACGGTCGGATAGATGCGTTTGCAATCGCTCGCACAGCCTCGCGTGCAACTTCTTAGAAAAGCTACAATCCAAAAACGGAGGAGACCGATGCTAAGTTGCGTACGATACTAACTTTTAAATATTGTCTTCGGGGGAGAAAGGTATTATATGTATGTATATATTAAAAATATACGAACATTGAGATTAGATAGACTGTTAACAATATAATAAAAATATTTCATTTTTTTTAGCATAGTTCTGTAACTACCTAATTGCAAACCTTTATACTGCTTAAATAAATAAGTAATTAAATATAAAATGAATATTATTGTGGCAGTTATGATTAACTCAAAAATCTTATGCTTCCGCCTATGTTGTACAAACTGTATAACTCATGGAAATAATTTTAATTAACTTGTTAATAATTTATACGTATTTTATCCCCGACCTTCACAGCGCACAATTCAGTGCGTTCCTAAATTGACCTAATCTTAACTCATGTCCAGAGCTACCCTACTATAGACATAAAAGTTATTTAAAAACAATTTATTGATATTCTGCAACAGAGAAATGGTTTCAATCATGAGAAAATTATTTCTTGGTTATCTAATTTGCTGTTCTCTCTATTTACGCTTTTCCAATGTTTAGCAAGTTTTATGCGCAAACGATTACAATGAATCAATCTGATACTAAGAGAAAATCTTATTGGGCTTATTCACATCACAAACACGATCTCCAATTTGTAAAAAAAAAAATATTAAAAATGTGTTGTCCATATACAGAGTTGAAAATGTGATTTTTTCAGGTTATTTTTAAAATGAAAATTTAATATAATTTAATTTTTTTATAATGGAGTTTTTATAATTTTGGAGGTCATATTTGCTTGTAGTACAGCTTTTATAAAATGCATAACATGCCTCAAATATTAAGTTAATAAAGTTGGCACTTATATAGCTAGTACAACATAGGACGAAGCATAACGTTTTTAAATTAACCATATCTGCCCCTATAATGTTCTTTTAATATTTAATTACTTGTTTATTTAAGTACCATAAAAATTTGAAATTAGTTACAGGACAAATTTAAAAAAATTAAATGATTTTATAATATTATTAACAGACTATCTAAAATCTCATAGTTCGTATATTTTTAAGATATACATACATATAATACTTTACTCCCCTAAGACAAGATGTAAAATTTAGTATCATACACAAAGTAGCAGCGGTCTCCCCCGTTTTTGTATTGTAGCTTTTCTAAGAAGTAGCACGAGAGGCTGTGCGGGCGCGTGCAAATGCGTCTACCCGGCCGTCAGCAGCCAAGCCGCCCAATACTCCGAGTGAGATGCGGTATAACGTATAAGCTCGAGTGTACACGCACCCTACGTTGAACAGCGGTAGAGCGCTGTGTAGCGCTCTCCTCCACCTTCACATCTCTTCACTTCATTGCTTAAAGCGGACCCCTTCCAAGCCCGATGCGTGGGATCTCCATAGACAAAGCAGACAACAACCCACCTCGAGATTGAATGCTGCTTACCTGGCTGTGGCGTCTCTGCAGCTTCTGAGCAATAAACCCATATACCCCAATAACCCACAAAGCGCAACAACCCATAAACTACAGTAACCCACAAATCGCAATAACCCATAAACCCCAATATCACATGTATCCTAATAACCCATAAATCCCGATAACCCATAAACCCCGAAAATCCACAAACCTCAATAACCCGCAAAACCTAATAACCCATTATCGCCAATAACCCCTCAAATCCAATAATCCATAAACCCCACTAAACCATAAAACCTACTAAACCATAAAGCTCAATAACCCACGAACTCCAATAAACTCCAATCAAAACATAAACCCCAATAACCCATAAACCCCAATAATCCACAAACCTCAATAACCCATAAACCATAACAACCCACAAACCCACAAATCCCAATAACTCATGAACGCCATTAATCCATAATCACTAATAATCCATAACCGGCAATAAAAAATAAACCCCAATAAACCATAAAGCCCAATAGCACATAAAGCCCAATAAACCAGGAACCCCAATAACCCCAATAACCGATAAGCCCAAAACACCCATTAACCCCAATAAACCTTAAACCTCGATAAACCAGACACCCTATAACCGATACACTCGAATAACCAATGTAGCGCAATAACCCATAAAATCCATTAACCCATAAAACCCAATAACCCACAAACCTTAATAACCCATAAAATCCAATAAGCCATAAACCCAATAAACCCAATAAACCCATAAATCCTTATAACCCACAAACCTATATCACCAACAAAACCAAATAACCCACAAATCCCAATAACCCAGAAAGCCATATAACCCATAATCCCCAACAACACATAAACCCAAATAAAAATATAAACCCCATAAATCCATAAACCCCAATAACCCATCAATGCCAATAACCCATGTTGGAATGCATGGGTGAGTAATAAAGACATTGAGGTTAATTAATAAAGTAGATATATTGAATTAATATATATCTCTAAAAAAAAACTTTAAAAAAAGTTAAATGGTTAGACGAGTTTGATGCATTGCGTAATATTATGCATATCAATAACATAATTTGTTTACAATGAAATTACAGCTTAAAAAACAACTGAGATCAATAAAAAAGTCAAGTTTATAAAAATAACATAACATAATTTGTTTACAAATAAATTACAGATTAAGAATCAACTGAGATCAATATAAAAAGTTAAGTTTATAACATAATAACATAATTTGTTTACAATGAAATTACAGATTAAGAAACAACTGAGATCAATAACAAAAGTCAAGTTTATAACCATATTATCTTATTTATAATGCAGCAAACAAAAAATTATTGTGTTTAATTGAGGGTTGAGTCAAATGATTGCTACGAGGGTAGTTCAATAAGTCTTTAGAATGACCAACAGATGGCGCGCGAATCGCTCCAAATCATCTGTTTTCAGTCAGCACCACTCCCGACTAGATATATGGTGCAGTCACAGTCCACATCTTCTGAGTTTACGTGTTTTTATAACCAATTGAAAAAAAAAAAAATTGCTTGTTAAGAAAAATGGAAAAAAAACGAGTTCAGAGCGGTAATTAAACATTTTCATTTAAAGGGTTTAACTCCATATGAGATAAAAAATGAATTGGACTCAGTTCATGGCACATCTGCCCCTGCCTTAGCAAAGGTTTATAACTGGGTAAATGAATTTAAGCGTGGTCGTACATCAATAAGTGACGAACCACGTTCAGGAAGGCCCGTAGAAGCAACTACTCCGGAAATCATCAATAAAATCCACGATATGGTGTTGAAGGATAGAAGATTAAAAGTGCGTGAGTTAGCTGAGGCCACAAGGATATCTATAGGTGCAGTTGTTTCAATTCTACATGAAAAATTAGGCATGAAAAAGCTATCGGCAAGATGGGTGCCGCGTTTGCTCTCAGCTGAGAATAAACGCAATAGAGTGGTCGCCTCTGAGGCTCTTTTGGCGCGCATAAGTCGGAATCCTGAGGAATTTTTTCGTCGATTTGTGACTGTGGATGAAACATGGATACACCACTACACTCCTGAGACAAAGGAACAATCCAAACAGTGGATTTCCACAGGCGAACCAGCTCCAAAGAAGGCAAAGACCGTAAAGTCAGCTGGTAAGGTTATGGCTACAGTTTTTTGGGATGCACGTGGAATTATACTTATTGACTACTTGGAAAAGGGTAAAACAATTACTGGTGAGTATTATGCATCATTATTAGAGCAGCTGAAAGAAGAAATTTAAAAAAAACGACCACATTTGGCGATAAAAAAATTCTATTTCAACACGACAACGCCCGAGTTCACACATGCTTCGTTTCAATGGCTAAAATTGAAGAACTAAAATTCGAATTGGTCGAACACCCACCGTATTCACCAGATTTAGCCCCCAGTGACTTTTTCTTATTTCTAAACTTGTAAAAATGGCTCGGTGGACAGAGATTTACGGACAACGAAGACGTCATTGCCTCTGTAAGTGCTTATTTTGAGGAACTTCCGAAAACGCACTTTTATGAAGGATTAAAAAAACTTAAATAGCGATTGACCAAGTGTATAGAGCTCCAAGGAGATTATGTTGAAAAATAAAAAAAAATTTACCCAAAAAAAATTGTTTTTATACTTTATTCTAAAGACTTATTGAACTACCCTCGTAACTTAAACTTAAGTAATATATTTATCAATTATAAACAACTCTCAAGATACATTACTACGTAACTTGCCATGCCCGTTTCGTTTTGTTCATAGGTGAACAACAAAAATTTTATATTTATAAATATGTATCGTGTAATCTACATTGGAAATATATTATTATATTAAAATAACAATTCTATAAGATTATGTACACAAATAAGATATGCAGATTGTGACTGATAGACAACACACCATAAATAAAAAGAAACGGGCATAGCAAGTTACGTAGTAATGTATCTTGAGAGTTGTTTGTAATTGATAAATATATTACTTAAGTTTAAGTTAGCAATCATTTGACTCAACCCTCAATTAAACACAATAATTTTTTGTTTGCTGCATTATAAATAAGATAATATGGTTATAAACTTGACTTGTTATTGATCTCAGTTGTTTCTTAATCTGTAATTTCATTGTAAACAAATTATGTTATTATGTTATAAACTTAACTTTTTATATTGATCTCAGTTGATTCTTAATCTGTAATTTAATTGTAAACAAATTATGTTATGTTATGTTTATAAACTTGACTTTTTTATTGATCTCAGTTGTTTTTTAAGCTGTAATTACATTGTAAACAAATTATGTTATTGATATGCATAATATTACGCAATGCATCAAACTCGCCTAACCTTTTAACTTTTTTTAAAAGTTTTTTTTTAGAGATATCACTTCTTTTTCAGCTAACTTATTAAAAATGGTTATAAACTTGACTTTTTTATTGATTTTTGAAGCTGTAATGATCTTAGTTGGTTTTGAAGCTGTAATGTCATTGTAAACAAATTATGTTATAGATATGCATATTATGCAATGCATCAAACTCGCCTAACCTTTTTACTTTGTTTAAAAGTTTTTTTTTTTAAGATAATCATAATATATTGTTTTGAAATTTTATATTTTGACAATTCCAACATTACAATATTTTTTTAAATACATGAATACAACCAGAAGTAGTAATATAACGTAGTATGTTTATTAATAATACATTCTTATTCCAATAATGACACTTGGTTTAAACAATAGTGTTATAAGCCGAGGATAGAACCTAAGCAAACCCTTTTTGTGAAATTTGAAGACTTAACTCCAACCAGAACTGTAGTAGAGATGATGATTTGCAGTAGTACGCCAATCCATTCCCAGTTCCGAATCAACTAGCCATATTTTTCAGCAGTTATTAAGCAATCAAAGTATTATTTTGGTCATGTTCTGGTCTATGTCACTAGTGAATACACTCCTGTATATTATAAAATCTGAAAATAAAGAAAAAAGAGAATAAATGTTGTGTTTGATGTTATAAAAGTAAAATATACCCTGGTAGAAAGTTAACGTTGGAATTCAGATATAATGTTGTATTTCCAAAATTATAATTGGCTAAAGTTAGTAGATCCTTTGTGACAACCGTAATAAAAAAATTGACCTGGCAAATAGAAAATTTCTCATAAGCACCTATTAAATTATGCGTTTCTTCTGCTGAGCCGTCAACAAAAAATCAGTTAAATTGTTTAGAATAGACGATATTCAGCTAAAATTCAGTTCAAATTCTACCAAGGTATTTAAAAAATTACTTTTATTAAGTGTTCAGACTTATTAATTAATTATAATGAAGTTTATAAATGAGTGCATTCCAAATTTTCAACGGAACCCCACATTTACAGAAGATATGTTTAGGTCATGTGGAAGAAATTATAAAATTTTTTATTTTTCACTAGAGAGCCACCTTAAGAGTGTCAGTAACCTAACCCTACACATACATACACATATATAAAAGACATATATGATCTGACATGCATGTTCTCATGTAGGTGTGGATTTATTAGAAACATCAGGTAGAATCTGTGTGTGCAAGATTACCAATGATGAAATCTCGATGTGATGTTCTTGACAGATATTCTCATCTCAGTGTTCGAGTCAGTCGCAGGCACTATATATGATTATGGTGGCATATGCAGTGATTAATGCAAGACGTATAATTTTTGGCGTACATAATTGTTTAATTTATGTAGAGACAGCCTAGCGTAACAGTTTTTACTTGACTGTCTTTGTTAGCAGTTCCACACCGAACCCTATGGGACGCGTGGTCAAAATTTACAGATAGGTGTTTGTATGACAATGTAAACTACAACACTTGACGTAAGGACAAATTGAAATATTGTTTTAATATCTTCAAACAAATCACCATGCAAAATTTCAATCCTCTAACTATAATAGTTTTTAATTGAGAGCAACAACAAAATTCTCAATAATTACACGATTACTTGTTTTCCAATTTTGTTTTCGCTTTCAATTGAAAACTATTATAGTTAGAGGACTGAAATTTTGCATGGTGATTTGTATGAAGATTTTAAAACAATATTTCAATTTGTCCTTACCTCAAGTGTTGTACATTGTCATACCTCAAGTACCTCAAGTAGTTTACATTGTCATACAAACACCTATCTGTAAATTTTGACCACGCGTCCCATAGGGTTCGGTGTGGAACTGCTAACAAAGACAGTCAAGTAAAAACTGTTACGCTAGGCTGTCTCTACATAAATTAAACAATTATGTACGCCAAAAATTATACATTTTACATTAATCACTGCATATGCCACCATAATCATAGATAGTGCCTGCGACTGACTCGAACACGGAGTTGAGAATATCAAGAACATCACATAGAGATCTCATCGTTGGTAATCTTGCACACACAAATTCTACCTGATGTTTCTAATAAATCAGGTCAGAATGATATACTCATATATGTCTTTTATATATGTGTAGGGTGAGGTTATTAACACTCTTAATACATAGATTATGGATGTGGCCTCTATGTATGTTTTTTGACTGCTAAGGCCTTAATAGTTTTTCACAGATATCTTCTCTACTCTGTAATATTTGACACATGTGTGTCATAATAGTATATACAAATTTATATATAAGTTATTTTTTTATTCTGGAATGCACACATCCGAAAACTTCACTATAATCGCCCGTACTTTTGTGATAAGCAAGTTATTACCTTTTTATAAATAAAATTATGCACTTGTGCTCTTAGACGAAGAAGTGTATATCTTGAGTAGTAAATACAATTGATCACGCCTATGATTTCTTGTGATGTGGTAAATCTTGTTATTTTACAGTAAATGTAAATAGTTTTTATATATTAATCCACAAGTGTCAATATATACAATCACACAATAGGTTAGAATCACCACTTCGCATTTATCGCAAGTAAACGTCGTAAACACAATGCAAAAGTATTTAAATTCCAACGAATTTCGAAAAAATCAGATAAAAAGTAATTGATGGCGAAGATTAAACGTTGTTATTCAACAAAAATAAAGCTCAGCTGATAGATACATGCATGAAAAAATCACTATATATATATATAGATGCATGTATGCGGCGCATGCGCACAACGCCGCATATTGCTTTCCCACAAATTTCTGTAACATTGCTTTCCCACAAGTTTCTCTATAGCAGCCGTACACAATATAAAGCGTAATATAAAGCATACTTCAGTTTTCTTTCCAAAACTTTCAATATTGTTGATAAAAGTACAAATTATAATCAACTATTCGGCTCTACAGGTATAATGATTGCAGGCAGCATCAAGTAGCGCGGGATAAAGAAAGCTGTGGAGTGTGGGAAAGCATTTCTCATCAAGCCTTGTCAGCGGCCAACTTCACGGTCTAACCACTGGTCAGACCAACCGTACCGTATATAAATATAGAGACATAATACGAACTAAGCATGTTTTTTGTAAAAATTTTTATTGACAATTAAGAATACGCATCAAATAAATATTTGAATAAGTCAAAAAACCACAACCACATTATAATCAATTGTAAATAATGAATTAAAATACTTGCTGCGGCCAACTTCAAGGTTCTACCACTGGTTACACTGAACCAAAAAGAGATAATGATATCGAGCATTTGGAAATACCGACTCGGTTATTTTGTAAAAAAACGACTTGTTGGCCAATATTTTTGTTGAAAATCAAAGTTTATCGCACGGTGTACTAATATACGTAAAATAAGTGAGGTACAATAGACATAAGCATATTTTTCTTTACAATGAAAAATCGCGACACCAATATAGAAGTAAATAGTGTCGCGTGCGCCGAAGTGTCGTCTGCTTCTCAAACTCGCCTTCGTGGCGCTCCCGCGCCACTTGATACAGTCGGCGATAGCCTAGTCGGCAATACGTGCGCTCACATCGGAGTCTTGTAGCCGAGTAGCTATATAGTATTGCGTGTACATATAGTATAGGCGCGAGACATGTGGAGTACGCTCGCTCTCGCGTGAGCTTGCCTGCTTGCATGCTTGTAATCGTCGCGTACCAAGAGATTGCGCGACGAGTATCAAAATGATACTTAGAGTCAAGATTGTTGTATTTATCTTTATATTACAACATGCCTCCTTAAATCAACAATCTTGATTCTTTTACATCTTCTTAATTCAGATTATATTTAACGTTTTCCTGTTGTTCAGAAATTTGGTTTTATCTAGACTCTTTGTTAACATGTCTGCTAAATTAAACTGAGAATCTATTTTTACAATATCGATAACTCCATTTTCATAATTTTCATTTATGTATTGATATTGCACTTCAATGTGCTTTGAGTTTTTCGTAAAATTTCCATATTTTGCCATAGCAATTGCACCTGAATTGTCTTCGTACATTTTAATAGGTTTATCGAATTTTACATTAAATGATTCGCTTAGTAAATTTCTAACAAATAATATTTCTGTCACTGCTTCTGACATTGCAGTGTATTCGGCGAAAGTAGAACAGTTTGTGACTAAAGTTTGTTTATGTGTTTTCTAAAAAATTAAGTTTCCAAATAATCTAATTACAAAACCTGTTGTAGATTTTCTATCTATATTGTCGCCTGCATAATCAAAATCTACCATACAGTCTAGTATTCAGGTATTAACATTATTGCAGTAAGTTAGTTTTTAGCGTTTAGTTTTATACAAATACTTTAGAATTCGCATTGCATATTTATAATGCGTTTGATGATAACAACTTTGGTATCGACTTAAATAATTTACGCTGTACGCAATATCTGGCCTTGTGCCTGTACTTATATATAATAATTCGCAAATTAAATTTCTGTATTGTATATTTTCATCGATTTCACTAGCTTGTTCTAGTTTTAGGTTAGACTCCATTGAAGTATCATATAGTATTGCATTTTCTAAATTATATTTTACAGCTAAAGATTTAATATATTTTGTTTGAATTAGTCATTTTATCTCTATTTTCACTATAATCTATATCAATACCAATATAATTCTTAACTTTTCCCAAGTCTTTCATTGCAAATCTTTCCATTAGACTAGCTTTTACTTTGTTTATTTTATTTTTATCTTTGCAACAAATTAAGAGATAATCTACAAAAACTAATATGTATATTGGATATTTGCTTGTATTGTTTACATATAGACAGTAATCATAATTACTTCTAATAAAATTTAACTTTTACAAATTCGTTGAAGCAATCATACCAAGCTCGAGAGCTTTCTCTTAAACCATAAAGTGAGTTAATTAATTTACAAGCGTTATTGTCACCAGTTTCATAACCTTTGGGCTCATTAATATACACTTCTGTTTTTACATGACCATTTAAAAAGGCTGTCTCGACATCCATTTGTTCAATGAATAAATTATCTTTACAACTGTATGACAATAAAATTTTCAAAGTTTGCATTTTACCTACTGGTGAATAAACATTTTCAACAACCTATAAACCTCAATAAACCATAAATCCCAATAAACAATAATCCCCAATTACCCATAAATCCGAATAACCCGTATACCCTAATAACCCATAATACAAAATAAACTATGACAATAATTTTGGCTAATTCAAACAAGATTATTGCGCCGCACATGCAGGCTTTAACGTTAATTTTATTCGAGGGTTGAAAGAAATTGTACACGGGATTTAGGATAATACTGTGAACACTTGTGGTTTATTCGATTCTACTTACAAAAGTTGAGCGTCAGCTGCTCGAATTCGCAGCTAATTTTACAATTTCTCTATTGATATACTACATCTACTTATACTATAAATTAGCTACGGTGAGCACGCGGTACGGTGGGAAACGGTAAATGTGTGGGATGGGAAGAAGCTACTCCTCAGGGACGCGAATTCAAATGATTTCCGGCGACGAAATACACGAGGAAAAGGCGGCGACGCGACGCTCGACACGCACGCGGCGCAAGCTTTACAAAACTATTAGCCGAATATATGTATATATATATAATTATGTTCCCGCACTAAGCACGAAAGTATTCTGTGCAACTTACTCTTTAACGAGAATCTGATGTGGCCTCCTTCGATGACACAGGTTGGTAGGCTCACACAATAGACGAATAATCTAATCTCAGTAATCCCCACGAGGTGTTCTTTGATATCGGTATTCGTACGGAGCTATTGTCGAAAAACGAAGTGTCGGTATACGTAGCTCAGTACGAAGTGGACTCGTCGTCCTTCGTCAACGCGGCGCTCAAATTTCGGTAGTGTGGACAGAGCCCGCCTGGGGGCGCAGGGCATGCTTTGGCGAAGGAGACAGAGAAGTGCGAAGGAGCAAAGGGAAGCGTCTGCTCGCGGTGATGTCATGCTATGCGGCATACGGCCGACGGCCTGCGGACGGAGTTGGAGAGGACTAGGAAGGACGAGTGGCCAGAGCGAGGAAGTGCGACGAGGGATGCAGCAGGAAGGATTTCTGGGCGATAGTGCCGACGAAGGGGCACGATGGCAAGAGTTTCCGGACCCCGGACGGAGTATTTGCAGCAGGAGCAGTGGGCACGATTAACCTCGAAGAGGTTATGTTTATATGCAGCTTCCACTGCATTCACCCACTGCCTTTATTATCAGGTGAGATCAGTGTTTGGTGTGTGACTGTAATCTCCCTTTACTAATGCTGTGTTGTTTCCAGGTGTCTGTCGAGTACTTCGGAGGCTATTGCTGCTGCTGTTATGGGGGAGCGGCCCACGAGTTGAGCTACATTGCTGTATCTGCGGGACCACCCTGCCTCTGCAAACCCTCCAGACCAGGTAAGCGGGTTCCAATTTGATGTACATGTCTGCTGTAGACTAATCCTTGTTTATATTTTCTAGGATGTATGCTGCAAGCCTCCTTCACGTTTAGAGAAGCAGCCGCTCCGTCCAAGGTGGATCTATCCATGCCCTTCAAGGCGCACAATCAGGTGGGTATCATTCCAATACTATTCTACTTCTCTCCCCAGTTTCTAGTCTTTTGTGTTTTCTTAGGTTGGTTCGAGGGGACAGGAGTAAGGAGAGGAGACGCCAGAGCATGCTCAGCGTACCCCAGCCGAGGTCAGCCAGCTTCCACCTATGCGAGGCTTAATGGGAAGGCAGCTACGCGTCTTCTTCAGCTGCTTCAGGGCATGAGAGCTCGCTTGCTCTGTGTCGTCCGATGGAATAGTGTATGTGTATGTATACGTGTATAGTGAGTGAGATGGGTAAGTAATGTGATCTCGTTCACATTGTGTAACACGCACAAAATGTGGTGTTACAAAACAATCAATCCCAGTAAATCATAAACCCCAATAAACCAACAAACCCTATATCCCATAAATCCGAATAATCCATGTAGCTTAAAATACTCCATGAACCCCATAAATCCGTAAATTCCAATGACCCACAAACCTCAATAACCCACAGAATCCAATAAGTCCTAAACCCAAAAAAAAACCTTAATAACCCTTAAAGCCACATAACCCATAATCCCCAATAAATCACAAACCTCAATAACCCACAATTCCCGATTACCCATAAACCTCAATAACCTATAAACGCAAATAAAATAATAAATTCCATAAACCCATGAACCCCAATAAACCACAAACCCCAAATAACCATAAACCACAAACCCCAAATAACCATAAACCCCAAGAACCCGTTAATCCCAATAACCTATAAAATAGTTATTTAGACCATAGTCCTTAATAACTCATAAAACTCAACAGCCAATAAACCTCAATAGAAGATCTCGAACATGTTCCGGGCTCTGGATCATGTACTGTCTATAGATGTGCATGGGGAAGATCACAATCACCTAAGAACTGACAATTGTCTGACAAGTCAATATTCACCGAAGTATAGCGGCGAATGATCTACTAGAAAAGATTCTTCAATATCACGACGCAAACATCCTACTTATCTCTGAACGAAGACAAGTTATTAGATACGTACCAACATGGTTCATCAACAAGCTCGAGGAAGCAGTCATATGGATACTGGATCCAACGAAAGCCCCCATCACAAGCCATGGATCTGTAAACGAATTCGTGTGACTGAAATGGGATAGCATTATGTATGTAGGATGCTATCTCATGCCATGCGGTAATATGAATACGTTTTATACTAAGTTAAAAGAAGTTGAGGATTTTCTCCAAAATGCAGTTGCATACTGTTAGCCTTATTGTACGAGTGGGGATCAGGCAAAACCATCTTGAGAGGTAAGAGTATCTTAGACATGACAGTTATGCTAGGACTTTTTGTATTGAGCGACGGTAGTACTACCTTCAGGAGACCTTGTCATAGGTAGACGGTCCCGGATGTGCCCTTCGCCACGGAGAACATAGCTGGGACGTGATTGGCAGGTGATTGAACACTATGATGCCAGCGACCATCAGTACATCACTGTGTCTGCTGGACAGTCTTCTGATGGTGGTATAGACGGTGCTTCCCGTCCTTCAAGTTGGAATCTTTCCAAGATCGACCGTGCGAAGTTTGAATCAGCCCTGAGAGAAGAAACGCGTAACATCGAAATCGGGAATAAGGAAGGAGCAGAGGACGCAGAGTTAGAGGCCATGGTATATTCTGTCATGCAGCTTCTACATAAAGCTTGTGCTGTATCCATGCCCCGAAAACGCTTAGACCCAAGCAAGGAGCGATCAGTGTACTGGTGAAACAACGAAATCGCGAATATTCGAAAAATGTAATCAACACTTACGCAGACGAGCACAACACACCCGACGTAACCGACTGGAAGAAGCAGAGACAATAACGTCCGCGTACAAGAAAGCATAGGAGGAACTAAATAATGCTATTAAAATATACAAGGTTTTTTACTCGAAAAAACTCTGCGACGAAGTGGAAACAGACTCCTGGGGTTTTGCCTACAAAATAGTTCTACGAAAACTCAGCAATTTTCGGAAACCGAGCCTACGAGTAGACGAATCCTTGGAGAGCATAGTAGACACTCCATTTCCCGAACACGAAAAAAGACTACATGATGAGGAAATTGCAGCCGGACAATACTCTGACTTTGCCGAAGCAAAGCTCAATATCGCGGTAAGATCATTAAAGAACAACAAAGCTCTAGGACAGGACGGAATACCATCTGAGATCCTTAAATTCACATTCAGGATCTGTCCGAGTCTCTTGCTGAAAATGTACAACAGCAGTCTCAGAGCTAGAATTTTTCCGAAAAGGTGGAAGATTCAGAGGCTTATGTTTATCAACGAGGGAAAAAGAGACCCCAACGCAGCATCGGAAAATAGACCTCTGTGTATGCTAGATGCAGCTGGGAAATTACTCGAAAAGCTAATTAAACCGCGACATTTGCAGGCAGTACAAGCACGCGATATCCTCTCGTCTAAATAATTTGGATTTAGAAAGAACAAATCGATCATAGATGCTGTTCCAGAAGTGGTGAAGACCTACAACAAAGAACAAACGAAGAACCAACATCCAAAAGCAGTAGTACTTCTAACCACGTTAGACGTTAAAAAGCCACTAAGGAAGAAATACAAGATACCAAATTACATCTTGCGCGTGGTACAAGAATATCTGAAAGATAAATGGCTATTATACGACACTTCGGAAGGTTCTCGAAGGCTCAGGACTGTGTAGAGCAATTCGCGAAACGCTTAAGCAGTCCAACTCTAAGCGTTAATGATGAACCATATATCGGTCATTCAAGTGAACCTCCACAGAAGCCAATTAGCCAACAGTCTTCTGACTTAAATTATATCTGAGACGAAGGCTGGTGTGCTACTAATCAGTGAGCAGTACCGTGACTGAAAGGTACGTACGTGGTACAAAGACACATTTGGGACAGCAACAATCGACGTGGACCCACAAACCACCCGAGCGGACGAACACAGGGCCGGAAGCGACTTTGTGTTGGTAAGAAGCAGATGCGTATCTTACTTAAGCTGCTACTTTCCCCGAACATCCGTATTTGGCAATTCAGGTGGAGTCTGGACGAGCTACAAGATGCGATCCGCGAGATGCAAAGCAACATCGTTGTCGCCGGCGACTTCAATGCTCGAGCATTGACAGGGACGGAGCCAAGACTCTCCTGAGAGAGACTATGGGTCCCATTCACCGAGCCTGTGATGCATCCATGCCGCGTAAGGGAACGCGACATGGAAACCGCCCAGCTTACTGGTGGTCGGACAAAATCGCGGAAATGACATCGGTTGCGAACCGCATCGGAAGAAGAGCGCAAAGAACACAAAATAGACAGGAAACAGCCCCTGTGTCGGCTCAGCATACAGCAGCACATCGATGGCTCCGACATGAGATTAACAGGAGCAAAGCACAGGGCTGGAAAAACTTGAGCGAGGAAGTCAATTGACACGTATGAGGCTGAGGCTACAAGATCGTGACCAAGAAACTCTGTGTGCTCCTGAATCATGCTTTTGACGAAAACTTCAAGGCTCGAATCGAGGGCACTCTGTTCCCAACACACCCGCTAAGGTAAGACCAGGAGGAAACCGCTGAAGTAGTAGAGATTTCCCTATTCTCCACCGGGGAGTTGAGGATCGCCTCCAAAATTATTCGGAGCAGAAAGGTTACTGGGCCCGACGGGACACCAGCTGAGATATTGAAAATCATCGCGGTGAGAGCACCGTTTCTGTTGCTGAACATGCTCAGCGCGTGTCTTAAGGTGAATGTCTTCGACATCCTCTGGAAGGTTGCAAGTCTTGTGCTGATCGGCAAAAATAAGGGAGGTGATCCCCGGCTTCCGTCGCCTAACAGGCATCTGTGCATGTTGGACCACGCCGGAAAGCTATTGGAGACGATGTTCAAACCATGGCTACAGGGAGTACTGTGCAGGCTGCCGGCGATTTAGCTGACCAGTACGGTTTCACAAAACAGCGATCAACGGTAGACGATATACGACAGGTAGTACGGCTGGAAAGAAACGCGTAGACTGGAAACCGACATTCCAGAAATATCGCACTCTTTGTTACGCTGGACGTTTAGATTGCTTCATGCGGGTGATACGAGACTATCTAAGCGACCGTATTCCCCGCTATGAAACAGAAGAAGGCCAATGCTATATCTCAGCGCCGGCGTAGCACAGGGCACGATCTTTGTCCCTGATTTTTGGAGTATCGATGCCCTGTTACCACTTGGGCTACCGATAGGGGTATACATGATACCCTGCGTTGATGATGTCGCTTTAGTCCTCATCGCGTAGGACTTTGAAAAGGCACAATATATGCTTAACCAGGCAATGCGCAGGATCTCGCGATGGGTGAGAGAACACGGACTCGACTTGGCAGCTACTAAGACAGAAATTGTGCCCTTCAGTGGAAAACGGATAGAGACCATCTTCCCTATGTATGTGAAGGACACGGAGGTTTCGACAAGGAGGGAGTATACGTGTCTGGGATTCAAACTAGACACTAAGCTTACTTTCTTTCGTCACCTAGCGTATGCAGCGGATAAAACAGCGAAAAAGACTGCAGAGCTGAGCCGTCTCATACCGAACACGAGTGAATTGAAAGCGAGCAATCGTCGACTACTCATGTCAGTCATTACATCCATTTTATTGTACGGTTCTCAAACATGGGCCGATGCAATGGAGAAAGACTCATACCGGATTCGACTAACTTCCGTTCAGCATAAAGGGAGTCCCAGAGTCACCAGCGCCTATCGTAAGGTCTCGGGACCCACAGTACTCTTTACTGCGGGAATCATCCCAATCGACCTACACGCGACGAAGCGCAAGCGAATCTATGAACGGAAGAAAGCAGGAGAGGACAGAACGACAGTCCATAGAGTGGAATAAAAACAACCATGGAAACGTGGCCACGATCCTGGACAACCACAATCAAGGATAAATAAACAGCAAGGCTGATAGACCGGCCGGCCCCCTGGATTAACAGAGACCACTACCCCACTCGGATAGTAGTAGGTTCATACTGTGCAAGATCATTATTTCCAACTTTATGGCTCCGGCTGAGCTGTTTGCCAGGTTGTTGACGTAGTCGTCTATTGCCTTGAGAATTATTTTCATATCCTCCAGGGCAGCTCTCATGTCACGTGGGGTGTTGTCTTGGAGTTCCTCGGCCATTTTTCTCCTCTTTTTTTGGAGTTTGTCGCATCTTTTTGAATTTGGAGTAGCCTCCTTTTGGTCTCCTCCCATTATCGTTGCCTAATATTGTCTTCAGTCAAGACCATTCTCTGTGGCGTACTGTTGCCGCTAAAAGATTCCCGTTCTGATGTTCTGCGGTTGCTGCTGCGCAAGACAGCGTTAGACCAGGGATTTTTTGGTTTTCTCACTCTTTGCTAAGCCCCTCCCCAAAATCATTATCTGCCATATCTCTTTCGATATTCCATGATATCAGGCCGTGTCCTAAAGTGGTTACCGCATGAGGTAGTGGTGTGAGCACGGCTATGGCTATCCCCATTTCCATAAGCATTTGGGGCCTGTGACGGGAAAAGTACAAACAAAACATCCTGCGCACGTATCCTTAATAATTGGCATCCTGGTACACCCGCAGATGCGACGTGTTGTCGTTGGGAGCCACCACGTAATGCACGCTTTATGTACGATGAAGCGTCCCTTGTGCATATATGCGGTATACGTGCATTAGTTTTCCGCATGTAGTAGTGTGCGATCTGGTGTGGTAAGTTCTTGCCCTGCAAGATTGCATCTGTAGCCCGACTCTGACGGTCCTGCTAATACCCGTCCACTCCGCGTTTCTTCTTTCTTAATTCGTCTCTTGTCTTTGTCATACCTTATCCATTTGCTTTTGGGTGATACCCGTTCATAGGGCCCCCGTATCATTTGCTTTCAGGCGATAGCCGCTTAAAAGGCTCCCGTCTCACTTGCTTCTAGGCAATACTCGCTCATATGGCCGCTGTCATACTCACTCTTACCTCATGCTGTCTTGGTTCACGCGGCAGGGGGTTATTACAGGCGCCAAGGTGATGGACCCACGTTCTGTCTTACACGTTGGGTGTTGTTCAGCGACTGGTGCTTGTTGTCGTGTTCTTGGTTACAATTTAGTCATCTTCTGATTGCCAGTCGAAATGGAAATTCGTCCGACTACAAGCCCCGATAGAAGGACAGCTGCGCTTCCTCATGCTAGGAAGACTGTGCCTCGGCCACGCTCATTATTGCCACGTCACATTATTGTTATTGTCATTATTATATATTATTTTAAATACTATATTATATATTTTTATATATTATTTTAAATACTATATTGTATATTTTTATATATTATTTTAAATACTATATTATATATTTTTATATATTATTTTAAATACTATATTATATATTTTTATATATTATTTTAAATACTATATTATATATTATTATATGTTATATATTATTAAGAGTGATTATCAGCGAGGGAAAAGGAGACCCCAAACAGCATCGGGAAATCGACCTCTTTGCATGCTAGAGACAACTGGGAAATTACTCGAAAAACTAATTAGACCGCGACTCCGGAAGGTTATACAAGTAGGCGGAGGCCTCTCGTCTAAACAATTTGGATTCAGGAAGAACATATTGACCATAGATGCTGTTCGAGAAGTGATGAAAGGAGTAGTACTTGTAACCACGTTAGATGTTAGAAATGCTTTTAACTCTGCAAAGTGGTATAGCATGCTTTAGCCACTGAGCAAGAAGTACAAGATACTAAATTATCTCTTGCGCATGGTACAAGACTATCTGAAGGATAGATGGCTACTATACGACACTTTGGAAGCACGTCGAAACAGAGAAGTCTCAACGGAAGCAGTCCAGGGGTCCAACCTCGGCCCCGACTTGTGGAACATATCTTACGACGGGATATTAGATATAGGCTTACCCACGGGATTCTTTATTATCTGATACGCCAATGATCTTGGAATTGTTGTCGCAGCCAGAACCAAAATGGAGGCACAAGCGAAATTAACAGTAGTTATGACCATGGTCAAGAAATGGTCACGAGGTTATGGACTAGATTTAGCCATCGAAAAAACGGAAATGGTTTTCCTAACAAACAAACGAAGGGTAAACTTCCCGAGAATCGTACCGATGCTCGTCGACGACCAGGAGATCCAGACAAAAGAGATCATAAAGTATCTCTAAATTACACTAGATACAAAGATGACTTATGGGCAACACCTAAAGAAAGTGGCAGAAAGAGCTTCATCAGTAACTACGGCACTGAGCAGGCTCATGGACATATAAGGGAGCCTAAAGCTAGTAAGCGCCGAATACTAATGAACATGACTAACTCCATACTATTCTATGGAGCTGAGATATGGGATGACACTTTAGATCGCGAGATATACATGCAAGACGTCGAAGTAGTACAGCGAGCTGGAGCACTGCGAATCATGAGTTCGTACTGCACGGTATCGAAAGCGGCGTCAATGGTTATAGCAGAGGTGATCTTCTACACCTGCGTGACAAAGAAAAGAGAAGAGTGTACGACAGGAAGGAAGAAAGCGGCCGGGCCCGAATTAGAGAAGAAGAAAGAATCAAGTCTCTACGAGTGTGGCAACAAGAATAGCAGTCATAAAAGAAAGCAGATTCGACGAGATGTCTAATCAAGTTATTATACAAGTGGATGACCCGAGAACACGGAAAAGTCAACATCTACTTGACATATTTCCTCACAGGACATGGCTACTTTCGGCACTACCTCATATCTGTGGTGCGTATACGAGAAAGACGACATGGAACGCACGTTCTTCATCTGCGAAAAGTGGACAGATGAGCGCCAAGTACTACAACTGAAGTTGGGGCAAGTTTCCCGCCACAACATCGCCGACAAGATGCTGATCAGTATGGAAATTTAAGATACAATAGCTATCTTTGCTGAACGGGTACTACGAACCAAGAAACGCGAGAAACTCGTTGGCGACATACGTGTAGTGAGAAACGGTTTTATTGGGACACGGTAGCTGCCTCAACAGAACGGGTATTACCAACCATAAAAGCAGTGTAAGGTTGTCTTTTAGTATATACGAAAAGTAGTGGCGAATATTAGCCAGCCCGAAGTGATGCTAACGCGGGTCCGGACTGTCAGTAACCTCTCGTTGAGGGAAGCACCAAGGGATGATTGAGGCTTAGTGAGGAGCGGAGGCGGATTGTCAGTGGCTTCTTGCGGAAAACCAGAGACACTCCGCTAGCCGAACCTCACACACGGAAGGGTGCCGCACCACCCTCTTATAGTCCGTAAAAATATTCCTCAATCTCGATAAAAAAACCGCTAACAATTAACTGGCCATTAGATTCCGCAAACTAAATTAATTGTTCCACTATGAAATCCTTTGTTCTTCTAAATTAATTTTAATTTGCTATATCTTTCCGAAACATAACCGTTGAAACTAAAAGCACGTTTCGGTATATAACAAAAGAACGGAAAGAGCCTATCTAAAATCAGCGGTGGCAAAAGATAGGTAATTTTATGCTCTTTTTAATTCATTTACACTAAATTGATCATAATAATTCTAACATGCCAAAGAACCCAAACATTTAAAACACAAAAATTGAAAAGTTTTAAAATCTTTAAAAAACAAAAACAAGTCTATGAAACTTAACATTTCTTTCGAATTTTGAATTTTCATTTAAAGACGAAAAAGAGAGTTCTTGAAACATAAGCATGTACAAACAATCAAAAAACAGATAACTTCAATATCTCAGAAAATAAAAGATCTCATGATCTGAAAGAATATACAGGTCATAAGAAAGTAAAAATCTTCCCTTTTCAAAAGTTTCAGATAAAATGATGGCGATTTACTTCAGTTATCGTGGGAGAAAGAAAATCGATTTTTTTTACAAAATTATTTTTTTCTCGACAAAAGAAAAAGGTAAAAACTCAAAAATGTTAATATATATTCATCTTCGTATTTCTAATCATCTGAATTTTTTTCGAACACTTTCCGTCACATATTCCTGAGATATAACCGTTTAAACAAAAAATGATATTCTTGTGTATAACAAAACGAGGGAATGAGCTTATCCAAACTTTCAGGTCGGAAAAGTTAGATAATTCTATACTCTTGCAAATGTATTATTGCTGGATAGATTATATTAATTCTAATGTATTAAAAGACCCGCAAAACTAAAATCCAAAAATCGAGAAACCGCTATAAAAACAAAAACACATCGAAAAAGAACGCTGCTAACTGATTTGGCACTCTGTTTTCTCAAGGAGATCTTTCAAATTTCATAGAGTTATAGAGGCAAAAAAATATTACTGAACACATTATATAACAATCCAAAACCGGTATATTTGGAATCTATTTCGGTGTCAAATTGAAGCATTCTATAAGTACTTTACTGCAAAAAGAATTCATTTTATAAAAGAAAACACTTCATCAAAAATGTTTAAAAAATCAACAATTTTTAAATTTTGAACAATAGCTGTAAAAACAAAATAAGTCGACCATTTCTGTTCAATTTTTAAAGCAGTTTTTACAAATATATAACAAACATGCATGCAAAGTTTGGTCAGGTTTAACCAAAGATTATTTGAATGCAGATGAGCGACATGTATAAAACGTAATTTTTCGGAAAATGCCTTTTCGTTCCTCAAGTATATAATCTAGTTTACCGTGAAAAGAATGTCGAAAAATGTCATCAAAACAATGTTAGTGGGCATATATATATTCAATGAAATTTTTACTGAATATTAGTTTATACAGAACTATAATTCTAATAATTTTCAGTGTGCAAGAATAATTGTTTCTTCAGAAAAAAAGTAAAATGCATTATGTTGGAAATCGACAGTTTATAACATTTTATTTTTTTCCTTTCATATATCCGTAATACATTATCACTGCAACTTTGAAAGGAAAAAAATAAAATGTTTTAACTGTCGATTTCCAACATAATGCATTTTACTTTTTTTCTGAAGAAACAATTATTCTTGCACATTGAAAATTATTAGAATTATAGTTCTGTATAAACTAATATTCAGTAAAAATTTCATTGAATTTCATTATTTAATTTGTGAGTTATAGCGGCTAATAGAAATTAGTAAACACACGGTATAACAAATGAAAAACGGTATATTTCGAATCTTTATGTGTCTCAAAATGAAGGAATCTATGAGTACTCTAATATGAAAAAACTTTGCTTCCCAAAAAATATTTCTTCATAAAAAAAATATTCAAAAAACCTAAATTTTCAAATTTTTAAATTTCGAAAAGTGGTCGCAAAATTAAATTGAGTATGCGTGTGCGTATATATGTAGCACCATATCTATAGTAATCCACGGTTAAATTTAATCTTTCAGGGCTCATGTTTTTGTCTTTTTTTAAAAGCAGGGGGCTTAAAAATAATTTTTTCTGTTTTTCGATGTGTTTTTGTTCTGTTATCAGTTTTTCGATTTTTGAGTTTTAGTTTTTCGATTTTTTTAATACCTTAGAAATAATATCATCGATTTAGTGATAATGCATTTGAAAGAGCTTAAGATTAAATATCTTTGCCGGCCCGAAATTATTTATAAGCATTTTTTCCCTTTTTCTGTTATACACGGAAACGTTATGTTTCTATTAAACGGTTATATCTCAGAAATATATCATGGAAATAGTTGGAAAAAGTTTAGATTATCTGTACCATGGAGTACAATAATTAATAAAGTTTTTGAGTCATTATATTTTTCTTTTGCCGAGAACAATATCGTTTTGTAGAAAAAAATCGATCTTCTATGCCAAACTACAATTTGAGTAAAACTGCATTATTCTTTTTAAAAATATCCAGAATGGTAGATTTTAACTATCTCTTATCTGAGCTCTTTGCCCAGAGTATGAGGACTTTTGTTTTTCAAGATATTTAAGGTTGCTTTTTTTCAAACTTTATTTTGATCGCTTATATCTCGAGAATGGAGCGGTAAATTTTTGTCAACTGCAGCTCATTTCTGTAATTTTTTAATGAGAGTTCGGGATTAAAAAGAAATTTTAAGATACATCGATTCATTTTTGATTTACAATGATTTTTCTATTTTACGTTATTCTGAAATCAATGAGGTAAATTAATATGATATGTAGAAATAATATGATCGCTTCAGTCTAAATGCATTTCAAAGAGAATAAAATTATCTATCTTTCCTGACACGACATTTTTTATGTTATTTTGCTTCTTTTGTTAAACACGAAAAAGTCATTTTTTTAATACGGCGATATTTTGGAAACATACGATCGAAAATGTTAAAAATAAATTAAGATGGAAAAAGTTTTCTCTATCTCTTGGTAGTCTTGGCTGAGCTCCTTGACCAGAATATAAATTCTAATGTTTTCCAAGATATTTGAGGTTATATTTTTATTTATTAATTTGTTATTGCCTATTTATTTTATATTACACTGTAATTTTTTACAATTCGAGTATTTTTATTTGTTTTTTGATGGAATGAAATTTTTTTTTTGAGATTCATCAACTTGTTTTTGACTTATAATAACTTTTCATTTTTATGATTTTTTTTTAATTTAGTCGCTTATATCTTGGGTATCAAGTGGTAATTTCTGTCTATTCAAGGCTCATTTTTGTTGCTTTTTGATAAAGATTCAAAATTAAAAATACTTCTTAAATTCCGAGTATTTTTTTTGTTTTATAACGATATTTATAATCCATACTTTTTCTTTTTGTGATATAATATATTAACTCTCCATATACTTAAATGTTTTACTAATTATAGTAATTTGATGGTATCCATTTATTATTTAGCATGTACAGTAGTATTATTGTAACGGTTGTGGTTATTTGTGAAAAAAGTAAAATATAGCAGAGATTCGGGATCGCTCTCTCTCTCTCTGTCTCTCTCTCTCTCTAGCTCTCTCTCTCTCTCTCTCTCTCTCTTTCTCTCTCTCTCTCTGGTGTGTATGTGGGGACTCGCTGCTCGACTGCTCGTGGTTTTGGCTCCTGCCTTTTAGACCTCACCCTGCTGTCTCCTGTGTCTGTGGGTCGGTTTGTCGCAGCACTTGTATACTGCTATATGCAAGTTACCGCTGCAACAAATAATTACAGCTATTACTGGCCAACCGCACGGCTTATCATCATCAAAGTGGCAATAAGACCTGGCCAGTTTTGAGGTTAGGTGCAGTGAGAATGGCAGAGCGGCGGGAGCTGAGCATGGAGCAAATTTAACACAGAAGTGACACTTTTATCAGGACACTTCGACGCAGCGCCACCTATTACCTAGGCCCCACCTGTCCACTCGAGCTGTAACAACGAGGCTACCGAGGTGACACCTACTGTAACCTGATCCAAATAACGACACCTTTCCCTCACAGAACGAATATCTACGTCGCCACAGCGTCCATGGCCGACAGTTGCGCCATCTGCGGGGAGATCCCCAGGAGCAGCAACTCACTACGTAAGTGCTGCATCTGTAATATCACATGTCATCCAGCGTGCAAGCCTCTTGCAGTACTTACACGAGCGTAACGAGGTGCTCTACAGCTCCAAACTAAAGCTGTAGCGTGCCTGGATTGTATACAGTTGCAGAAGTCGTTGCTCGAGTTGGTAGCTCCGCACGCAACGAATATTAGCAGGAGTGCAATACAGAAAGAGATAGCCGCTTCCACTTCAGCCAATAAGAGGACAGCAACAGTCGCGCGAGCCAATCTAGCGAGCAATGCCATGCCTTCCAACTCCTCACTCTCTCCGTTGCAAGGGCAACGCCCCGCCCCCACCAGCAGCCAGCTCCGAGTGACCTCTCTGTCTCCTGTGACGTCACTGAGCCCGCCTACATCCAACATGGGAGCTGAGCACAGCGGGGAATCCCCGAGCGACGTCATGGCCAGGAGCATCGAGACCACCCACGGTGACGACGCATCGCATTTATTTCAATTATGTAACTACAGCAGCGTAAATGATGTTAATGTGTCGGTTATACGTATGTTAGATTCTACTACCTTTAAAAAAGGGACGACAGGCTCCTGCCTGGTGGAGTACGCCAATTCTACATCTAGAAACATTGACAATGCACTTACTAGACATTCGACCTCTCTTAAAAGCAGATTGGATGCAATTGTTAAAATGCTAGATTCGTTACCAGCAATATACACTTTAGCACTGTCAATTGGGTCCAAAATGCAGAAAATAGAGGATAACATGTTAAAACAATACTCCCAACTGGAGGAGATGATAAATGAAAAGCAAGTGCTTTGTCAAGAAATTAATGATTTAAAAATTAAAAACAAACAGCTTCACGAAACGTGTCATAATGTAACAAATAATTTGTTGAATAAGATTGAAGTGAATGATAATGCAATAATAGACAGAGTAGATAATATAGAGCAGTTTAATTTTGAAATGAAAAATTTAGTCGAAAACAATAGTGAAACAAAGAAATACGATCATGACTTTAAAATAATAATTGAAAAAATTAATAAAATTGAAAGCGACAACTCCGAAATATTAAAGGATATAGGAAAAATTATAGCACACGAGACTATAAACAACAACCATGAAACTGCAATAAATAAAATAGAGAAAACTATGGAAATTATTCAACAAAAAAATCAAGAATTTTGTAAGTAAAATTGAAAATTACCGAATTGGCCTGCCTACCAGTAAGGAAAACACAGCTCTTTCACCGCACAGTATTAGAAATGGTAATGATAAGAAAAATAGTGTAATTAATAATAATGTAAATAATAACAATAATATATATAATATTGATAATATTAATGACGAAAGCAATGATACACTTCAAGATACGGCTTCGACGGCATCTGCACGAAGCACGCGGGTGAAAAGGGTCGGTGGAAGAACAACATATATTTATAACAATACAAGTGGCAATAAAGAATTAATAAATTCTAATATTTTTGAAGGTAATAGCACCAAGCGTGTGGATGTGGTACACGCTATACTGTGTCGTGTCCTCCCATCAATACAGAAAACAGACATAGTAAATACCCGCTTGCTTCGGTCAGATAAGCCGCTTTCTGTGACATCAGTCAAGGTAAGCAACGAGCGCAGACGGTCACCGTGGGTTGTTACACTCTCTGGCAGTGTGTTAGGAGATAAAATTATGCGAGAAAAAAAATGTATTACAGGCTTTCACACTAAAGACGTTGACATCTCGGCACATGACCAGGAGACTAGTGATGCAATTATAAATAGCAAAATTATTATAAACGAACATTAATCAAGGGAATTATTTAATAAATTTAGAAGCCTTAAGGCCCTTGCGATGAGGCTCAAATTTAAATATGTTGGGCATAGAGGGGGACAATTCCTGGCCATGAGGCGTGATGGCGATGTACCCCACGAATTTTTAACAGACCTCCAAGCAATTTTAGCATCGTACGAAACTTTACGAATTGCACCAAATACTAAACAAATAACAGAAAATGTAAATATAATTAAAAAAGAGACGTCTGTCATTCAAACAAGCAGTCAAAAGGAGGCTGTCGCAAATGAATGACTATCAATGGAGACTGTTGGAGGGGGGGGGGGGTGCACTGTAGGAGACTGAGAGCAGGATTTATCAATGTGACCTCTTTAGATTGTCACATTGATACACTCCGTCAGCACCTTCTATCTTGTCCCTCCTATCACCTTTTTGGAATTGCTAGAAGATAGTACACGAGGAGATTACCGATTTCCTAAGATCCAAAAAGATCCTGGATCCTCTGCAAACCGGTTTTAGACACCATCACAGCACCCAGACAGTACTACTAAAACTGACTAAGGACATACGAACTGGTATTAATGACAATAAGAAATTGATTACTACTACTGTTCGACTTTAGCAAGGCGTTTGACACTATATCACCATCTAAATTACTTCGTAAGCTCATACGCATGGGCTTTTCTAGGAGTGTTCTTCTGTGGATCAAATCATATATTTTCGGTTGAGGCAAAAAGTCATAACTAACAACAATGGGGAATCTGATTCCTGGCTAACCACCAATCTGAGTTTGCTACAGGGTTCAGTCCTGAGACCCTTGTTATTCAGTCTTTACATCAATGACTTACAAGACGTACTGACTGGTGGTGATGTTGAACAATTGCTATACGCTGACGACTTGCAAACCTACACTCAAGTGACATGGCGAGATCTTTATGTGGGTATCAGTCGCATGTCGGCTGTTGCGCGGGCAGTGTCGGAGTGGGCCGAAGCATCCGGCCTACGACTCAATGTCGGCAAAACAAAAGCGATCATTTTTGGCTCCGAGTACAACATCAATCGGTTGAAGGATCTTGATTTGCCCGGCATTGAGTCTCAGGAAGGCGTACATGTGCCTTTCTCTGACATTACCACAAACCTTGGTGTTGTCATGGACTCTAAACTTGCGTGTAAACTGCAGGTTGGTGCAGTTGGAAAAAAGATAAATCGTGCTCTTTACAGCCTACGATTTTTTAGTTCATGCACCACCCAGGCGTTGAGAAAACAGCTTGCATGTGCGCTGGTAGTGCTACATTTTGCCCTCCCCCCCTCCCTCCCTCCCTCCCTCCCTCGCTCGCTCACTCACTCACTCACTCGACTGAGACATTTCTGGCTCCCGTTTCTTGCGAAATACTTGAGTGATTCTGTGTAATTCATCAAATAACATCGATTTTCGCAAATCGGCGAGTTTTGAGGTTAGTCGGTGATTGGCATCTTCTGCGTACTGTGCTTCATACGTGCATGCGCGCATGCGCGAGTGTCTTTTCTTGTTCAAACGATCAGCAGCTGTTTGAATCTATTGTTGCTTCTTATCAGCCAACCTAACATGGCAACTCGCCGTGCAATTAGGTTTTTGCTCTGCCTTCATCACCCGTGCAGATCCAGAAGCAGTGCAGTGCAGTAAATGTGAAACGTGATATCATCGAAATTGTGTGCGTGATGTATGTTTCGGTGATAATGGTGTTATGACGTGCTGTAAAAAGCGGCTTGCAGACACATCTTCTTCGCCCAGTAAACTGGCATTAGATATCAGCGATAAAGAGTATGACGTACTTGGCAACATTCGTACAAATAAATGCCCCACTGTTCATGCACCTATGGACAAGCTCGCAAATGCTCCGAAAAACTCATTCGTCATCGCATTTCACATCGTCATCAGCTGGTAATGGTGAAGTCAAAATATCTGTTATAGTCGGCACGGAGCGTACGTACACATCTCTAGGCAGGCACACGCATGAGACCAGTGGCTCTGTCGCTACCTATTCACACACACATGCAGGCTCGCTCACCGATAACTCTCTTAGTCTAGCCATAGTCGACAACAGCAATACCTCTACAGCTCCCATCGCTACTCCCGCTCCGTCTCTCTCTCTCTCTCTCTCGCCCGTTGGCACCATCGATGCCGCCGCCGACGACGCTGTCGCAGCAGCAGTAGCCGCCTGCCGTGGGCTCGACTGAAATGCCTGTATCCATGCAGTCAGATGTCGCTCAATAAGCGCAAAGTGATGCACTAGCGAGGGACTTTTCGCTACCCGGAAGAATAATTACCATCCTTATGAACTTTATTACACAGCAAACGCAACAAATCTCCTCACAATTTGATGCACTTAAAGCGACCCAACAGACACAATTTAATAGCTTCCGCATAAGACAAGAGGCCAAAATCGAGGAGAGATTAAATGATCTATCTAAGATTCACTCACGTCTCCTCGAACATGACACTCAGTTACAAAAATGTGTACAGGTAGCTGAATCACATAGTTCACAGCTTGATGAAATAAATAAGAAATTAGACGCACTCGTCAATATGCGCCCTCAAGTTAGTGTCACGGATACTTCAGTACCTCCAAATAACTATATTGATACGGCGGAGCTGTTTATATCAGGTATTCCAGTGGATATGCTGTTCGGACCGCGTGAGATCGCTGTAAATGTCTTGGAAGCACTGAATCTGGCTAATCTCGTAGCCGACATAATGTTAGCTGATGTTCCCAGGAACATCCACTGCATCGTTAAACGCCGCACCACCTACTACTCCTCGACTTCAAGGCACTGCCACGCTACCAAGATATGCATCATCTTCGACCGCCCCAACATCTACACCTGTTATTGGACAGTATGATACCAGTCTGCAACACTTGTCACATAATTCGTCGGTTATGCAATCAAGAAACTTCCGTAGCATTGTCGTAAAATTTAAGTCTGCATTAATTTGCAATCACGTTATTTATACGCGGTTTGAACTCAAAACTTTTACAGCTGTTATGGTTTTCGGTCACGCTTTCACCTCGGCAATCGCTCTAAGAACTCTGTACCCCAAAAATGTATTTAATTTGTTGTTAAAAGCCAGAGCTGCGTCTAGAACTTTGGAGTACGGACTCCCAAGAGTGATTGGCCTGGTGGTTCATATGTGTAAAGATTTAAACTCTCCGCTTATTTTAATTCACAGTGAACACGATCTATCATCCTGCCCACCGGTGAATAACGTGATCCGAACGACACCAGCTACTCAGGTTGTGCAAACTTTGCACAACGCAAATAGCATATCAAGGCAACAGCTGTTTCGCGCTTCGACCAATGCGAACAGCGCAACGTAAACGTTAGTTTAAATCCTAACAATATGGGAAATCCCTCATTCTCTACTCCCTCCGTGAATGCTGAAATCATGCATGCAAATGTGAATGCCCCAACTACTCATTTTCAGAAAGTAGAGGAAGTTGGGGTATTCACATTTGCATGCATGATTTCAGCATTCACGGAGGGAGTAGAGGATGAGGGGTTTCCCATATTGTTAGGATTTAAATTAACGTTTACGTTGCGCTGTTCGCATTGGTCGAAGCGCGAAAATTTGATCGGTAATTACTACTTTTACGCAAATCCGAAACATATAGTTGCTATAACTGAAACTAAACTGTCTGGTGGAGATAATGATGACTTCGGTGGTGATGACTCCGCCGTGGCCATAGACGGGTATCATTGGTTCGACATGATCGTCTGGGGCATTCAGGAGGGGGGGTTGCTATCTACGTAAATAATTCCCTTAATTTTAAGACTCTAGCGACTTCCGATGTCCGACATGTCCAAGGTAAACCGGATTCAGGACGGGACACAGCACTCAGACGGCCTTGCTTGGTGTTCTCGATAACGTCAGATGGCAATGAATCTCTGTAGCTATACTATATTAATACTATTTGATTTCTCCAAAGCGTTTGATAGGATCCCTCATCATATCCTAATTCACAAACTTCGTTCATTTAAAATCAGTGACCATTCATTACAATGGTTCATCTCATACCTCCCGGACAAATGTCAGGCCGTCATTGCCCAGTGGGCCACCAGTAATAGGCTCATATTAAACTTATAAAGACCAAAGCAATACTTTTTGGTAGCACATTGAACCTCTCTTTAATCAATACAGAACTCTTACCTAAGGTTACGGTCAATGGAATTCCTATTCCCTTTGTCAATGAAGTAAAAAATCTAGGTGTCTGGCTGACTTCTGATCTTAACTGGGGAAGACTAGTGGCTCACATTTGTCAGCAAGTTTTCCGCAGTCTCAGACGACTCCGACCATACAAACGTGCACTTTCATTCGGTGTCCGTAAATCACTCGTCCTCTCACTTATTCTCCCTCATTTTGACTATGCCTGCCTTGTATATCACGATCTAACTGGTGAACAGAACCTAAAGCTTCAGCGGGCGCAGAACGCTTGCACACTCTTCGCTTTTGGTACTATTCCCTGGATGGCTCATGTTACCTCCTACCGTAAACGGCTAGGGTGGCTCTCGGTGAAAGCCCGAAGACAGTATTTCATGGGTACGCTGACGTTCTCAATACTTAAAACTGGTTGTCCAGAATACCTAAAATCTAACTTTATACTTACGGCTGAAACTGATGTACGTAGATTAGCTCGGCTTCGAACTGAATTATCTCATACGTAAATTTACAACTTCCTTATATGTCAATTCATTTGTAATAGCAGCCTCGTACTTATGGAACAGACTACCGGATCACATCACTTCCCTGCCTCTCAAATCTACCTCCCTCCAAACCATAAAATCACTGTTACTCAAGTACCTCACCAGTTGTGATGTTCAGCCTGATACTAGCTAACTCTGCATCATAACGTCGTACAACTTACCAATTAAGTCTGAAGCGTTATATCTATTTGTTCTTGTTTTATAATATATATACTACTGTTATTGTTCACATTAATATTTTTACTTTAATGTTATCTCTATTTTATACTCGATAATATTATTGCTAATTTACTTTGATAATGCGTTAAAATGACCAAAGAGCCATATATGATATGATATGATAGGATAAGATAGATTGTGATAGATCAGGATACGCCTTACTAATAGAAATATTTAATCAATATTCATTTTTAAATTTATACACGATTACATTCATTATATTTATATTATTATATTTACAACATTCTTATTATTATGTATTAATACTGCGAGCGTCTTTGTCACAGCGAATCATTTATCATTTTTCTGTATTTTTTATTTTATCATGTATCTTATTGTTCTTTACACCGTATGGGATTATTTAGTCCCAGGGTGGAAATAAATAAACAAACCTCTCTCTCTCTCTCTCTCTCTCTCTCTCTCTCTCTCTCTCTCTCTCTCTCTCTCTCTCTCTCTCTTTAAAACATCTGAATAAATTGCACTTAAAACCGAACTAACTACGTTCGCACTTTTTCTTGAACAACCCAATCACACGATGAACGCACGGAGCTTAAATCCTTCGTACCAATAACGCGAACATTCATTCCTCTTTCCACAACCCACGCACGTACTTACCACCATATGTAACAACTGGCATTCCTTGTGTGTTTTTCCGTGTGTGATACACGATTGTACGCAGAACTTTGCTGATCTCAACCTCAAGTCTAAAAAACGAAGAGAACAACGCGTTCAAATCGCACAATTTTGAAGAAAGAAGTTTTTAACAATGACCGATGTCCTTGCTATCTGAGAAACTGATAGGATCACTGAGGATAGGACGACTGACGCCCTCCCCTTCCGAGCATTGACTGGAAGGAATTTTGAAGTCTCCAAATTTGAAAGCATTGACAGGACAGACGCTTAAGCAGCTTTCAACTTTGCTTCCCAAGACAGGCAGAAAAATGCAAGTGTCGCTCGTGAGTAACATTACTGTTCTCCATGGGGTATATCGCGCCCGGAAATTTAAATATAGAATTCTGAATATTGTTAAAGTAACGGTTACACCTGTAATACGTTTGGATTCATCTGGACGCTCTCATTCAGTTGGTCCATGCAGGAAAATTGGAAAAAAAGAAAAATGTCGTTTACAAGCTAATTTGGCTCCAAAAGTGATAAAAATAAATCGTTTGACCTATCCAGTTAATACGCGTGCGTATCGAGCTTACACAGCGAAAGGGAGTTTTTAGATGTTGTGACGTGTATTTCACGTCCCAATAATATTAAATACGGGCAGTCAATCGCGACCCAGTCGCCCGTCACCAGTGCCGAGCATTTCTCACATTTAATTAGTATTGTTATTATTGGGGGGATTGTTATTATTTGTTGAGGGAATGAGGATAAGGAGTCGCGACCGAGGAAGGCCGCAGACCGGCACACACACGCACACACCCATACCAGTGGCACCAGCTGATCGCCGCAGCGACGACTGCTCGGAGCGAGCAACGGCGACGAGTCTACACACACAGGCACAGCACCAACATCACTGCACACTGTACGCGCGACTCTCTCTCTCTCTCTCGCTTGCTCTTTCTTCCTCGCCTCTCGAGGATGATGAGCCGCTGCCCGCGCACACACATACACACACGCGCGCGCGGCCGCCCTCTCTCCCGATGCACGCAGACGCGGGAGGAGAGAGGATTCACAGCGGCAGCGGCGGCTTCCTCGAGGCACACCATCTCGGCTGTAGTCACGAGAGAGAGAGAGAGAGAGAGAGAGAGAGAGAGAGAGAGAGAGAGAGAGAGAGAGAGAGAGATACCGACTCGGCTGTCGGCAGAGGGGAGAGCTAGCAGCCGCCGCGCCGCGAGCCGCATGAACCTGCCGGCCTCTCCTAGCGTAGGCCGACGCGCGCACGTCGCCGCTGCCAACTGTGTTGGTCCAGCAGCGATAAAACCGAAAGCGCCCGATATATATATACACGCCGGGTTGCCCGCGCGTGTATATCTAGCAATTCATAATTGCCCGCGCTGCGTAAACAGGGCGGCATTCGCGAAGCGAGCCAATGAGGAGTAGCGACTCAAATCACCGCTGACTTGGCCTTGATTTTTGCATCTAGGGAAAATCAAGGCCAATCACCGTAAAGGAAAGGACTGAAGCAACAAGAGTTTGAGCTGAAGTTGCGCGAAAAGAAAAGCAAAATTTTGGAAGAGATTTCCGCCCTCTCCGATTTTGAGCATTGACTGCCCGGCCTTCAGCGACGATAGACGTAGCGAAAGTTTGCCTGCCGTTCGAGCATTTTAGACCGCGTGGAGAGACGTCGACCGTCCGCCCGTCGGCGACGTAGAGATAATCCCGGAGAGCTAGAGATTGGGCTAACCTTAACCGGCGACCTTGTGACCTGCGAGGAAGGACATCGCGAGACGCGCCCGACTAGCGACGGTGAGTGGACTGTAATTGCCGAGCTTCCCTCGGCACTTGCAAGTGAATTATATTAACAATTGTAGTACATCGCCGCCATGTGCTCGGGGTTCTTAGGAGAATAAATCCGGGGTGGTGTGACACCGGTATGTAAGATCAGTGCGGGTCGGACCGGTAGTAAATTCAAGTATTAGTGTGGGGAAATTCACGCGACTCGGGAACTCGGGAGACGTGGTGAGTTTGGTCGTCGCGAGGGACGCGTGATAAGGCTAGCGGAGCCATGTTTGTATAGCGATAAATTAGATATAAGAGTAATTGTAAATTTGCGACCGATAGTATTACCCGACGATAAGAAATAAAGCTTGAGTATATTTAAAGTGAAAATTGTGAGTGCGTATTATAAATTTATGAATTCCTGATTTTTCCTCTTCACGGAACTTCCTCTGGGAAAGGGCTCGTGCCGAGTTAGCCGCGCTTTACCTGGCGCCCATTAAGTTAGAAAATTTGGTAAAGTGTCGAGACAATGATAAGCCATAGTAACCCCCCACATTACAAATGTAGTGGTCTCTGATTTCAAATCACGAAAGCCATGTTACAATGTCTTAGATCCCGTGTGGAAAGAGATCTTTAGAGGTCTGACCCCGGAAAAACACGCACAAATAGTAAGGAAGGTGTCTCGACAACGAGCACGCCTGCTGTAATAAACTCGCAGGATAGACGAAGGACCGATGGGGTGGTCACGCAACACGGCTAACGTATGCCAAACCCATCCGGTATCGATAGTGCTAGTAGCCTCAGTGCTTCGACGCTGCTAGCGCCCTCAGTTCATGCACTGCGCAAAATCTCGCGCAATTGCAACCCGCAATGTCTTCGCAGTTGACCCAGGAAGTACCAGCATCTTTTTTTGACTTTTTAGGGAAACTCGCTGACACAACTGGTAAATAAAATTACTGCCAAGAAGACTAGCCAACCGCTCACACTACCTATCCTCATGCCACAAAATTATTCCCTTAATGCACAAAATTTTAAAACTCAACATATAACCACACCCATTGTTTCGCAACCCAATACATCACACAATAGTTGGCACAATCACATTACATAGCAAACATACCACCCCCCCCCCCCCAATACTCTTCCACTTCAAGTGATGAAGCTCAAAAAATAAACCCATACTTAGCAAACTTCCAAAATATTTCACACGCAGAATCATCTGTGCCTACCCAAATTTCAGATCTACGCATCCTAAACAATAATATGTCAAACGAGCGCGGAGGCAGCCTAAGATTTTCTCAAGCATTAAATTTAATTCCGTAGTTTGATGGAAAACCGGGCAAGTTAAATTTATTTTGCATAGCGGAGCGACAAGTTAGGGAAATGTTTGGTTCCTACAGCAGAAATGTTTGCGATGGTTACAGGGCGCAAGTCATGAGTTACGGGTCGGTAGAGACGTTGCTCGCTGATTTTGCTCTGCAGTACAGCAATGTGGGTTTGACGGACGATATCCTAATGCAAAGTCATAAATCAACGGTGGGGTAAGAAAGCAGGCAACTGTGATTTAACAGTTCAAAAATTACTTAATCAACTGTTCACCGTATTCGCCTCGGTACCAGATCTAGATGATGCCCACGCAGATAAACTATGCGGCATCTCAGCCTGCGCTGATTCAGCAGGCTCCGCAGTTCTCAACTCTTCAGGAGCAAATCTTAAATCAAACGAGGGCAAATATTTTGCTTGCGGTATCTGTAGCGGCAACAGCATGCGGATATTGCGGTCTCAACTCGCATGATGAGGAAAAGTCCAAAAAGAAGCGTTTCGAAATATTAAAATGTGAGTACTGCAGAAAACAAAGGCATATGTACAAAGACTGTTTCAAATTATACACAGATATAAAAACAGGGCGAGTTAAGACTGGAAATGGGAATAATAGGCAATTTAATAATAATAATAACTATAAGTATGTAATAATAATAATAATAATAATAATAAAAATAATAATAACAATGATACAGGCTGTTTTAATAATAATTATAATAACTAGAACAATCGTAACAATAGCATAGCAATTTTAGAGATAATTGAGATAATTTTGATAAAGACCAACGAGAAGATCATGATTATTTCAATAGATACCGCGACGCCAGGCAAGACAATGCGAATTTGGTGCAATCAGCACAAGGACAAAATCAGCCTTTAAACTAATATATTGCTCGGCGCAGTTCTCAGGCATCGGCCAGCCTGACTTGCTAGCACAGAGAGATCCAGAGCCCTCTCAAGTAGTTTCTATTAGATTTGCGGGTTCAGGGCGCAAGCCACCTATTGTAATTCTTATAGACGACGACTTAATTAATAAAGCAGCCAACGTTCATGTAGATACGGGAGCAGATGTGTCTGTGATTAAGCGTAGCTCTATTATCACGAACAAATGGATAGATAGAAGATAAATTCTTGCAATCACGGGTGTCACCCGCGGCAAAAGCCGGATTTTAGGTAAAACAAAGATGGTTGTGCATGGACGTTTATGCGAAATGAACGTTGTCCCCGACAGCATTTCCATTGATACAGAGTGACTGGTTGGATGGGACATTCTAGAAAAATATGATGGGCGATGATAAGCATGATAACAATTTTTTTCACGCACAAACAATGCCTGGAAACTCCAGCTAATTCACGCTGTATTATGCATGCTAAAATCATGAACACGGATGTCAAAATCGGCTGGATTCCCTTGAAAAATTGGGGACTAGACATACGGTTTGGACATTTTGTCGCCGAGAATCACAATGGAATAACTTATGCCGAATGTATTAATATCAGTAATGAAACAGTCAAGCTACCGATACCACAAGTAGAACTAGTCAAGTGCGAGAGTTCAAACGCAAGAGGCATATTTCTCATCGGTGAGGATGATCAGAAAGAAATAAGAGTTCGGGTCAGTATCACACGATTAATAGGAAAAGACACGGATAATGAGCTGATGAATATTGCAGAAAAAAAAGCTGATAGAAGAAAACCCTGATTTACGCGAAGAGAGGGTCAACAAAATAATGAGCCATGTAGATACAGAGGGATGCAATGAGAAGTAACTAAAGAACGTCAGGGAACTGATTACAGAATTTTCTGAAGTCTTTGGGCTCGATGGAGAGTCACTGCAGGCGACGAATCTGCTAGCACATGAGATTAAGCTGACGAATGATAAACCCCTGTGCGCCAAGCATTTTAAATATGCACTAACGCTGAAGGAGAAAATTGAAATAGAAGCTTTCAAATTTACCGTACTGCATCAATCTCTGGATCGTACCAAACAAATTGATGCTGACAGAAATAAAAGATGGCGTTTAGTCCCAGATTTTGGAACCTTAAACGAGATTACTGTAGGAAGTTGTGTTCCGTTTCTATTTACGAGCGACATAATTGAGCAGCTGGCGCTTGCAGAAATAATGAGGGTAGTTCACTTGAAGCAGGGCTTCTATCAGATACATATTCACCGTAATTCGGCCCCATTTACTGCTTTTTTGACTCTCATAGGGAGCAATTCTGACCAACATCTAGAGTTCTCGCGCATAAGCATGGGACTCAAAGAAGCCACAAATACATTTACGAAATATATGGCTTTGGCGATGTCTGGGCGACAAGGTGAGGAGGTTGTAATTTATTTAGACGATTTCATGATTTTTGCGAAAAACCTTGAAGAGCACAGCGTGGGATTCACGAAAGTAGGAAACAAACTGATTCCAGTTTCTGAAACGTGAAGCAAATGTTCTTGGCCTCATAGTAGGTTGAGGCAAAATCCGCACAAACTCCAAGAAACTTGAGGTAGTGGAATACTACCCAGAGCCAACGAATGCTAAGAAAGTCAAACACTGGCTTACCTTCGTGGGATACTACAGAGAATTCACACCCAAGTTTGCTGATGTCGCATTGCCACTATCTAAATTGATGCGCAAGGGAGTCAAGTTTGAATGGAGTGATGAGCAACGGTCGGCGTTTGAAAAACTAAAACACATGCTCTGCAGAGAGCCGGCGCTAGCTGCAGCTAACGTATCTGAGCCGTTTATTCTCACAATGGACTCATCAAATTTTGCTGTAGGGGCAGTGTTATCTTAGGAGATCATCGGATCGAATGCCGCCTGTGCCTACGCGTCCAGGACACTCAAGGGCAGCGAGCTCCGGTATATCACATATGATGAGGAACTGCTCGCGGTCGTGTTCGGTAAAGAATAATCGCAATACAGTTATACCAGAGGGTGAAGAAAACCCAGAGCACCCAAGAGCAGAGTTTTACGAGCTGATAGACGTGTAGAAGCAGTAATACGGGTATCGACGGAAATAAAAGACTTAAACTATCGAAGACATACTCGAAAGCCTCCGAAAATGAACAAATTCACAAGAAAAATTGCCCTGTCGAACTCCTCGCCTATGTCAAAGGCGAGTTCCTAGCAGTGCGCAACACGACCAACGATTTTTTCCTACGCCAACCGAAGCAAAATATATATGGGGGTGATACCAGAGTGTGTATACGCTGGCTCACGCAGTAGCTGGGCAGAGGAAATTAAAAATAAATAAAAAATCTAATCGTAATCAGCCATACATGCTAGAGTCTCTTGTCGATCCTGGCTATCCGGTCGTTAGCAAGGTACAAAAGGGACAAAAAATTGGCTCTTCTTGGTCTGAAGAAAAAGACTGCAAAAAGGTATAAAAAGAACCAGTACACCGACTGCGGCAGCTGCCAGTTTGCCTGAGAAACAAGGCAAAATCGAGAAGCCGATTAATTATCAATCATTGAACAGGCCGCATCCAGAGTTTCATTTATATAATAAACTTCTCCAATGTCAGGATTTAGAACCATTGGAAGTCGTTACTCGATATAATGCAGCAGCCGAAGGCAGTCCAGGCTCATTCTGATCTTAAACTGACAATAACTTAAAGACGAAGTGTAGACCTTAATTAGCTTATTTTTACAATTTTAACTGATAGGCGATAGGTCGGAAGTACAGATCGACCATTAATCCCAACTGTAATTCACTTATTGCCATTAGGTCCATTGGGACGTTTACTTTTAAGGGGATGTCGGAACCTCGCCCCCCCCCCCCTTTTGCTGTCCGACCTATTTTGTATTTCTAATCATATGTAGAAACTACAAGTCTGATTAACTTTATCATGTACAGGTCGGTTAATTATAGTAAGCACTACACGGGTCTGCTCCGAATTTTACTGTAAAATAACGTTATAAAATGTTATTTGCAAAAGTTTGGAAGGATTAAAATTTTGAGGTTAGGTTTCCATGCGTAAACAACGTATTGTATTTCAAATTAATTAGAAAAATAACTTAACAGATCAACTTTATCTTGCATGTAAGAGCTTTATTATACAGAGCAGTACGCGGGCTCCTTTTGATTTTCCCATGCATTCTATTCTTCAAAAGTAATCACTAAAAGAAAAAACACGATTTTAGCTCCGACATCCTTTCAAACATGATTTTTAAGATTTTTTGTCAAATATAAACGTTTTAGATCTACTATTATTCAAATTAAGATATAAATTAGATAATTAGTAAAAGGTTTTGGATTTTGGTTCTTTTTATAATTGTAAATTGTCAGAATCACCTCAGTACCTTCTTCTGTATTAACAGCTAGCGGTTAGAGCATTGAAAGTTGCTGTGAGAGCAACACATGATAGAACAGCAGATGTGCGAAATTTGCAGTCGCACTCATCGCAATATTAAAACGCTTCACAGTTGCTCGGTGGGTAAACGCCGTTGTGATGCATCGTTTCTGCGAGTTATTACCAAGTGGCGCACAGTCAACATATATATATATATATATATATATATATATATATATATATATATATATATATATATATATATATATATATATATATATATATATATATGTATATATACATCGAATGCCATACTAAAACCAGTATGCGTACAGGTACCTTGAGGACAGGGAACACTAAAGTGGCAGCACGGGCAAGCAATACCATCAGAACACCGCGCCTGCAGCCAAGTGGCATTAACCCCACTATTAAGCACGGTGCAGCTTCTAAAGAGCGTAAACCTACCGCGGTCTCCTCACGCTCTCTCAATACCAGCAGCAGAAGTAACAGTAGTTGGACGCGCTCTCAATCCACGTGGCTCTCGAAGTTGGTTCGTCTAACACTTCAAGCCTTGACCCCAACTATATCGGCAGACCGGGTTGCCGATCCATAGGCTTAAGAAGCCGACTCAGAGTTGCAGTCGACAAAGATTAACACATTAGGCAGTTCAGATATATGAATCAATGAATCCATCAACACTAATAAAGATAAGATTTGACTAGTGATCTTAACGCCAAGTAAGGAAACAACGCAAGAAGAAAACTCCTTTATCGCAAGTGTTCATCGCAAATCCACAGCATTACTTAGACTTCTCGACCTCTCTACTGCTCACATTTGTCCGACGATCTCTCATATGACTGAATTTGCAAATAACTCAAAAATTAATGTTAATACTGCGCTACAAGAATTGAAGTAGGCCCTTATTGGTGCACTGAATATTTTGTCACGGATGTTTTACCTTCCTGGCAATAGACAATCTGGAAGTCACAATATCCTCAAGAGTATCAGAACTTGAGGGGAAACTCACCTGCCAGGGCTCACTGTTAGTAGTGTCTAAACAGGACCACCTGGCGCTTATTAAACAAAATTAAATTTTAATGAAATAAAATGGAACATATATTAAACAAAATGAAACTCTTATTAACAAAATCAATATTTTTAGTAAAAATCTAATTAATTCGGAGATCAACGTAAGAGTCGAACAGTGTGACACATGCAAACACTATAGTGCACGCATTAATAATAAGGACAATTTTTTTTTCTTTTTTTCGACGGGTAGGAAATTCCATCTAAGGCACATCCGACTGGGTCTTCACAGCTAGATAGTATGGGGCTGGTTGGGGATGCATCCACCGTGTGTATAAAATAGGACGAAAAATAAAATAAACAAAAACGCGGAAAAACTACACAGCCGTTGCACTGCAAACTGACCAACTAAAATCTACCTCCCTTTCCTCTTCTGGCGGAACCGATCCTGGCACCATTTATCACATTACCTCACGATTCTGTCATTCTAGTATCATCTCGACAGCCGCTGCTCCTTTGAACTCAAACAAATTTAATATTTATAATTTTAAATCCCTCGAGGGGCCGTTAGATGTAACCCGTCTTATTTATACGCGTATTCGATTCACTATATGTATCTATCATAAATTGAAATAATACACATTCTATTATTTTTCTGTCGATTTAATTTCATCTGTCCATTAAAATGAAGCATTTCAATAGTGGATATCAGAATCTAGATATAATAAGCTACAATGTATTGTGTAGATATACATGAAATTCAAAATGATTAATTTAGTGGGTTTAATAAAAAGAAATAATGTTTTCATTCATTAAAACTTTCTTAAACTCTCATATTGTACAGAGACTCCACATATAATACTGTTCATGGCACTACAAGACAATAGGTACTTTAGAATATAGGAACGTAACTGACTGTCACAAAACTTTCCGAAGGAATTCAAATTATATATATTTTTGATTTTCTTTTTAGAAATGAATTTTACAAATTTCATCATATAAAAAATATTACACATATTTATCTAATGTATACATTATTTTTTTTATATTTTAACGTATATTTGGTTAATATGATCAATATTTTACTCACAGTAACGTGGAAAAAAATAGCATACAATTATTACCTCAATAAAACAAATTTTTGTAAAAAGTCTTATTTTTCAGAAAAAATAGCTAAAAAGTACTTTTAGTACTCGGCGTATAACTTTAAAACTAAATTTTTAAACATTATATAACCAACGGGAGCGTATTCAGCAATAAATTTTCTATCGATATAGGGAATAATAAAAAAACAATTTTTTCATGATTTCAAAGGTGTTTAGCCGGTTAAGCTGTTTTAGTAATAGGTTAAGGAAAAATTGAATTGAAGGTTTAACATAAAAATGGAAATATTAAATTTTGACCAAACGTTGCTCAAGCGTTTCAATTGAAACGATAACGAATGTAATAAAAAACCTTATATATAGTAGATTTGTAATCATAATGTCCCTCAAGAAAACCGAGGATACTAATTTTCACTAACATAGATAAAATAGTGATTCTTAACTCTTTTATCGGTCATATTGTATCAACCACTTTGAATTTGGAAGCCCGCCTTTTATTGTTGTTATAAAAATAACAACAATAAATAAGAAGTTGCTTTGTAAAACACAATATTGTTTATAAAAATATAAAGAATATTATGTTTTACAAAGCAACTTCTTACGTATATTTGTTGCTAAAAATTGGCTACAAATGTTAAGATAGTTTTTCGGTGTTAAAAAAATAAGATATTCGCATTTGTTATAAAAATTGTTAATTAACAGTTTTTTCTTGCATTCTTAGACAAATCATCCTCGAAATTTAGATTCTGGAGGTCCAAACGTATAATAAGCCAGGGTATCCAATCGGCTACAAAAACCTGGCTGACACCCAGACTAAGTGCTATTTTCAATCTATAAAAATTTACCGTCTCACTAGTACGGTCTTTTGCTAGAATAGTCTTATGTAATTGCTACTTGTTCTTAAATATTAACTTTTCTTGTTTGACAAGTTTTGTAATTGATACTGGTGTTTGATGTTTAACTGTAACTTAAGCATAGCAACTTTTCTATCTTCTTTTCTATCTATTCTACGAACTGACACAAAATAGTCAATCTCAACCATCACACTAACGGCCATGCATAAAATCGAAAAACGAACATGCCACATGACTTTTCCGCAGCCAATGAACGTCCTTTCTTCCTTTTTTTTTCTAGAAACTCTCAGGTTAACGCACAGGCCAATAGTTAATCAGAATAGAGCTTCCGAGTAAGACACTTCAGAAAGCGAGAATATCGCTTACACCCACGAGTCAACGGAGAAAGAGACGCGTTGGAGCGGGGAGGGCGACACCTTCTCCTGCTGTTCTCTCGGCTGACATACATCTTCTGTTTCGGTGCACTCGTCAATTCTGCAGCGGAACCCATATTTTCCTGTTATTCTCCTTGTCTACAATACAGTCCCAATTCCTGCCAGCCCACCAGTCCTTGGAGCGCGAGGCAGCGTTCGAGCCACCCGCGGGCAATACTGCCATGCAAATGAAGAAAGTGGGTATCTTCATTTCGCAGAAAGATTCCAACCATACAAATAATTTCGCATAAAAATGAGTTGAAACATTATTTTTCTTTTACAAAATTGACTGAACATAGTTGTTTTTAAGAACAGGATAGATATTTTTTCAATAAAAATCTGACGCATATAAATCCAAATTAAAATTAATTTTATGAAGTGTCTGAAAGATTCTTCAAAAGCAGATACTCACTTTCTTCATTTCCATGGCAGAATAAAGCCAATGCGCTGCCGAGTATTGCTGGCATACTGGCCATAAACACGGCTAATATTGCCGCAGCAGTAGTAAAAGCGGTGGAGAAATGAATGAAAGAGCTCTCACTATCCAAGAATTGAGAAAAGACAAACTTTTATAAAAACAACTATAATAAAAGAAGACCAGAAAAAACTTGGGAAAGACCACTCAGTCCAAAGCCGGACAACAGCAACCCCCCGGCGAAATACCACAAGCGATCCGAGGAGTGAGCAACCGGTCGAGAAACCAGCTGAGCCAAGCAGCAAACCTAGCTCTCCGAACTCGAGTCGGAGAAAGTCAAATAAATATTGTTTTAAATAATTGTAGACTGTATCGATCACTACGAGCAAATTTATTTGTTGCACCCAACGTTTCGGATGTCTTTGTTACGTCCGAAACGTCCCTTATCAAGGGCTGTAATATAAAAGCAAACAAACACTGTATTTTTTACAATCTAATATATACAAAATTAAAATGTAGATTGCAACGTCTTAAATAAAGATCTGTATTCACAGCACAATTTTCAAACGCTCACCCAATTGAAAATAAAAACTGAAGCTATCGTAGCAACATTGATGAACAGTTAATTGTAAATTAACTATATCTAAAGAATTTGAATGTTAAAAATTAATAAAAACAGTTAATGAAAAAATATAAAAATAAGATTAAACGAGTCGGTTTTACCATCAATCGGGAGAAAAGCGTGTTCTGCCGAGTGAAGATGAAGTGTCTCGGAGTGCTCGACAAAATCGAGTCTATTAGATAGATAGATGTAGATAGATATAACTTTAATTTCTGTATAAGACAAAAAATAATACATGGGTGTCACATATGATATAAAATTACGCAATCTTATGTTTAATAAAATTTTTTGCGTAGTCATATTTTGCAATTACATTTGGTAATCAGATCACAGTTCGTCGTTAATGATAAAATTGTACATGGTCTCATTAGACTTATACCTATCGCGTCCTTATTTAAAATCATTCTTACTAACATAGCATGACTAGCGTATACGTACTCATTCAGTTAACGCTAGTAATATATTCATGCTATTAAATACATTTATTCATGAAGCACAGGTGGTCAAATAAATTAATGTGACTCATACAAATAAATATCGAACGATACACCGGTGTTAATGTTGTTGTTGGTCTCCGCGATGTCTTTCGAAGAATGGTATCGAGAGCTCCTTCACACCAACCTTGCCAGAATTTCTGGCCTCGTTCTTATGAAAGAGATCAGTAAGATACGGCGGTTGCTCCACGCGAATAATTTTATACAATAGCACTGCCGCAGAATAATCTCTCCTTTCGTTTGTATATAACTAGCCCAAACCCAACCTATATGAACGAAAATGATTACTTTACTTTTGTTAACATTGAGGTTCAAATAGGCATCCGCCGCCTTCCCCGATACTCCCTGTGCAACAGCTGTTGGACGCACAATTCCCTTCGACAGATCTTGTTTGATGGTTTGCGTGTACATCTGCAGGTCGTCAGCATAAAGTAGATGCGATATGCCTTCGCGGTCTTTAGCACCTCCCGTAGGTCATTAATGTATAGAGTAAACAACAGGGGCCCTAAGACGGAGCACTGCTGCATTGTCAGATTGGTGAAGAGCCAGTAGGAGTCGCCGCACGACGGAGTTGTGACTCTCTGTCTCCTACTAATCGGATATAACTTTACCCACAGCACCACTCCACGGGAGTGGCTTTTAAAAAAAAACAGCAATAATACAGTCATTAGCTGTTTATTGCTGTTCATGTCTTACCGCATGTCCTTAGTGAGCTTCAGAAGAGCCGTCTGGGTGCTATGGTATGGTCGAAAATCTGTTTGCAGCGGATCCAAGATACTTTTAGCCTTGAGGTGGTCCGACATCTGCTCTTGGACGATCTTTTCCAGAACCTTAGACAAGAAGCACAGCAGTGCAATTGGTCGAAAACGTGGTGGCGTGGCAAGGTGGTGGCCAAGGTACGAAAGAACCTTTGCATTACGCTCTGGGGGATACCATCTTCACCCTTGGCTTGAGAGGAAAAATGAAGCCATTCTTACTGACTGTGGCAGCAATGTTGCTCAGTTTCTTTCTCAGTTTCGCTTGGGGAGACTGGCACTCCCCCCAAATAGAGCGTTCAACTCATCGGGGCTGAATCCATGAAGATCTTTCTGGGCTTTGGGAAACAGCCCGAGACCTTGAAGTTCTTTCCGTGTTGTCTTTTTATTACCTATCGCCTCAAAGACCTTGTATGTAGATGTGTCTCAACTCGGGATCTACCTACGGGGATCGTACTTCTTCCTCAGAATGAAGTGTTTTCCTTCATTTCTTCGCCAACTCATCAAGGGCCCACGTGAGATGCTTACTGAGAATATCGAGCCGTATGTCTACATTCTGATCTTCGTCGTTCATCACCAACAAGTCAGATTTTACTAGATGAGAGCGCAACTCTTCCGACGTGATGGACTTGAAGTCCCTGTAAGTGGTGGCGACTGGATCTGGAGTAGCTGCTGTATAGATGTTGATGGTCACATCTATGACGTTGTGACTACTCGGGAATGTCGCCAACATATTGTACGAGTCTAATCGACGTCGCTGTCATCAGTATCTAGGACGTCAATCCATGTGTTCGCCGTGCTCGTATGATGAGTCGCACGATGATTGATGAGCGTAATGATGAGTTCCGCCGTTAGATCCCTTACGTATTTAGCATCCGAGGACGCCGCCAGCAGGTCCGCTTTCAGGTCCTTCATTATTATTTTGTGACTTAAATCCATGGAGAACCTGATCAGGTTATCCCTGTGATCCTGATTTTTCGTAAACGCTATCTGCGGAGGTCTGTAGATGACAGCCACAAAGACGGGGGAAGGGGAGATTACTCTGATGTACACTACACATGATGTATTCATGGCGGCGCGGCTTTCCCTTCTTTCGCGTTGCGTTTGAGCACCACAGCAACGTAGCCATGCATGAGTTGTGGACGTTTTTTAAAATCACCCCCCCCCCCACCTCCCTTTTTTGTTTCTGTCATTCCGGATTACTGAGTAATGCGGGACATGACCAAAGTTGTTTACTATCGCATGGTTAAGGCGCGATTCGGATATGCCGAAGATGTGATAGGGGAGACACGTCGAGTCTAAAAATTGCAGGAGAATGCCAACATGCTTATAGAATGACGTTGCATTTATAAAGCCTGCTCTGAATCCCCCGCCAAGCGACTCACCCCGAGAGCTCAGGCCCAGTCACGCGGGAGTATTACACCGACCTGGATGAGACGGATTTGGCTTCTGTATTGTGCTGACCATTTGCATTGTTGATGCCACTGTCTTCTTGTGTGCATACATTATGACTGTATATTTAGTAGAGATTTCGGTCAAATCGGCCTCAGAAGCGAAACCGTGAGTTTGACCTCCGTCTCGCATCTTAGTCAGGAAAGGACCCTCTCTGCCAAAAATATTTAAACCCTAGCCGCGATGCAAGGGGTTTGAGACTAATATACGAGTATTTCAGGAAAGTGTTGTGATCTAGAAATTCTTTAATGAATATTTTGTTGTTATTTACCTGCCGTTTCCTGATCAAGATGATAGGCATTGACGCCTCTGGTGTGAAACCCCGTTTACTGACTCTGCTCACATTACTTCACTGACTTTGCACGATAAGCTGACTACCCACGGCGACCTTCTGTTCGCCGTTTTATCGTTCATTCCTACAGAAGCAGCCTGCCACTCCAAACGGAGTCGGCGTACTCCCACAATGTTTCCCCTCTTGATTTCCGGCAGGACCGTTGCAACAATGGCAAATGTCACGATCTTATGTTCCTCCTTACTACCCTCGTAAATGTTAGAGACTATGATGCAATTGCCATTTCTCCTTGTGTTCTCACCTTTCGTCTGTGGGGTACTACGGGTATATCCAGTCCGGCCCGAGCGATGGCTACGTTCCCTCGCGTCGCGTGTCTTTACCGCGTCAAGGCCTTCAGCTGCGATGTAGAGTTGAATTTGGCTTGCATTGTTATTGTTGTCCACGGTGACAATATTTTCCACGCTATTTATGTTGGATTCAGCATTACTACTTGTATCGACAGTCGCTTCGCATCGACCTTCAAGGACCCGTATCCGCTCAGCCATAGCCGCATGCATATCGTCTAGTTTATGCATCTTCTCTTCTAGCTGTTCATTTTTAGTTGCTAATATGCTTTGGCTGATCTTTAACTTCTTCAGCAGAGCATCTCGATTGGCAAGTTTACCCTCCATGGAACTGGAGTTCTCGTTTGAAAGCTTTATTCGCAACTAAACACACATCTTGCCAATATGCTTCCATAATCGTTATGTGACGGCTTCGTTCTTCGTTCTCTAAGTTGATGCTGCTGCGATTATATCTGCTGCTGCTGAAGTTCGTAAAGTTGACAGTAGATAAGCTGGTATTAAGTTTTGATGACATGCTCGTAGTTGCGCAAGTGGTAGTAAGGCAGCCATCATGTGTAGGCGCTGTGCTCTTGGTTTTGTCGAAACCAGTCGGAGTTGCAATGGGAGGCCCCTTTAGTATGATAGCCCGACGTACATTAGTGGTTGACGAGGTTGAGGAATGTAGAGGTATCGCCTCGTCACTCAGAGATGTGTGCTGCGGCCGCACTGTGATGGCTAAGGGAGTAGTTACACTGCCGGCTGTGGCAGACGGCGACAAGTAGCTGCTCGCTGGCATCCTTTTTTCCTCCCTCTCCTCACGTTTCTCATGCCTCTCCTCTCTTGCACAGGTGATCACGCTAAGATGGGATGACGGCCGGTCTTTTGGAGGTTGTGAGGTGGCTCAGCTCTGTTTGGGGTGCCAGAAAGGATTTCTTACTTGTCGGTGGCTGCTGCTGCTTCTGCTTCTCTTTCGTTGATGGTGATGCCTGCACATGACGAGTGTCAACTGTCTCGTTGCATTCACTGTTGTTGGCACGCGCTTCTTGTGCTTCTCGCGCTACCTTACAGTAGGGGTATTCGAACGCTGTGCTGCTACATGTTTTATCGATTTAGTTCATGCATGCAGTGTGGCATTTGCGTGGAGAGCACTTCATTAACGAGTGTAAAGAACGCACCGTTTTCGATCAGGCCGCGCATATTAGCATATCCATTGTTGCCCTCTGTCGGGAACAATCAGCACCGCTGGCCGTCTAAGGTTTGTACAACACGCTGAGGGGGCGCAAGTGCACACAGTCGCATTACTCACTTGACCGTAGTAAGAGAGGGCTGTGGATTTCTTGGTGCTTGTTTGTCGTGGAACTATAAATGGCATTGGACTACAAGTGGCGTCGAACTATAAATGGCGCTGGACTGTAAATGGCGTCGAACTGTAAAAGGCGCAGAGAAATAGATATATCTCTTGGTGCTAGTTGGTCGATTTTCTCGAAAGCTGCGAACACTGTGGTATCCCTTTTTCAGCATTTATGGACGTGATTTTGTCCACCCTTCGCGTTGAAAATCTTGAAGTGGCCAACACGCAAACTTCCATTAGGCACATTCTTTTACTTCAATATCACTGTTAGACTCAATGGAAAACTATGAATATTATTTCAAAGTGTTCATTAGAGTCAATTCTAACTGTTCAACACTTTTTATGTAAGAATTTCTTTAATAATCCAGTTTTTACACTGATAATACTCGGAGCTGTCACGTCTGTATGTATATTGTACTAAAAAATACTGAGCAACATGCGTTTGATATTTGTGACGAAAAACTGATATTGAACAAGGTAGTCCATCAATAGACTGCGAGATGACGGGTCCATCAAGTATGTTCATAGGTATATGAAGAAATTACAGAGACCGTCAATGCAGTATATTTTACATTGAGCTACAGTGAAACCCCGAACAGTGCTTGGGCTCGAGAGAAATAACCTCAAACACTGCTCGTCACCTGAACTTCCTAGCAGTTTGAGGCTACGCGACTTATGTGGTCACGGCGAACTCCTGCAGGGTCAGTATTACCCCCACCGTCTGACTTAAGTACGGCTACATTGCTTTTCCAGCGATTGGAGTTCTTATTACGCCGCTTTTTACGGCCACGTCGCACGTTCTCACTCTCCGCCAATCGGCTGATTGTACTGTACTCCCATGCGCAGTTATTCACACTGCTCTGGGGTGCGTTGGGACTGCCCACACCGAGCGTTATATTCGCACGATAAAAACTTGGACGACTATTTGCGGCCTACTTGGCCTTCGTGTTATGGTTGCAGTCATCCCGGGACTTACATCTCAATGGGGTCTTATCATTTCTTGATTGAATTAGAGATTCGACTGCTCTTTCGAGTGCCTCAATTTTCTCAAGCAGTGCTCTCATATCTGCTTGGTTTTCGCATATTCGTTTATTACACGAGGTTACCGCTGCCGAATGACACTGGGACTTCTGCAAGCGGAGAGTGACGTCGCTGAAGAGTTTGCTCCGCTTCCTCAGCGCATCGAATGAATTCATCGACATTAAGTATGTCTTGTCGACGCAGAAGCGAGTGCAGATCATGTCTCAAATTTTTATGAAGCAGATCGATTTTCTGCTCGGTGCTTAATACTTGGATGCTCGCATTGAGCGCTGCCAAAATTTCGTAGATACATTCGCGCATCCGCTGATCATCGCGCTGTGTGCGAATTTGGACTTGCACCTCCATCAGGTCGTCCGATTGTGCACGAGTTTGCTCTCGGCTGACTTGATCTGACTTGGGAGAATCTATTATGTCATCCGAAGAATAACTCGAAGGATGTCGATCGATCTTCAAACTTTCCGCTCGACTCTCTTTAATTTCCTTTTAATTTCCTTTAATTTCCTACTCGTCGCGCGTCCGCTATGTGCACCTGCTCGTGTTTTGGCTCCTGCATTTGCACCCCACTCTGCTGCCCCCTGTGTCTGTGAGCCGGTCTGTTGTAGTGTCTGCACAGTGGAGCATACAAACTATAGCTGTGATAATAAATCACAGCTTCCACTGGGCCATCGGCACGGCTCTTCAACATCCAAGCAATAACACCCGACCAGGTGTCTTGAGGTTAAGTGAGGTGAATACAGCAGAGTGGCGGGAGCCAAGCACGAAGCATAATAAACTCAGATGTGACACTTCTATCTGGACACACAGCACCCAGCGCCTATACTACCAAGGCGCCACCTACCGACTCGAACTGCAACTACGCGACTACTGAGGCGACACCTGCTGCATCCTAGACACAACACCATTACCTTCTACGACTCATCTTTGTCGCCACCAACATCATGGTCGACAACTGCGCCATTTGCGGAGAGGTTCCTAGGAGCAGCAACTCGCTACGTAAGTACTGCATATGCAATATAACCTGTCATCCGGCGTGCAAGCCTCTTGAAGTGCTTATCCGCGTGCAACGAAGTGCGCTGCAGCTTCAAACCAAATCTGTAGCGTGCCAGGCATGCATTGACTCGAACAGGTCGATGTTCGAGTCGGCAGTCACGAGCGCGACGAACGCTAACAACATGAGTGGGAAAGAGAAAGAGCTAGCCGCGTCCACTCCGACGAATAAAAAGCCTGCAATAGCTGCGCCTACCAATCAGGCGAGCAAGGCCGCGCCCACCAACTCCTCACTCTGTCCGTTACAGGGGCTACGCCCCGCCCCCAACCAGCAACCTACTCCGGTTGGCCATGTAGTCTCCTATGACGTCACTAGGCCCGCCCACTTCCAGCACGGGAGCAGAGCACAGCCGGGAATCCCCGAGTGACGTCACGGCCAAGAGTACAGATTCAAACCGTGCTTATGATACATCGCAGTCTTTCATTTCCAAGAACAACAGCAGCGTTAATGACGGTAATGCGTCCGTCATTCGAATGTTAGACAGCACTGCTTTAAAAAAGGGAACAACGGTCTCCTGCCTGGTGGAGTACGCGAATTCAACTTCAAAAAACATTGACAATGCACTTGCTAGACATCGCACCTCTATTGAAGGCAGATTGGAAGCAATTGTAAATAGGCTAAATACGTTACCAGCAGTACATACTTTGGCATTTTCAATTGAATCCAAGCTGCAAAAAATTGAGGAAAAACTGTCGAAACAACACTCCCAGCTGGAGGAGATGAAAATAGAGAAGCAAGTGCTTTGCCAAGAAATAGGCAATTTAAAAATCAAAAATAAAATATTACATGATAGTAACGTCAACACAAACAATTTGTGGAACAAAACTGAGGTAAATTATAATACGTTACTTGAAAAAATTGATAATTTAGAGCAGACTAATTTCGAGTCACAAACTAAAATTGATAATTTTATAATAAATACTTTTGAAACTGGTTTCCAAAACCTACCCAATAAAATTAATAGAGTTGAAAGTGACAATAAAGAAATAATAAAGAATATAGGAAAGATAATAACAAAATAAAACTTTACCTCCACATATCCAACTACTATTAATAAAATTGAGAGTAACGTAGAAAACATCCAAAAAAATAACCAACTCATACTTAACAAAATTGAATACCAACAAATTGCAGTGCTCCCCAGTACACAAAACAATACCGTTTCTCTGACAAGTACAAACAAATGTAAAAATAATAATGCGTCTATTACAAATAGTAATTTACTCGACAACTATAGAAATATAAGCGTTACAAATGACAATTGTAATAACAATAATGATAGGTTCATCCAAGTTGTAAATAACAGAAAAAAATTATCTGGTCGATTGAATAATAACAATATTGACAATGATGATGCTGCAGCATCACCTGCACGAAGCACGCGGGTGCAAACGATTGATAGAGGGACAATGCACAGTATAAACATTAAAAATGGTAACACGGGGCTAATTATTTCTAACATATTTGACGGTGATGTCTCGAAGCGTGTGGACGTTGCACACGCAATACTGTGCCGTGTCCTTCCATCAACACGAAAATCAGAAATAATAAGCACACGCCTGCTTCGGTCAGAGGAACCGACAGCTGCGGCATCAGCAGATATAAATGGCGAACGCAGACGGTCACCATGGGTTGTTACCCTTTCCAGCAGTGCGTTAGGCGAGAAAATTATGCGAGCCAAAAAGCTAATCACTGGCTTTCATGCTAGAGACGTCAACACTGCAGCTCTTGACCAGAACACAAGGGGTGGAATTATTAATGGGAAAATTTTTATAAATGAATTATTAACAAAGAAATGTTTTATTAAATATAGAAGTCTGAAGGCCCTTGCGATGAGACTCAATTTTAAATACGTTAGGCATAGAGGGGGCCGTTTCCTGGTGATATGCCATATGCCACTGATTAACCATCACCAACCGTAGATAAGATAACTAAAAACGTTGAAAAAGAAAGCGCAATTGACAAGAATGTTATTCCGTCAACAGGTTAAAAAGAAACTGTTGCAAAAGATTGACTATCTGCAGACACTGCTGGGGGGTTCACTGTAGGGGACTGAGAGTAGGTTTTGTCAATGTTACCTCTCTTATGGGCACATTGGCATGATTAAACAACACCTTTCAGCTCGTCCTCCTTACCATCTCTTTGGGGTTGCTGAGTCGCACCTTGACCCAGATATTGGGAGTGATCTCATTCAGATCGACGACTATTCACTAATTAGATTTGATCGCAACAAACTAGGGAGCGGGCTGGACCTGTACATTCATAACACTTTCAAGGCCAATTTACTATGCAGCTCTCCAACAACACAGGAGGGCAGGCCATTTATACCTGAATACTTAATGTGCAGTATTCAGCAGGGCAGCCTTCCCCCCGTCTTTGTTTCTTTGGTATACAGACCACCACACGTACCGTTTTTACAGGGCTCTGACTTAACAGACAAACTAACAATACATATGGAAGAGTTTAGTCATAAAATTATTATGGGAGATCTGAATGCGAACCTACTCGGAACGTCAGCCGATGCAAGATTTGTTAGGCGGTTGGCTGATGATCTTAACCTTCAAAGAATTTATCATGGTTCAACTCATCATCTCACGGATACTCACATGTGGATTGATGTGATCTTGACAGATAATAATGACGTTGTATTGAGCAGGGACAATCGGCCGGCGCCTTTTCCCAGTCATCATAACATCATAGAGGTCGAGATTGGGGTCGAAACTGCTGCATACCCTGTAGATGAATCTTTCAGCTACAGGGAATTTAAATCGATCCAGCAAGACGACTTCCTGTTTCACATAGCTGTCTGTGATTGGTCGCAGATCGATGGTCCCGCGGCGGGTGTTGACAGTCAATTAGAGTGCCTCAGTGTCAACCTCATGGCTGTGATAGATAAAATTGCGCCGTTACAAGAATTCACACCGAAAAAGAAAACCAATCCACCATGGGTTGATGCTGAACTAATACATCTATACAAAAAACGTGACTCCGTACGACGACGCTACGCGCGGACCAAATACGACAGACTGTGGCGGGAGTATCAGAGCCATGCAGCTGAAGCTGAATTACAAACGAAGGAAACAAGGAAAAGATTTTTCTAAATAGAATTTTGAAGCGATTGATAATAAGAAACATATCTGGAAAGAGCACTAGGCTCTGGGCCTTCTGCCAAAGACAAGAGAGGAGCTTCATGGTTTCTCACTGGAAGAGCTCAATGCCCACTTTGCAGGGGTGTCGATCTCCCAAAATGAGGGTGATGAAGAACTTGACAACGTCTTGACCACTGCCAGTGATGACGGCTTTGTTTTCCAAGAGGTCAGCTTCCCGGACGTGGTCCTGGCTGTTGCCCACTTCTCATCACAGGCCAGAGGCGAAGACGGCATTCCCCAAAGTATAGTGGCTAAGGCTCTTCCGTTTGTGGGAGATCATATTATTAAGATCTTTACTTCCTCTATGTCTAGTGGCATTTTTCCGGGAACTTGGAAGGGAGCTCAGTCGGTGGCTTTGAAGAAGAAGCCTGTTTCATCTACGGTGTCATATTTCCGACCAAATGCCTTACTGAGTTTCCTTTCTTAGGTCCTGGAAAAAATAGTACACGACCAAATAACTGTCATTTTACGAGAAAATAATACTTTGGACCCGATGCAGACAGGTTTTCGACAGAATCACAGTACACAGACAGCACTACTAAAACTGACGGAAGACATAAGATCTGGCATTAACAACAACAAAAAACTATTGACTATTTTGTTGTTGTTTGATTTTAGCAAAGCATTCGACACCATCTCACACACTAAACTGCTGCGTAAGCTGACGCGCATGGGATTCTCCAGGAGTGTTCTCCTGTGGCTTTATTCATATATTATGGGGAGACGACAGAAAGTCGTCACAAACACAAACGGGGATTCAGGTTGGCTAACCACCAATCTTGGCGTTCCACAGTGCTCAGTCCTGGGACCCCTGCTTTTCAGCCTGTACATAAACGACTTACAAGACGCACTAGACTTAGATGGTGTAGAACACATACTTTACGCTGACGACCTGCAAACCTACACACAAGTGACCCTGTAAAGTCTTTGTGATGGTATCAGTCGCATGTCGGCTGTAGCACGAGCAGTGTCGAACTGGGCAACGTCAGCTGGCCTGCGCTTCAATGTCGGCAAGACAAAGGCGATCATTTTTGGATCTGATCATAACATCAAACGGGTTCAGAGCCTTGACTTGCAAGGCATTGAGATACAGACCGGCGTACACATTCCCTTTGTCGATACAGTCACCAATCTCGGTGTGGTGATGGACGGAAGGTTAACATGGAAGCCGCAACTGAATGCGGTCAGTAGAAAAGTAATTAGAGCTCTGTATAGCTTAAAATTATTCCGTTCAAGCACCACAGAGATACTGAGGAAGCAGCTGGCATGTGCACTGGTACTACCTCACTTAGACTGTTGCTCAGTGGTTCTTCTTGACGTGTCAGGGGAGCTCCAGACACGACTACAACGTCTACAGAATGCATGTGTGAGATACATATGTGGTGTTAGGCGTGATGAGCATATCACCGCCTACAGGAAAAAATTGGACTGGTTAGATCTGAAGGTGAGGAAGGAGTATTTTGTGGGGCTGCTGCTTTACAAAGCGGTTGTCACGCGGCAGCCACCATATCTTACTGCCCTCTTTGAAAAAACCAGGCCAGGACTTCAAGTAGGGGTGGTACGAAAGAGCTCTCGGTTCCCGGGTCGCGCACCGATAAGGGCCTATTGTCATTTAGAGTTCAAGGTGCGCACCTCTAGAATTCGCTCCCAAGCAGTGTGAGGTGCCTGCCATCTTTTTGTAAATTTAAAACGGCGTTTAGCAGGCACCTTAAACAATTACAGGGTGACGGAAACACATAGAGGTGAACTTTTCGAGAATCGCAATATACATTATTTTGTTCATCTCTGTGTATTCCCAATCTGAATCTGACTCGGATATTTATTTAGGTTATTTATTTATTTGAATTATTTATTTATTTTATTTATTTATTTAAATTTACTTATTTATTTATTTATTTAAATTTACTTATTTATTTATTTAATTTAATTATTTATCTAGCTTATTTATTTATTCGACTTAGTTATTTATTAATTTATTTATTTGTTAAATATGTTTAGTGTTAGGTGTGAATGTATTTATTAGTGTGATTGTAAAAGTGTCATATGAATGAGTGTGTTTTAAATTTTGACGTGATAGTTATACGTAAAAATTTAATAAAGTATGTGTATGTATTATTTTTATTTTTAATATGTTATCTCTATTGTATTTATTTTATTCTATGTATTATTTTTTTACGAAGCGTGTTTCTGTGATATCTGACTATGACTAGTTCATTATATTTAAATTTTATAAACTGACGAACTGATACAGCGAATAATATTATTTAATAAGAAATGCAATAAGTGAACGTTAATGTAAGATAATAAATACAGAATATTGACTGATATTTTAATTATTATAACCACATGTACATGCAATTGTAAGAATTTCGTCTTTTGATGAATAAAAAGTATATCTATCTATCTATCTATCTCTCTATCTTTCTCTCTCCATCTCTCTTTATTACTTACTCTCGCATCGGCTACTCTCCCTCCTCGATACTAGCTATAATACACAGTGTTTAGTAATACATATGAATATCTGGCTGTCGCCTGGAGAGGCATTGTGACGTTTTAGAAGTGAGTGAGATAATAATCGCATAGGAATAAAACCGTCATATACGAGGTCAGTCCCAAAAGTATCCGACTTACCTCGATTTCTCGTCGCTTGATTTATTCTTCGTCATCCGGGGGGTGGCATCCTTCAAAGTTGTCCCCATTTGATTGAACAAGACGCTCATATAGATGTTTCCACTTATTAAAGCACTCTTGAATGTCAGACTTCGGAATCGCCTATAGTGCATTCGTCGCATTAGTTTCAACAGTCTGTTTATTGTCGAATCGACGTCCTTTAAGCGGCATTTTCAATCGAGGAAACAGCCAAAAGTGGCAGGGAGCTATATCAGGACTGTATGGAGGCTGGCGGAGCTGCGCAACTCTGTGTTTCAATAAAAACTGCTGCACAAGGTTTGATGCGTGCGCTGGAGCATTGTCGTGATGAAGAAGCCAATCACCGGTTTCCCAAATTTGCGGTCGTTTTCTCCTGATTGCATTATGTAATCTTTTCAAAACTTTGACGTAGTACTCTTTATTGATTGTCTGGCCTGTAGGGGCATATTCGTGGTACACAACGCCTTCAAAATCGAAAAAAACAATCAACATTGACTTGATGAACGGGGATCACTGTCAACAGATGTGCGGCCACTTTTGAACCGCCTATACCACTCTTTTATTTGTGTTTTGCCCATACACTCATCTTTAAAGGCCTTTTGCAACATTTCAATAGTTTCCGCACAACTTTTACCGAGATTGAAGCAAAATTTTATGCAAATTCGCTGTTCGGTTCGTTCTGCCATTTTTAGCAATAAGCAAATTGCGACGAACGCAAAAAAGTCGTTGTAAACAAATACACGCTGCGCGGGACCTAAGGCGTTTCATCAGTACCTCAGGCTACTGACGAGAAGGTTAGGAGTTGATGGTGACGTTCATACTCTCCAGAGGTCGCCTGAGTCTCTCCGCGCGAAGATATGAACGTAGGTCGGATACTTTTGGGACAGACCTCGTATATAGTAAGTTTGTATGATATAACCAAATATCCGGTTATATCAATAAATATATATATTGCTGTCGGCGTGGTTATATATATCTTCCTATGTTACATAGTTGTCACTGTTGTTTTGAGTATTTAGCCCCTCCACCGCCTGCTATCGCCTCCACCCCCACCATCCCCTCCACTTAATTAACTTAATACTTAATACATATTCTACATTTTCTATTGGTTCCAAGGATGATGATTTCGCTTCTCATGTCATTAACTAAATGGTAGTTTTTAATGCTTGTACAAAAATCTTCCATGGAATTCAATATTTACCCATATTTCCTCATATATATCGCAATTGAATAAAATACATCACATAAGTTATAGGTCCTGAATAATAGATTTCAATAAATATAAATAATTGTAGCTTTCAAAAATATTTTTCAAGTTATAAAATATTTTTTTTATAGTTAATATATAGAAAGTAGTAGTTATTTAAGATTAAGAGACACTACCAGGTTTTATACATTGGTATATTTTATAAAATTATTTATAAGTAAAAAACAATATAATCACGCAAACTCAATTTAAAAATTATTCTTCAGTATTTTTTGAGGAAAAAAAATACATAGTAATTTTAAACACTTGTTCAACATGCACTGATACTAAAACAGTTTATAATAATAATCACAAATAATCACAATATTAAAAAATTTTCATCTTACAGCTGTAAAATAAACAATAATCGTTTTTACTTACAACAAAATGTAGAGGCCCTTAGAGCGTATTTATGGTAAGGTGCGCACTAGAAGCACCTAGATACAACCTTGTTGCTTCACCATAAGTGAGAATCCACATAAGCGCAATCCCCTGCTATACTGTGCTGTGCCGTCTGATTTTAGATTGGAGAAGTTATCTACATCTATATCTATGGCCATTCAATTAATATCCCATAACTACCATTTAGATTATTTAATAACCGAACAATTTTAATGAAAGGTCAAGTCAATAAATATCGATGGTCTTTGAATTAATCTTTTAAAAGTATTATTTAGTTTCTATAATAAATTAAAGATTTTAATAAAATATTAAAACAAAAGCGTAATAAAGTAAGGTAATGTGCAAATTAAATATATGATATTATTATATGAATAAAGTGGTTGAAAACTAATAATAATCCTTTTTGTAAGTAAATAAATGTAGGTTTATTAATTGAGATTTCTAATAAAATAATATTTAAATTAAATTAATTCTTGCAATACACAGCTTATATCACTTTGTACATAGATCTCTCTCATGTATACATATATATGTACATACAAAAGATAAAAGAACAAAACGTGTGCTAAAAACTCAACATAAATTATACGTATTATTCTACATAATAGTATCATAAACTCAAATTGTTCATTACCTTACTTTATAACGTTTTTGTTTTAATATTTTATTAAAATCTTTAGTTGATTAAAGAATTTAAATAATACTTTTAAAATAATAATTAAAAGACCATAGATACAGATCTAGATAGATTTTTTTTTTTTTTTTTTTTTTATTATTATTTAACGTCGCCATGTTTGTGCTTCCATGTGGTGCTAATCGACGACGGGGGTCTGCGGTGTGTTTGTAAACAAAGCACATGTAATTTTTACAGAGGTGCTTGTATCAATCGGCAGAGACTAGGATTCGAATCCGGGTCACCGGCGTGGGAATCCGACACTCAACCGACTGAGCCGCCGCAGGCCCTCTAGATAGATTTGTTCTAAAATTGGACCGCTCAACACAGCACAGCACAGCACAGCACAACAATAGCACGGGATTGCGCTTATGCGGACTCTCATAGAACGACTCATTATCTCCCGAAGTATGTTTGAAAAAGTAATTCTTTGTAATATATTTTTGGAACTAATCATCTTCCTCATCGTAAATCAGACACACGCAAAGTTTGTTGGTAATAATGATATTTTTGTTCAATAAATCATACTACTATAATAACTGTACTACAACTATAGACTATAGTGTATAAATTAGATAAAATTTGGATGCAATTGGTAAAGTATACCAAATTTTTGTCAGTAGGAGAGGAACCTGATATGCACTGGTTCGCATTAGTATCACACGCCATTATAATATATATATATATATATATATATATATATATATATATATATATATATATATATATATATATATATATATCTTCCTATATATATATCTTCCTATATTATATAGTTGTTTGTAAATCTTATAAGATTTACGCCCTCCTCGCCCCTCCTCGCCCCTCATTTTGCCCTCCTCATTCTCCTCCTCAAAACAAGGTAATATCGGTTCAAAAAATACGTTATTTTGATCTTATTTTTTGCCCTCCTCGCCCATCCTCGCCCCTCCTCTTTGTATCCTCGTCATAGCCCTCCTCCCAGCCCTCCTCATGCCCTCCTCATTTACTTATTTCTATTAATTATCATTTTTTATTATTGTTTTTTTTTCTATATACATATTATACATATAAAAATTGTTTTTTTTTTTTAATTAACGTCGCCATGTTTGTGCTCCCATGTGGTGCTAATCGACGACGGGGGTCTACGGTGTGTTTGTAAACAAAGCACATGTCATTTTTACAGAGGTGCTTGTATCAATCGGCAGAGACTAGGATTCGAATCCGGGTCACCGGCGTGGGAATCCGACACTCTACTGACTGAGCCGCCGCAGGCCCCTTATTATATAAAAATTGTTTATAATAATAATTGTGAATGTTTATAAATTTATAAACTGTTTTATTCATTATACATATCAGTGCAGTGACTTATGTTTTAAATGTTATATTTTTGATTAATATAATATAAATTATTCTTATAAATCTAAATATATATATATATATATATATATACCAAAGGAGTGAAACTGCGACATCTTTATTAATTTAAAATAACGTTATTTATTAAATAATTTGACCCCAGTGTGCCCCAAATTACACAAAACGCTCCAAAGTATCCTTTCACGAATGAGTTCAAGGATTTTAACGATGGAAAATTTTGCCCCAATAATTTTCTTTAATCTATGATCCACTTTGCCCCGCCATGTCCCAAATTGCCAAGAGTGTCCCATATTATCGCAAACATTGTAAAATAATGTTAAATACACAAATTAATTGATTTAAGTCATGGTCCATTTTACCTCACTATGCCTCATATTGCCAATAGTGTCTCATAATATTCTAAACATTATATAATAATGTTATATACACAAATTTATGGATTTCAGTCATGGTCCATTTTGCCCCACAATTACTGTAAAATATCGTTATATCAATGAATTTATCAATATCAATCATGGACCGTTTTGCCCCACTATGTTCCATATTACCAAGAGTATGCAATGTATTCATGTTAAATTTTTCAATCCACACAACTTGAACATAAAACTCTCAAATAACGACGGAGATGTGTTCGCGGCGAGAATATATTCGCGACTATCAGTCAGACCAGCATTGCCGTGAGCAAAGGATGATCTCAACGGCAAGAGTACACCTGCAGTCATTTCTGCAGCTGCAAAGGATATCGGCTTACCTCAAATTAGTCATCACTTACAGTCGGTGAAAGTATTTCCCACTAAATAGACTTAGCAAAAACTTGCATGCGACATTCTTTATTCACCACGTAATATTCGCGCAGCTGCATCTTCTTCTCTTGTGTCGCCCTGAGACACTCGACGACAATCACCTCTTATCACAATGCACATATACTGATAAAGCAGCGTTTCTGAAGTTCATGCAGTGAAGTCGAGTCGCGCTGATGATGTCACGTACACTAATACGATCGTTACCTCGAAAATTTATAGTTTGATCAGCTCGCGAGAATATACTTTTTTACAGTTAGATATAAATCATAGCAAATCGTGTATTAATATTTTAACAATCAGAACCTTTGTCCAACATGTATTTAGATTTTGTCCATCATTTTTTTTATTGACAATCGATACCGATATCTCGAAAACGTATAGTCTGATTAGCTCGCGGGATTACACTTATTTACAAGTTCATATAAACCTTTGTCAACCATGTATTAAGATTTTGTCCCTCATTTCTTTTTTCACAATCGATAACTGATATCTCGAATACTTATAGTCTGATGAGCTCGCGGGATTATACTTTTTTGTAAGTTGATATAAACCTTTGTCAACCATGTATTAAGATTTTGTCCATCATTTCTTTTTTGACAATCTATAACCGATATCTCGAAAATTTATAGTCTGAATAGTTCGCGGGATTACACTTTTTTGTAGGTTGATATAAACCTTTGTCAACCATGTATTAAGATTTTGTCCATCATTTCTTTTTTGACAATCGATAACCGATATCTCGAAATCTTATAGTCTAATTAGCTCGCGGGATTACACTTATTTGCAAGTTGATATAAACCTTTAGCAACGATTTATTAAGGTTTTGTTCATCATTTCATTTTGACATTCGATAACCAATATTTCTAAAACTTATAGTACGATTAGCTCGCGAGATCTCACTTTTCTGTAGCTAGAACTCAACCATTGTATAATATAAATTTAGATTTTACCATCATTTATTATTCGACAATCGATAACCGATTCTCTTAAATATTTTAATGCTGTACTTTACAAACATCCCGTGTAGAGGAACAGGAGACTCGGGTAACACGGATAACTTATAGCGCAAAAGAGATCTCTGGATGGCTGATGCAAGCCGACGGAATTCTCTGGAAAACCGTGATCTGAATGACGCTAGTGTCGTCTTCATTGCTCGTTTGCACATGCGCAAATTAAACGCAGCGAGATTCAACTGTTAACAAAACGATTCTAAGCAGAATACTGATTGGTTTCTTCCTTTTAGGGGGGAGACGTGGAGTCTACCAGGTAGCAGCGCCGATGCACTCACATTATGCGAATGCACCCAGGTCTTACCAAGACACAACGCGATTATTTTAAGAGAACGCGCACTCTAAAACTCCATTATAGAATAAGTTCGCAGGATAACACTTTGAGACTAAGCATGCAAATTTACGTAAGAAAAAAAATATAACCTTACAAACCAACCTGTAGAGCAAGAGAAGGCTTCGGTCGTTACGCAAAAGAGACTTGACAATGACTGACGTATACCGACAGAATTGTATGGAAAGCCGAGTGCCGAATGGCGCTAGTATCGTCTGAATTGCTCGTTCGCGCATGCATGAGTGCTTACAGAAAGTTCTTCTATAGCTCGTGGCGTCTCCAGTGAGCTGATTGGGTGTGGTTAAAAAATGCCGGTTGGTCGATAGTCGCGCCAGCCTTTAGTGCGCATCTTCTAGTAAGCAAGCAAGTTTTAGCAAGAGAAAAACGTATAACCTTACAAATGTTACGTCCGGGTTGTGTCGTACAGCGCTAAATAATAAAGGTTAATGAGCCCAATTTTAGGTGGCGAACAGGTGTAGATGCACAATGACAGTTACAAGAATCAGCAGGGATAGACGGAAGCGCAAGCAAGCAACTATAAAAACGTAATGGATTTCTGTAGCTTACCTTTATTGCAGTACCCTTAGGGTTAACCCGCGGTCAATGGGCGGTGGCGCTCGGCTTGGCGTGACGCTTCTTCTGCTTGGCTATTTCGTGCTGACTCGAGCGCAAGGGGATTAGGGGGTTGCGGGAAGTTTGAATGACGTTTGCCGACAATGAATATTATACTGTACTGGTACTTTTATTGATTTGAACTAATTAGTATATTACACAATGCAAGTCTCAATGTGAGTTACGGATACAAATTACAATGTTCTTCAGTCGGATTTACAAGCTCGATTTTCCGTCAGGCAGAGGTTCGTCCTCTGGAGGAGACTAGATCAGAACACACAGCTTATTTAGGCTGATTTCTGGGCTGGGTGACGTGGCATGGAAGCTTTGAGAACGTCCTGAGGGAGTGGTTAGGGGATGATATTTTTAGAGGATGGTCTAAATGGAATTGCTTCTGTAATGTGTATGTTCGGTATTCATGTAGGCTTTAGTTAGGATACGTGCATGGAGGCAGAATGAAATAGTGCTGCTTATATGGAGAGTGTGTTACTTAGCTTTTTTCCGGGAAATCGTAAGTTGGTTTTACTGCATTCATTGTCCTAATTGTGGCAGTTCGGTCCAGTAACGGTTTTCCGTCATCATGGCTGCGGCTCCCTGAGGGGCGCGTAGAGAGAGTCGTTGTTCGCCCGTGTCGTGTATTGGCTCTGATGGCCGCGGAGATTCGGATAACTTGGTAGGGTGTGTGAGCGGTCGGTTAGTCGTCTGGTTAGCCGGTGTATTAACGCCGATCGGCATAGTAGGGTGCATGTGTAGCGGCAGATGGTATCTGTCCGAGTGGTAACGCTGTACTTCTGTGGATGGTAATATATATGATTGTGGCGCGCTGCACGTTTGTTAGTGGCGTTGCAGTTTGCCAACGAACATGTGGCAGGATGCAATACAAACCTGCATGTAAAAGAAGAGAAGACTCTGGTCGTTACGCAAAGGAGACTTGATGACGATTGACGCAAACTAACATATTTCTCTGGATAGCCAAATTCCGGATGGCGCTAGTATCGTCTGCACTGCTCGTTCGCTCATGCGCTAGTGTATACAGAAAGTTATTTTGCAGTTCGACGCGTCGCCACTGAGCAGATTAGGCGTGACGAAAAAACTCCGAGTGGTCGATCGCCGTGCGAGCATTTAGTGCTCTTCTACGAGTAAGCGTGAAATTTTTGGCAAGACAAGAATATATAATCTTACAAACCAGCCTGTAGAGCAAGAGAAGAATCAGGTTGTTGCACAAAAGAGACTTAACGACGACTGGCGCAAACCGACAGAATTCTCTGGGACGCAGAGCTTCTGTTGGCTTTATTATCATCTTTACAGCTCATTGGTGTATGCGCGAGTGCATGCACGAAGCTCTTTTAGCGCTCGACGCGTCCCCATTGAGCTGATTGGCCGCAGTGAAAAAATGAAGATTGGTCGATCAACGCGCCACCATTCAGTAAGCTTCTTCGAGTAAACATGCAAGTTTAAGCAAGAGAAGAATATATAACCTTAAAAACCAGCACGTAAAGGAAGAGAAGACTCTGGTCGTTACTCAAAGGAGACTTGAAGACGACTGATGCAAACCGACAGAATTGACTGGAAAGCCGAGTTCTGGATGGCGTTATTATCGTCTGCATTGCTCGTTAGCGCATGCGCGAGTATATATAGGAAGTTCTTTTACCGCCCGAGATTGAGCGGATTAGCCGGGGTGAATGAATCTCATTGGTCCATAACCGTGCCACCATTAAGTGACCTTCTGTGAGTAACCAATCAAATTTTAGTAAGGGAAAGAAAATTTATTTTACAAACCAATGTGCAAACTAAAAGTAGACTCTGATCGTTGCGCAAAAGAGACTTGACTTCGACTGACGTATACCGAGAGAATGTTCTGGAAAGCCGAGTTTCGGATAGTTCTAGTATCGTCGTCATTGCGTTCGCTCGATTGAGCACGCGAGCTAAAACTGAAGGATTTCGCGGGTAGAGGGGGGTTAATGCTGACACTACCATTCACAGTATGTAAATACGCCCTGGTCTGGCCGAGGCAGAAAGCGATTCTTTAAAGAGAATGTGCAATAAGCACACAAATGTCTGAAGAGATTAGACAGTTCATTAACTTGTTCATTCACAGGCAGCGTCTTGTCAACTTTGTGAAACTCGATGTAGTAAAAGAAATAACGTGAATGCTGTTATGTGAGTACAGGCACACAGATACACGCAGATATACTCACGAAAACTTACAAAATAAATTGAAAAACGTTAGTGGAAGAAATCGGTGAAACTCGTGTCTCGATAGTCGAGATGGAGATAATGGATTTCGCGGGCTAGAGGGCTTTGTTACCATGCAAAAAAGTGCTGACAGTGTCGAAATGAAGAAAGGAAACAGCAGTGTTTCTAAAGCTCGCGCATGCGCACGAACCATACATACATACATATACACACGAAAACGAGAGAGCGAGAAACAGTTCTGCAGCGACTGTCACAGTACAACCAAACTTTCTGGAAACAATCGAGATCTCGAGGCCACTAGAATCGTTGTCATATACTGTAGTAGCACGTCGCGACGCACAACGTTTCACGCAATGAACCTCGCGCTTCGATAGTCGAGACGGACCTAATGGATTTCACAAGACAGTACGTATCTGTTGCATGATTCAGTAAAAGAAAGAGAGTCTACGACGAGTGTTACAGTAGAACAGAATTTTCTGGAAAGCCGAGATCTGGACGGCCCTAGTATCATTGTTATTTGCTGTAGCACTGCGAGTCTTGACACACACCGTTTGGCGTAGTGAAACTCATATCTCGATAGTCGAGATGGAACTAAAGGATTTCGTAAGAGTGGCTGTAAATGTTGCCATGTAAGAAACTGCTGTCAATGGCGGAATGTGAACAATTTCGCTAGCGCATGCGCACAATCCATACATACGTACGCAAAACTTATCTTAGACTGAAGAGGTGACGACATCAGAGAGATTGGTGGAGCTACTCACCAGTGCAGAAGTAGACGTTAATGGAATATTGCCCGTCAACGATGAGACACTTTACACCAACTGGTGCTACAAATTCGAAGCTGTAACTTCGTCTACATTGACAAACGTAAAATAATATTTCAAAAAAAATGTTCGCATCAAGAAAAAAGCAACGCAAACACACATAGTCGCTATAAAGAAAAAAGCAAAGCAAACAAAATAAATCAAAGACGAATGATAAAAATACAAAAGAAAAGACGTGAATAAAAAAGGTGTACAGTGAATAAAATGTTTTCAAATCTTTACTACAATCCACCGCGTCCTCCAGTATACACTGCTGTTAATAAACTTTTTCAATCGATGCGTAAAAAAAATGGACGCCAGAGTGTTATTGAATGTCTCGAGAGTCAATATGCTTACAACTTGCACAGACTTGTTAGACGACAATTCTCAAGACAAAATTACAATGTGCAAAATTTTGACTATCTGTGGGAAGCTGATTTTTTTTTACAAAATAAAAAAGAACTGCCTTGCAAGATTAAATAATATTGCAAATGTAATCAAGGGTTGCTACTAATTACAAAATAATAAAAAAAATTTGTAGGTAATAACAAAAAAAACAAAATTTCAAAATGATCAAAGTTTTAATTAAATTTACAATTAATTACCATGCAAGCAGAAAACTTTACAATTCCTTTAACCAGGTCCAAGTAGTAAATTAAACTTTTACACAAAATATTTATTCGACTATACGAGGTAAATAGAAAATATTTATACTAAATATTTATTTCGAATTTTAATACGAATATTTACTACAAATAATATACTATACAAGTTTTAATATCCAAGATTTTGATCTGAATATTAAAAAAAAAAGTTTTATACGAAATTTTATACAATAGTGTACGAAAGTAGATTAGGTGTTATCTATTCGGAAAAAAAAATGAACAAAATTTAGCGAAGGGAAAAACTATTCACTAGTTGGAAGAAACTCTTATTCACTTATTTTAAATTAATCCACTTTGCAACGATTAAATAACTGTAGTAATCGTAGGGTTCATGGGGGATAGGTGTAAAATGTTATTGATCGGAAGGTGGCAATTTATAGTAGTGATAGGCGGAGAAAACAAACAATATATATTACGAAATTGTGCATAACATACATAAAATATAGGGTAAATGTGCGTAAAATATAAAATTATGAACATAAAATAGTAATAAAAATGTTACCTTTTATTTTCGAGTGAGTGAGGTTTCTAAACTTTACCCTGTTATTAAAGTTCCAAAAAGATTTTCGTAAAGTCGTGACAATTTACGAATATACTATTATTATACGAATATACTAGTATTATGTGAATATACTATTATTATACGAATATGCTGTTATTATAGTAATGATGATTAATATTAATTTACTAAATTTATGTTGTGAATATTCTAATTGAAAATAAAAATAAAAATAAAAGTATGTATTCAACGTCTATTTAATTAAAAATAATTTCCACTGCGTGTGTTTATAAGAAAAATGTATTTAAATCTGAATATAATTGCTCCAGTTATGTACCATTGCTAATCACATTTACTAATTTCTGTAAATATTTTTAATCAAAACAAAATTTTATTTCTTATACTATTATTTAAAATCGTTAAACAAATGGAATAACAATTGAGTCAAAAAGATTTTAATTAAACTGATTTTAGAAAAAAAATGTTGAAGTAGATTGTAGAGTCTATACTGTATCTAATGAACATGTGTTGCCAAAAATTATTTTTCAACTACCTTCTAAAATTATTGTTTTGATATTACACAACATTGTCGAAATTGTTGATAGTTATCACGAATTTTATGTAAATAATTTTCAAAATTAATAATCGAAAAAAAATTTTTTTCTAAACTTTACCACGTACTCACTTACTGTTTATTACACTATTTTTGTATTTATACAATCCTAATTATTTAGGATATACGTATAAATTTGGGGATATATTTTATTGTATTTATGCCAATCGACAAAATGCAAAATAATCAGCATAAATTATGCATGCCAAATAATGCTAGCGTGGCCTACTGCCTGACGCCAAAGAAAAATAGATGGCTGCCTGCGAGACTACCTCGTGGCGCACATGCAAAAATGGCCAGCTACAAGCCGTCGCAATGTTGTCGAGCGTCTAGCCGTGGCCGCGTGTATATCACTGCACTGTCGTATTCTATGAATTATTAATTACGAAATGATTTTAATTAAATTTTAATTTAATTTTGTAATTTAATATTAATTTTAACTATAATTTTAATTTAATTCAAATTTCACCAGAATTTTTGTCGGCCCCACGTTGCTGCGTCAATTTTATGCCAATATAAGTTATACACAATATGTTGGACCCACGTTGAGCGCCAATTTAATGACAATAATTTTAGCAATACTAGCCAAGATTATTGCGCCGCACATGCAGGCTTTAACATTAATTTTATTCGAGACTTTAAATAAATTACACATAGGATTTTAGGATAAAAGTATGAACACTTGTGGTTTATTCAATTTATCTATAAGCTGTTGAGAGCCAGCGGTGCGAGTTCGCAGCACGATTTTACAAGTGTTCTACCGACACAAAGAATTTTTTACGCAATTAAACTAACTACGGTGAGCACGGCGGTACGGTAAAACGGTAAATACTCGAGAGGGGAAGAAGCTAATACTAAGGGATGCGAATTCAACAGAATATATGGCGGTGAAATACACGTGGAAAGGCGGCGCGACGCGATGTTCGACACACACGCGGCGCTACTTTTACAAAAAATCTATATATATATATATATATATATATATATATATATATATATATATATATATATATATATATATATATATATACTAGGGGATACCCCCCTGCTCGCTACACTCGCCAACCCCCAAAGCATCATGAAATTTTTTGTTTTTATGAAGGTTTTCTATTTTTCCACACCACCCGGGAGGTAAATAGATTGGCGCGTTTTTTGTTTTGTTAATTAAGCTTTTTTATCCAGTTAAATTTATGTTTTATTTAATTCATTATAAATAAATATATGTAACTCATACTTACATTTATTTATATATTAGTTTTAAGTATTGTATTTTTTAACATATATATTTATTTTAATTTTGTTTTTTATTTGAATGTAATATTGCAAAGCTCTTTTTAATTCGTATGTAATAATCTATATATGTAAATTTAATATTAATGAATATAATTAAAAAAAAATAATTCTTTTGAATGTAATAAGAATTTACATTACTTTAATTTTTGTTTTAAATTAAGAATATATCTTGTTATATTATATTATGAAAAACTTAAAAATGAACCTGCGGTTCCTCCGCCTCGACGAAAGTCGTAGCTGGGGCCTCTTCACGGATATCACGCGCACGCTGGCGCCTCGACGGAGGCGGCTGTTCGACCTCTGCCCCGATAATCGTGGCTGGAGCCTCATGGTGCATACGGTGTGGTTGACCGCATCGACGTTTAGCCGACGGCTGCTGCTCGACCGTCTCGGAGACGGGAGTCGCTGCCTTGCGCACTCTCCTGGCTGGTGTGTCCTGGCGCACACGTTGCGTCGGTTCTTTTTCAACAGCGGTCTCAGCTACTGTGGTGGCTGCTTGAATGCACGCTGGCTGTTGTCGAGCACGCAGGGCCGCTGATACCGGTCTCTCTGCATCACCCGTCGTCACCACTTTTTATGGAATTTTTCTCCCTTTGCGCACCCCTTGCTTCCTCATATTTCTTGCCTACAGGCTCACGCACAAGCGAATTTAGTTTTAATTTATTATTTTTAATTATTATTTCCTCTTTCCTTATAATTTGTGACTCTGCAGTGCAATAGATCGACACAGCTTGAAATTTATAAATGTCCTCTCCAATTTGCGATCGAACTGCGAAGCTTGCACTGCGACCACATCTTTTGTATGCGGAAGGAGTGGAAGGATGGCTGGTAGAGTGACTACACGAATGCATTTTGTTAGTGGAATGTATTGACTACGGGCTACGTTAAGCCATCAGTATTCAGCTCGTATGATGATTTCTCTCTCTCTCTCTCTCTCTCTCGGTCTCTCTCCCTCTCCCTCTCCCTCTCCCTCTCTCTCTCTCTCTCGCTCTCTCTCTCACTCTCTCTCTCTCTTGACTCTCTGCTCTCTTTCCAATAAGTTGAGAACAATGACGGCTCTCACGTAAACATAGACAATTCTGATAGTTTTTCACTCTTAGGAGTGATTTCTGTATAGCGGAAAGGATCTTCCAAAAGGCTGTAACGCTCATTTTTCACCATCACAGGACAGCAACATCTTGTTCTCCATTTGATCGGTAACGTCGGCAGCTAGATCTTCATCTACTTAATAGATGGCTGGACCATCGAACTTACGAGCGCGAATTTTCAAATTTTTTTAGTACAACCATTGTTATTTTTCTTATTTTTATTAATAATCGGGTCTGTGATAGACATTTAATGATCCTTTTTTTCTACATAGCTCCGTTAGTCTCTATGCATGAGAAATACATTAAAATATAAATTTTAAACCAACTAGTTAATTAGTTATTCTAAAATATTTAAAAATCTGACTATATGTTGACCATTGCTGACTAGACGTAGATTCGCTGTACTGATTCTTCCGGCTTTGGCTGACCATACTCATACTTACTAAGTATCTTTCGTATTATGGCTAACGCATCTTGCTCTAAATGTAACAATATTAAAAGAAGAAATGCTATTATACGTAGTTGTTATGTTTGCCTAAAATTATACCAAGATGAATGTTATAGTATGATAGCATTAGACAGAGACAAGTTTATCTACCAGGGATATAAAGTTAATAGAACGAATAAAACTAGTAATGAAAGCAAAACACCTAGTTCTTCCAACAATACTAATGTACTAAGTAGTACAGATACTACGGATAAATCGATTATGGACAGCTCTAATAACAATAATAAATTGTCGAATAAAGTCAGCATGAGGAACAGTTGATACATCTACACCCACTTTTGCGTCGTTAAAGCTAAACGTAGCGGAATAACAAGATCATGATGTATCATCTCAGGAATTGAGTGGTATAAATTACTGTAATATGTCATCGAGCATGCTCGATCTATTTAGCAAGCAGTTTCTAATTCTTTCAACGGCAATAGACGATCTTAAATCGCTTGTAGTGAGAAAACTTGATGCTGTTAGTGACACTGCTACTTCGACTAATGTCATAGCAACGGAGACGTTATCTGACAAACTGACTGCTCAGGTTTTGTTACTTGAGCAAAAGATTTATAAGCAGTCATCCACACTGGAGGGTCTGCAAAACGACCGTCTGTTGTTGTTGCAAGAAAACAAAGTTCTAAAAGAAAAAATTAACAATTTAATCACAAAGGTCGGAGATATGCTTGGTGGCAACAATAATCGTTACTTTAGCGATAGATATGCAAATGAGTCGCAGATACTAGTATCCCTAAGTGACTCCTCAGAACGCGTAACCCCGAGTACGTCAATTGTAAATAGGTTTCAAACGCAGGACCGTCGGTCTAGTACATTTATCTTGCGTCGTAAGGGTGACCATGGATCGAAATGTGTCTTAGTGCCTGCTCATGACGGAAGCAGATACAGCCATGATAAGAGAGAAGACAGTGGCGGTGACGTGAATACGGAGCTGACTGTCACAGGTATAGTTCATTGTTCTTGAACTAAGACTGACCCTGTTGATATCGCTCATGTGATCCTCCACACCGTTCTGCCTTCTCTCAGTAAGAATGATATCGTTAGTGTAAGGCAATCCGCTCCCCTTACGATGAATGGCAGAACCCACAGGGCAGACACTGAGGGCTCTTCTAGACCGCCACCTTTGATTGTCCATCTCACAACTGCAGCTAAAAGAGAAGAGGTGATGCAGGCAAAAGCAACCCTTACTTGCTTTAATACAAGTAATATAGAGCCCTTGCGACTGAGTGAGAGGTTTGCTGAAAGCCTGTGGCATACGAATATTTTTATTAATGAGGTTCTAGAGTCAAGTTCTTACTCTGAATTTAAGAGCTTAAAATTAACGGCTAAAAATCTTGGCTCTAAATTCGTATGGCATAGACGGGGCAAGTTCCCCACTGGGCTGCGAGAAGGCACGCGAGCACACGTGTTTAAAACAATATCAAACCTGAATACCATTGTAAATTTATATAATATTGCCAGCAACAATATCAATAAAACAATAAGAGTAACAACAATAATAGCAATAGTAATAGGAACAGTACCATTAATACTGGCAATAATGAATCAGTATCACCACTACACACTAAAAATAATTGTAACACAAGTAATAATAAACACAAGTCAATAGCAACAAAGCACAAACTACAGGGATTGTACAATCAGAATCAGTGTGACTAGATATAGAGAAAACTCGTGAGACGGACGAGGGAGTGAATACGACAGCGAGTTTTATTAATGCAAAGTCTATTACACACTGCATCAAGCAAATCCGTCAACTTCTTAGCAAAGGCAAATCCTATCATTTATTCAGAGTGGCAGAAACGTAGCTGGATGACGAGAAGGACGACAATCTCATGCAAGTCAATGGTTACTTCATTGTGCGGCAGGGTAGAAATGTACATGGAGGGTGGGTCGCACTTTACGTTCGAGATAAGTATAGGGTCAGAGTTGAGTCAAACACTGATGGACCGGATAAGCCTCACAAGTCCGAGTACATTATGTGTGAGATATATATAGAGCCCCTGCCATTGCATTTATTAAATATTCAGATTTTGTCGACAAGTTGAGAGAATATTGTGATGCATAGAGTTACAAAATTATTATGGGAGATTTTAATGCAGATATGTTGACCGACAGTGATGATGAGAAGTTTCTTCGCAAACTTACTGCTGAACTATCACTTTAAATTGTTCAACACGGGGACCATAATGACATCGTTACGGAACTTACTAACCGCAATTCAACTTGGCCTAGCAAACATAACATCATTGATATGGCCATAAATGTACATGCGCCTACTCTGTACGAGGAACCTTTCTCATACGGAGATTATAGGAGCATTTTGAATGCGCGTGGTGTCGACATTGATTCAGCACTGGACTGCCTTAATAAGAACTTATTAAACGCAATAAACAACCTAGCGCCTATAAAACGAGTTAAACCTAATATAATACAAGACGCAACATACAGGCGTAACAAGAGAATGGGTAATGTGCGATTTTATGAGGAGTTCCTAAAGTTGCGTAACGAATCTTTGCTTAAGACGGAACAATCGCGTATGGCTTATTATCAAGGTAGACTGCTGGGAAACCAGCAGAGTGAAATATGAAAAGAATTACGCAACTTGCGACTTCTCCCTAAAACCAACGGAGGGTTGCATGGGTTCACAACAGAGGAACTTAATACTCACTTCGCGGGAGCCTCATTTCGCCATCAGCTCGCTCAACCCTGCGCTCGGCACAAGGTCATACAATCATGATCAATGCTCGCTTGTCCGATCATCCTAATACACGCACCTTTTTGAGAGCTGCTCTCGCTCGAGCAACGCATTTTATCAAGTGGCAAAAATGGCTGTAGGCATTTCAATTATTATTTTGCGTCTTTTTTCTATTTTGATTCTTAAAAAAATTTATCAGATCTGTTCTCAATTTATTCACCTCTATAGTTATCAAATCCGCGATTTCGTTCGTAGTCTCCTGTTGAATTGCTGCTATTTTAGTGATATATTCGCTTTTTATCGGCCCACTGTATGCCGCTTCGGGTAATAAGCGTTTGTTGGGTTTCGATGGTGTCTCGCGGTTTTTTCCTAAAAATGTATTTAGATCTGACTAAATATTCCATTATGAGGGGATGGAATTCTTTCCGCACATTAAGATATCTTTCTTTCGATCTGACTTCTTGCTGGCGGTTGTATCGCCATTTTATTATATATAAACCTAATCGCGATCAGATAATTTTGCATTGGCTCATAGGTCTCTTGTGTACGGAAACGCACCTCATCGTCTAATTTTATTGCGTAAGATTGATCTCGGAATTGACTTTTAAAATCCCGCTCAAAATCAGTCCATGTACGTCACGTTGAGCGTTTTACCCTATACGTATCTAGCGCTGGAGGCTTTAGTAATGTTGGTACCGCTCGTAACAGCTCTGCGTCGTTTAGTGCTGCAACACCTTTCAGTTCGTTATCTAGCACTATAAAGTCCTCTACCTTTTCTGTCGTGTTCCCGCTAAATGATATGTTCCATGACGCGATTATTTTTGTAAGGTGGTGAGAGTTTCTTCTAGGATTTTCTGCGACGGGCGGCGTCGAAAATTCATAATTTCTATACGGGTCTATTACTGGTTGTCTTCGCGTGATTTCTTCCCTAATCTATTGCGGAAACCGATTTTCTTGTCCTTTCTGCATATGACCGCCGAGCGGTACATCTGTCGCTTCGTCAATTTTGAGCCATTCTGTCTGTATTCGGATTTATTAATTCTTGCCCTTCGTTTTCTGAATCGTGTCATTATGATTCTTGTACCCATATTTTCCTTTTATCCGGTGTTGTTATCTATATGTAACTCTATGCTTTTTGTTACGTACCATTCATCGTTCCTATCGATTTCGTCGTTAATGCGTGTATTTATTCTATAATCTGATTGTCTAACTCGTCTTTATGTCTTTGCGCGAAGGAGGCTAATAACTCTGACCCCTGTCAGCTTGCTTTGCGCTTTTTAATGTTTCCTAATTCTTCTACTAAATTACAATTCTCTTCTTGTTCTAATTCTTTATTCAAGATACGAGTGTCCTTATTTTTTCTTTCTGAGCTTGATTTTTCATCGCCTCCGTATAAATTGTTTAAATTATTTGTGTCAACTTCGTCAGTTTCCTGAGTTTCTATAATTGTTCCTGGGTCATTAAAGAACTTTGTTACGAATTTGGCTAATAATTCTTCCCTTCTAATTTTATCTATCGTCTGGTCCTGTATGTTAGTTTCTGTAAATATACTATCGGTATACCTACCACGTAATGTGCTTTTAAAACGCTGAGCTATTTCGTTAATTTTTCCCGTTGTTTTCAATTCCAGTCTTTCTGCTAAGGCTTTTAGTGTATGCTCATCTATGCTGTACCAAAATGTGTTAACCTGATTGCGCGTTAATTCAATATTTCCTACATCGTTTTCGGATATTTTGACTATTTTGCCTTATGAACTTGTATATTTATTGGGGAATAAAAATAATGATTGTCGGCCCCTTTTTTTGGACAAATTATTCTACGTAATACTTCCATGGTCTAACAACAACAACATAATTACTATGTAATATTTTTCGAACTTTGTAGCAATTTTTACTTAACTTATATTAATTTTTGGAGTTAACAAAAAAATTTTCTTTTCTCACTTTGAATATTTCAATATTATTTCATTCTCTTAAAAAAACTATATTTATTTCTTGAAATAGAAAAAAAATGCTGGCTCTTATTTTCCTTGCATGGTTTCAGTTCGCACTTTAAGCTTTTAATATTGAATGATTATTGACGGTTTACTAAAAAAATTTGGATATTACTGTCATTATTATTATTTTTTGTTAAAGAATTTAATCGTTTCTACTTTATTTGCTTACTAACCAAGTTTAATCTTAAATAAATAAATAAATAAATAAATAAATAAATAAATGAATGAATGAATGAATGAATGAATGAATGAATGAATGAATGAATGAATGAATGAATGAATGAATGAATGAATGAATGAATGAATGAATGAATGAATGAATGAATGAATGAATGAATGAATGAATGAATGAATGAATGAATGAATGAATGAATGAATGAATGAATGAATGAATGAATGAATGAATGAATGAATGAATGAATGAATGAATGAATGAATGAATGAATGAATGAATGAATGAATGAATGAATGAATGAATGAATGAATGAATGAATGAATGAATGAATGAATGAATGAATGAATGAATGAATGAATGAATGAATGAATGAATGAATGAATGAATGAATGAATGAATGAATGAATGAATGAATGAATGAATGAATGAATGAATGAATGAATGAATGAATGAATGAATGAATGAATGAATGAATGAATGAATGAATGAATGAATGAATGAATGAATGAATGAATGAATGAATGAATGAATGAATGAATGAATGAATGAATGAATGAATGAATGAATGAATGAATGAATGAATGAATGAATGAATGAATGAATGAATGAATGAATGAATGAATGAATGAATGAATGAATGAATGAATGAATGAATGAATGAATGAATGAATGAATGAATGAATGAATGAATGAATGAATGAATGAATGAATGAATGAATGAATGAATGAATGAATGAATGAATGAATGAATGAATGAATGAATGAATGAATGAATGAATGAATGAATGAATGAATGAATGAATGAATGAATGAATGAATGAATGAATGAATGAATGAATGAATGAATGAATGAATGAATGAATGAATGAATGAATGAATGAATGAATGAATGAATGAATGAATGAATGAATGAATGAATGAATGAATGAATGAATGAATGAATGAATGAATGAATGAATGAATGAATGAATGAATGAATGAATGAATGAATGAATGAATGAATGAATGAATGAATGAATGAATGAATGAATGAATGAATGAATGAATGAATGAATGAATGAATGAATGAATGAATGAATGAATGAATGAATGAATGAATGAATGAATGAATGAATGAATGAATGAATGAATGAATGAATGAATGAATGAATGAATGAATGAATGAATGAATGAATGAATGAATGAATGACTGAATGAATGAATGAATGAATGAATGAATGAATGAATGAATGAATGAATGAATGAATGACTGAATGAATGAATGAATGAATGAATGAATGAATGAATGAATGAATGAATGAATGAATGAATGAATGAATGAATGAATGAATGAATGAATGAATGAATGAATGAATGAATGAATGAATGAATGAATGAATGAATGAATGAATGAATGAATGAATGAATGAATGAATGAATGAATGAATGAATGAATGAATGAATGAATGAATGAATGAATGAATGAATGAATGAATGAATGAATGAATGAATGAATGAATGAATGAATGAATGAATGAATGAATGAATGAATGAATGAATGAATGAATGAATGAATGAATGAATGAATGAATGAATGAATGAATGAATGAATGAATGAATGAATGAATGAATGAATGAATGAATGAATGAATGAATGAATGAATGAATGAATGAATGAATGAATGAATGAATGAATGAATGAATGAATGAATGAATGAATGAATGAATGAATGAATGAATGAATGAATGAATGAATGAATGAATGAATGAATGAATGAATGAATGAATGAATGAATGAATGAATGAATGAATGAATGAATGAATGAATGAATGAATGAATGAATGAATGAATGAATGAATGAATGAATGAATGAATGAATGAATGAATGAATGAATGAATGAATGAATGAATGAATGAATGAATGAATGAATGAATGAATGAATGAATGAATGAATGAATGAATGAATGAATGAATGAATACATAAATAATACAACAACTTTATTCCAAGTTTGCAAAGTATTTTTTAACCGCTGCCTTAAAAGCCATTTATGGTGGTAAAGTTCGAATGACAAAAAGGAGTGAGTTCCACAAATGCGCACCTTGTACTTGGAGAGATCTTTATCCTGTCTCAGTATGCATGTGTGTAATAGAGAGAACTTTTACCTCGCCCCTTACAGGGCGCTTAAACTGATTCTTCTTAAAAAGAGATCTCAAGTAAACTGGTTCTCTGATCTTAATTATTTTGTAGACGGTGAACGCCATGAAAACCGCGTTTCTCCAGTCTATTCTTGTCCATCCAAATTTTTCCCTGTAAGGGGTGATATGCTCATCCTTCCTAGCACCTAGTACATGTCGCACACATGAATTTTGGAGTCTTTGCAGTCGGCTACGTAATTCTAGTGACGCGTCAAGGTAAACTACAGAACAATAGTCAAGGTGCGGAAAAACTAGAGCCATTGCCAGGTGCTTGCGCAGATCTTGGGTGGTATACTTTCTAAAAATCCTCATGTTGTACAATACTCTGTTAACCTTTTTTGCGACCATGTCCACGTGTGGCTTGCACGTGAACTTAGAATCAAGAATAACACCCAGTTGTTAGCTTGTGACTCAAGAACGTTGATGTATCTGCATGAACCGAAAACAATAGCTTTAGTCTTGGTCTTATTCAGTCTGAGGATAACGCCATCGGCCCAATTAACAATCGTTCGCGCAGCATGGGACAGCATCTCCACAACCTCCGCGATGTTTCCGGGTTCTATTTGAATATAAATCTGTAGATCGTCTGCGTATAGTAGATGTTTGATGCGTCTTGAATCGTCATTATCTAGTTCTTTATTCAGGTCGACGAAAAGCTCTTTGATGTCGTTTATGTAAAGACAGAACAGCAAGGGTCCCAACACTGACCCCTGAGGTACTCCAAGATTTGTGGATAGCCGAGATGACTTGATATCAGAGCTTGTTATAACAGCTTGTCTTCTACCTAATATATAAGATCTTATCCACACCAAGGCATGTCTGGAGAACCCCAGGGCTCGCAGCTTCGTTAAAAGCTTAGCTGGCGAAATCGGGTCAAAAGACTTGCTGAAGTCAAACAGTAGTAAAAGAGTAATCAGTATTTTGTCAATTCCTGTTCGTATGTCTTCAGTTATTCTTAGTAGAACAGTTTTCGTTGAGTTATTCTGTTTGTATCCGGACTGCATAGGGTCAAGTTGTCTTGTCTTTTTCATGTGTTCTACTACCTGATCATGTACGATTTTTTCTAGAACCTTAGAAAGAAAGCACAGCAGTGCAATCGGTCGGAAGTCCGACACTGACGCTGGTGTGGTACACTTGCCAAGTGGCACTACTCGTGCCCCCTTCCATAGGTTCGAAAATATTCCTTTTTCCAGGGAAGCGTTAAACAGGTCCACAACGTGTTGTCCGATTACCGGCAATGCCTTTGCAACTACACTCTGCGAGATGTCATCCTCGCCCCTCGCTTGCGAGGAGAAATGCGAGATCGCAAGTACGACATCTGCTATGCCTACTGGCAGAAATTTAAAGCCGTCATCACTGGCCGATGTCATTATATCATCCATAGCTTCGTGATTTTCATCAGCAGTCATGGATTCAGCCTCTCTCTGAATGTAGGGAGAAATCCCAAGTTGCGCAATTTCCTCCATACATTGCTCAGCTGTTTTCCCAGCAGTCTACCCTGATAATCAGAAATACGCGGATGTTCCATCTTAAGCAAGGATTCATTACGAAACTTTAGGAACTCCTCATAAAATCGCACATCACCCGTTCTCTTGTAACGTCTGTATGTCGCATCTCGTTTTTTATTAAGTTGTTTAATGTCAACGTCAACCCAGGGTAGACTACCTTTACGACGTTTAACTCATTTTATAGGAGAAAGGTTGTTTATTGCGTCTAATAAGTTGTTATTAAGGCAGTCCAGCGCTGAATCGAGGTCTACGTCACGCGCATTCAGAATAGACCAATCCACAACTCAATAAAAAAGACTGCAGTTCTAATGGATCAAAGCTCTTATAATCTCTATACGAGAGAGGTTCCTCGCATGGAGAAGGTGCATGTACATCTATGACAACATCGATGATGTTATGTTTGCTAGGCCAACTTGCATTGCGGTTTGTATGTTCCGTGATTACGTCATTACTGTCTACAAGTATCACGTCAATCCATGTGTGCGACGTTTCGGTATGATGTATAGCCCGTGTTGAACAATTTGAAGTGACAGTTCAGCCGCAAGTTTCCGAACAAACTTCGCGTTATAGCTGTCAGTCAATAAATCTGCATTCAAGTCTCCCATAATTATCTTGTGATTATACGCATCACAATATTCTCTCAACTTGTCGACAAGATCCGAATATTTAATAAATGCAATGGCAGGGGCACTATAGACGGCCGTGACAAATACAGGCTCTTGTGCACCATACTATATCTCACACATGATGTACTCGGACTTATTCGATTTATCCGGTCCATCAGTGTTTGACTCAGCTAGTACTCTTACCTTATACCTGTCCCGAACATAAAGTTCAACCCCCCTTCCATGTACATTTCTATCCTGCCGCACAAGCGAGTAACCCTTGACTTTAATGAGATCATCGCCTTTATCATCATTCAGCCACGCTTCTACCACTCCGAATAGATGATAGGATTAGCCTTCGCTAAGAAGTTCACGATCCACTATCTTGTTTTTAAATTCTGTTTCATTATCAGAGTGGAATGTCTCCGGCACTCCGAAGCGTAGGAGAATCTTCTCTCTGAGTTGCCTTTTAAACATTTTCGTATTTGCCTTGCGAATGAGGATACACTCCACCCAGCGCGTGAAAAGGTCCATGAATACTAACAGGTATTCATGACCGCGCGGTGTACGAGAGTTGGAGGCCATAATATATGCAGCTACTATCTCCCACAGTTTCGTTACAATACGTCGGCCCATCAGTCCAGCTGGTGCTAACTGGACAATTTTGCTTTGCTGGCATACAATTGGCATAAAGAGGCCATTTCGGTCGAGTGTGGAATAAATACTATATGCAACGTGGGATGAAAGTAGATTTTGCCTTCCAGTGATTACTGCTCGCGGGAAAAATCTGCTACTTTAACCCCTTGTTGCATAATGTACTATTTTCCTCGCATTTGCGAGTAAAAATAACTTTTTTCCCCGCTTCTCAAAAATTGCCAAAAAATGTAGGAAATAAGCTCAGGACCCATTTTCTCAGGTTTATCCTTTGTTCATGCTCGTGTGTATGAAGTGTACTGCTAGTCACAAGTACGCAACTGCGCATGCGTGAGTATCTATAAAAATCGAAATAAGAAAAGGTGAAATAATTTGAACTGTAGTATTAAAAGTGAAAATTAATAATACAACAATTTTGAACTGCGTTGTGCGCGATTCGAAATACACGATCACGTACCCAACTTTTATACATAAAAAAGGCCCTATCCTGCCTTTGTTGAAAAAAATACGGTGTGTAACACGGGAAGAAAAGTTATTTTAGACTCGGGTGAGGTATTTTCAACAATCGTCTTTGTCTCCTGTAGAATACCTCACCCTCGCTAGAAATAGCTCATTTTCTCCTCTAGTTGCACCGCGTACTATTTTTGTATCTTTACTATTCAGTAATACTTTTTGATATGGAATAAATTTTGAAAACGTTTGTCTTTTTATAATCTGAAAAATTTCTTGAATCAATTTCTTATCCTAATGAACATTTTTCCTCCTGAGTATTTGCAAAAATTATCAAGTTCTATTTTTTTATCTGTCCTAGTGTGTGTGTATGTATTGTATATATGTGTGTTGGTGTGTGTTGATGTTTGATAATGTATGGATTATCATATCTTTGAAAATACGTACTGTACCGTGCAAAAGTTCTTAGACGTTTTATAAAAAAAATTGAAAGTTTTAAATCACGATAACTCAGCATCTAAAATGTCTACAGAGAAAATAAAAAAGCATCTTAAAGTAGTTGAAAAGAGCTACTTTCTAAGCCGGTCGCTTATTTTTATACATTTTCCTCAAGTCTTGACCACGTCCGGAAGACAGGAAATTTTTTGTATTTTTGTAATTTTCGCTCAATCACTCATAGCTTTTTGGGAAAAATCTGAATATATTGCTGGAAAGTAGATGGAAAATTCTTGAATTTCATCGAGTCGAAAATTGTTCTACATTTTTTTCTACCAAACTTATAAGCATTTGAAACTGACGAGTATCGTATATGATATATTTTAAATTCTACGGTGACTTCGTAAACTCGCTCAGATTATCTGTTTATGTTGTCACTCCGGATTCTTACCGCAAAGTAAAAAAGTTTTGACTAGATAAAATTCAAGGATTTTTCTTCTACTTTCAAATCATGTATTCAGATTACCCTCAGCTTCATTTCCCAAAACACTACAAGTTATTGAACGAAAATTAAAAAAATATACAAAATGCCCTATATTCCGGACGATGTCAGGACTCGAGAAAAATTCATAAAAGTAAGCCACATGCATACAATAAATCTCTTTCCATCTACTTTAAGATGCTTTTATTATTTTCTCTGTAACCCTATTAGATGTTGAGATATCGTAATTTAAAACTTACAATTTTTTCCATAAAGCGTTCAATAAATTTTGCACGGTAAATTTTTTATGACTCAGTTTCTTTGGTTTTTACATGCAGTTTGAATAACCTCGGGGATTCTGTAGAGTTGTTAAGGTCTACCAATGGTTAAAAATGAACTATTAAAACTAGTATTTTCGGTCATAATCGCTGACATGCATAACTTTCTTAAATATGCGATTATGCACCTAAAATTTTGTGGTTTTACATAATCATATACTATCTCTATAGTCCCCCCACCCTCTTCTCATAATTTTAGTTGAATTAATGATTTATACCAAAAAACCTTCCTTATTAATTTAACAGAAAAATTTATTTTTCTATATAGTTCGTTGTAACCTTTAATTAGGACTTGTAACGTATCTGTTTCAGATGCCTGTGGTCTATCTGATGTAAGCCATATAGAATCTCTTCAAGAGAAATCTCAATGTGCACTGGAAGAATATTGCCGAACACAATATCCGAATCAACAAACAAGATTTGGCAAGCTGCTGTTACGATTGCCATCATTAAGAACTGTTTCCTCTCAAGTTATTGAACAGCTCTTTTTTGTGCGACTTGTGGGTAAAACGCCCATCGAAACACTTATTCGTGACATGCTCCTGAGTGGAAGCAGCTTTAATTGGCCATATATCTCATCAACGTGACATGCTGCCATTGTTATAAGCAAATGTATTTTCTATTAAATATTTTTAACGCAAATGGTATATAATAATAATTTTAAAAAATAATAAAATTTAAAATAACTAATATGTCTGATTTTATAACCTTTGAAGCGAAAAGTAGATTATATGAGAAATATTTTCATTATGTTTTATATAAATTAAAAATATATTTAAAAAGTTACCTTACGTTCATATTTTACTTAAGGTGGCTCTTGGGTGATTATCTCGAAAATTTTCTAATTTTTTAAAATCTTTTAAAAGTAGGTTCACCTACTTCTTAACAAGTAGCAACAGCAACATAATGCAATTTTTCACTTTAAGCTAAAAAGTTTCATAGTTTAGTCAACGCTATTTAAAGTAATTTCACGTTATTTTGTCTAATTTCGATCGTTTAACGGCTGTGAAATTTAAATAAAAGGGATGGGTGAATAGATGGATGAATGGATCGATAGATGGATAGATGGATAGATGAATAAATGTATAAATAAATAAATAAATAAATAAATAAATAAATAAATAAGTAAACATATAATGGAAATCCAAGATGGCGGAGGAGAGCACAGGTCCTCCAAGTTATACAGAAGAACTAACATATAAGTGTCATACAAAGCAAAAGTTTAGATCGGTAGTGTGCACAATATGTGAAAATGTCTATCATCTAAGTAACTTTGTTAAATATAATAATATAAAAAGACTAAGTGAAATTTGTGTTATATGTCCGGAACATGAGGATCTAAAACTAACCTCAAAAGTGGATGAAAATGAACTGAGTAATGAGGCTAGAGTTATCATTGCTCATATAAAATCATTGCAAACAGTGAAATTTAAGAAGCAATTAATAAGAAAATTAAATGAAATAGTAGAGGAAGAGAATTGTAATGATGATAATAATGATACTAAATATGAAGACTGCTTAGAATTTGAAACATTAAAGATGGAAAACACACTATTAAAATAACTGAACAACGCATTAGAAGAAAGAAATCAATTGTTAAGAAATCTAAAGGATGAGGAGAAAATTGCATTTACAACTACAAAAAAGTATACTTTTGCAGAAGTAACTGCTAATGACAAAAGCAAGCCTAAACGAGTACCCAAAATTATAATCAAAAAGATTAAAAACACAGAAAACATTGACAAGATTAATGAAAAAGTGTCACATTATTTAATCGAGAATAAATCCATTCAAATAAAAAGAATAATCAAGAAGAATGATAATGAATTAATTATACATTGTTAATATGAAGAGAGTGTTGACAAGGCATATTATACATTAAATTAAAAACTATCAAATGTTTGTGAGATAAATAAAGAACAAATTGAGAACCTTAAAGTAAAGAAAGTTGAAATGAATAACTTTGTAAAAATGGATAATGCAAGTCTAGAAGAAGATATTAATGTAAGAAACTTCCAAGATTTTAACAAAAAGTGTGAGATTATACATTCTTACACAAATATGAAAAATAATATGCAGTCTATAATAATAGATTTGCTAGCAGAATTGTATCAACACGTCAGCGAGACCAAGAATAACATTTTTGTAGATTATCAAAATTGTAAAGTTTATGATTATCTGAACGTTAAACCTTGTTACAATTGCGGAAGGTTTGGACACAATGGGAAAAAATGTAATAATAGTTCTATGTGTTTAAAGTGTGCAGGAGAGTATAAAGCAAAGGATTGCAATAAAACAAACAAAAGGTGTACAAATGGTGTATACAGCAATGTAAAATACAAAACAAAATATAGGGCTGAACACGTGGCTACAGATAGCCACGAGTGTGCAATTCTGAAAGCTAAAATAAAGAGGTTTATAGATTTTACTGACTATATCATCAAACCTACTATACCGAGATACATTGGTAAGCTAGATAACTCCGATCACCAACCGGTTACATCGAGGATATCTGAAATATCAACGGAAGCACTACACGAAATCAACTCCAACATCGTATCCAAAATAGGACCAGAAAAAAGACCCCAACCCATACAAACCAGATTCAGAAAGGGATCCGAACAAGGAACTTCATCTTAGATACGAATCAAGATTTAAATTTTGAAGAGATTAATACTAGTGAATGTGAAGTGGAGGATATGGAAACGCTCAATACAAGTCTTAAAAATAAAAAGAATTTGATTTTATGTGTAAATATAAGAAGTCTTAATGCAAACTTCGAAATTTGGAAACTTTTATTGAGTGTCTATTAAGAAAGCCTTGTGTCATAATATGTACAGAAACTTTGAACTTACAACATCCACAATACTATCGTTTAAATGGATACAAAAGTTACTACAATTAAAGTAGAGTAAATAAAGCAGATATAGTAATAATGTACATTAAAGAAAACCTATTTGAAACTAATAAAATTGAAGTTTATGATATGTTGAGTATTGTAAGTACTGATGTTAAATTGATGGACGGAGAGTCATTCAGAATTTCGGAAATTTATAGATGCCTGGATGTGCCGAAAACAGAATTCATGCTTAGTATGCAAACATTTAATTGAAAGATCAAGCAAATATGAAAAACCATTGTATAGTTGGTGATTTTAACATTGATATTTTGGAAAAAAATTTCAGTAGAAAAGAATTTAGTGATAATGTTATTGGTCAAGAATGTATAAATAACTTTTTGGAGTATAAATATACTCCCTGTTTTATAGTCATAAAAAGGCCCTCATTAAACAATGAAGGAGCACCTGCATCGACAACTGTTTTGTTAAAAATAATAATATAAAAGTTGATTCTTTTAAGTTAAATAATCCTTTTAACGACCATTATTCTTTGGTTTTAAACGTGGATCACGTCGAACTAAAACAAACAAACAACAATATAACTAAAATATATGAATTATACTAAACTAAAGAATATTGTCAGAAACGCTGACTGAAACTTGATTTTGTCTATGCAGGACCCAAATCGGTCAGTAGATACACTAATAATACAAATGATAAATGAATTTGTTGAAAAGGCCACTACATATAAATAACTAATTAGGAAAAAATAAAGACTTAATACCGAGAAAAAATTGGATTACAAGCGCCATACTAGTATCATGTAAAATAAAAGAGAATTTATATAGATTATGGAAAAAAAAACCAACTTGCCAACTACTAAAACATGAATGTAATAATTATAATAAAATATTGAGTTATATTAAGTTATAAAGATGCGAAATACAAATATGGAACTGAAGAAGTAAAATTGAACAGTGGAAATCCAAGGCAGTTATCGAATATAATTAACACTAAACTGGCAAAAATTGATAATCAGGTTGATAACCACATGAAACTCATATGGATTCCACAAGATTCCCACATGGTTTCCATATGGTATCTTATGGGAACCACGTAGTAACCACGTGGGCTTTTGGAAAGATTTTCCAGTGGGATCCCAGTTGAAAACACATGGTTTCCATATATATTTTACATGGTTCCCACATGTTACCCATATAGTCTACTAAAGCTAATTTTTTTTATTATAGAATTTTTAGAAATAGGATTAGGACTAATGATAGGTAATCCAAACGCTCCATGCGGGTGTTCTAGCACCGCCACCTTCGACATGGCTGTACACGTCATCTTCCCGCTCTCTCACCATCCCACCACCAGGCGTTCAACAGTATGGATGGATGGATGGATGGATGGATGGGTGGATGGATGGATGGATGGATGGATGGATGGATGGATGGATGGATGGAAGGATGGATGGATGGATGGATGGATGGATGAATGAATGAATGAATAAGTAAATAAATAAATTGACAAATAGATAAATAAGTCAGTACATAAATAAATAAAAAAGTCGATACTAACCTTCGCAAAAATCGATCGTAGCTTTCGTTAGGTAAGGGGGATCGACTGAGGGTGAGGGTAAGAAAAGGAAAAGGAAAAGTAAGAAAAGTGTCCGTGGTGGAAATAGAAGGAACTTGGAAGAAGGAAAACTATACATTTCTTGTATGTCATCTCTAAGATTTGTATTTGGATATACTATTGTGCGAAGTGCGCTTTCATCATCTTTGGTGCTTGACTTTCTTCTTTAGTACGTGATCGTAAATTTAGTATAATAATTTTTCATAACTTAAAATTTTCCATCACCTTTAATATTTTCACATACTGTAAGGGAATTTGTTGACTACGCACATCGCTTCGTATTATATAGTTTTACTTATCAAGTTGCGCACCATAATAATTGAATACTTAACAGTAAGAGTTCGATCTCTAACCAAGTATATCGGCACCGAATTATTCGATAAGTAAATAATAATTTATGAAATATTTGTCTTTTCATGACGTAGACTAGGTTTATCCGTATGCATAAAATGAAGCGAAGCTTAATGCAAATCATATTAAACTTGACCAAAATTGATGTTATTTCTGCACGTAGGTGATAACAAATAAATAATTCGCAACGTAGCTACAATTAAACATGCTACAGAGTAACATATGACATCTGTCTATTGACTAAATTAAGCCAATCAATGTATACGTATGTGTGACTATGTATATAAGTATGTGTGTACGTGAGAATTTTATCTGAGGGTATGATTTGAAGGTATGTATGCGATTGTGTATGTATATATATATATATATATATATATATATATATATATATATATATATATATATATATATATATATATATATATATATATATATATATATATGATTATGTATGTGATTGTATGTAAGTATAAGCGTATGTGCGTGTATGTGGGCGTACGTGTGTGTATGGGCCTATGTGTTTGTATACACATACGCAAGTGAGTAGTATATGGTGGTTTATAGAAACCAAATGGCGGCCAAGATGACGGCGGTCGGACAGGTGGCTGCCAAGATTGCGATCGGCGAGTCACTGAGTATAGATGCATCTCGAGGCCTGGCGACGGCCGGTCAGGTGGTTAAGTATAAAAAATTTGGGACAATTAGGGCCTCGCTCGGAGTGCATTGGAGTCCGGTTCCCGTATGACCAAGTATAATTAGCATCGTCTGTATATATTAAGCATATATGTAAGTGCCAGGCTACACCGACACAGTAAATAATGCAATTGATTGATTGCTGTGTGTCGATCAAAAACAGACTAGACTAGTTATAAGTATATATTGTTATACTTTGGCTGTATGAGATAAGTCTTGAATTTTGACTAGGATATAGGAGAAAAAGATGACTAACGTCGTAATATGTTAATGTGCACGTTTTGCTTCGAACAGTGTAATGCAGTATGTATATAATGCGATTAAGTTATTTGTCTATAGGAAAATCTGTATAAGTGCAAAAATGATCAAGTGCCATTCTGCGAGTTATTCAAGCACTTGTCTCTTAAAAAAGGGTATCTCCATAATTTGTTTTTTGGTAATAATCCGAAGAATCAAACTTTCTTTTTTGTTATTTTAATGTTTAAATTAGACATAACCTATTAAAGATAAACTCATATGTCCTTAAAAATACTCTTTTAGAAAAATTCACAGAATTTTCAGAAACAAATTAATAATGCAATTTTTGCGTAATATGGAGTCGTGTAGAGCTAAAAAATCATCTAAAGCGGCTCCAAAATGCAAAATATGCTTAAATTGCCACCTTTGACCAACTGTAACTAGAAAGGACGTAGCCAAAAAAATGTATATCTTATATTTAAAAATATATATCATACACGACATTTTGTTGATGATTATTTACGGTATATCGACGGTTCCAAATGAAAAATACGTATCTCGAGGAAAAAGTTGGAAAGGACGTATCTTGCAGAAATAGTTGGAATATACGTATCTCGAAGAAATGGCCGAAAAATACATATCTGGAAGTACATTTGTGAAAAACGTAACTCTTCATCAGATAAAAATCTGTGGTACGAACTTTAACTAAACTGACGCTATCAATGTATTAATAACGTCAGCCACCGACACTTTGTATAAAGCGGCTTTGCGGGTCTCTGATTGCGAATCAAAAGTCATAATTTCAAAAAATAAAATGGCGGAGCCATTAACACTATAGTGTATACTCAATTTGATGCATATTTCGATAATAACACAGGCCGACAAGATTTTTAACCCAGAGACCAGACCATACTTTTCCGAAGGTTTTTGGCACGCTGAATCCAAATCCGGCCTCAGAATTGCTCTATCACCTCAGGTTTTCGAGATATCCTAACCTAAAAGTGCAAAAATCACCGTTTTTGGCTGTTTTTGAGGTTATGTTATGCCGCCAACTGATTTTTTAATACAAAACGACCAGCGGCATCTGAAAGTACTAGTCTTGCCCTTCAAAATTCATTTTCGCTTGTTTCGATTCGACTTTTCCTTCTCGAGATATATCGATTTCAATCTGTAATGTATCAGTGTTTCTTATCTACTAGACATCCTATCCCATAGCCCCGTTTATACTCGGATAAACAAACTCTTCCTGATATTGCTGTCAAACCGCTTGCAAATGCATACCAGGTAGTTTTTGGGGTCACTGATCACAAATCTGGAGTTAGAATCTCCGAATTCAAAATGGCGGATCCAATATGGCGGCTATGATTACCACGATCCGTAGTAAGTCACAAAAAATCCCGGAAAAGCTCTGGAGATCGGTTACTCGGGGGTTTTCGGGGTCGCTGATCTCAAATCTGGAGTCAGAATTTCCGAATTCAAAATGGCGGATCCAAAATGGCGGTTATGATTACCACGATCCATAGTAAGTCACCAAAAACACTGGAAAAGCTCTGGAGATCGGTTACGCGGGGGTTTTCGGGGTCGCTGATCTCAAATCTGGAGTCAGAATTTCCATATTCAAAATGGAGGATCAAATATCGCGACTATCGTTGCCAAGGGCCATAGCCATAGTTGACCAAAATCTTGGAAATGGTCTTTTAAGTCGTCCCTTGGAAGTTTCCCGATTCTCCGAGCTCGAATCTGCAGTCAAATATTCCAAGTACAGAATACCTACTGACCCACCCAATATGTTACAAAATGACGGATGTAATATAGCAGCTAGTCTTACATAAAGAACCTCACTTTTACTTCTTATGAAAACGTTGTCGCTGCTCCTGAAACGATCGTTAATATGACTTGCGCCTATAGACAGTCGATACGTTATGACTATGCAGAGACCAGCAATAGTCCGCCATCATCCGCTCATCCCACCTACCTTGAAAATGCCGCTCCTTTTGTTTGAAATCTGAATCAATACGGTATTAGATACATGATCGTCGTAGTGTGCATGTATGAATCTGATGTACAGCCAGTGTAGATCAGCCAGTGCTTTCAAGAAAAACAAGACTTTCCGTGTTAGAGATCGCGTTTGAGCGACAGGCTACCGGATTAGTCATCAACCCATAAATAAATTAATACGGTATTAGATACATTAACGTCGTAGTGTGCATGTATGAATCTGATGTACATCCAGTGTAGATCAGCCAGTGCTTTCAAGAAAAACAAGACTTTCCGTGTTAGAGATCGCGTTTGAGCGACAGGCTAACGGATTAGTCATCAACCCATAAATAAATCAATACGGTATTAGATACATTAACGTCGTAGTGTGCATGTATGAATCTGATGTACATCCAGTGTAGATCAGCCAGTGCTTTCAAGAAAAACAAGACTTTCCGTGTTAGAGATCGCGTTTGAGCGACAGGCTAACGGATTAGTCATCAACCCATAAATAAATCAATACGGTATTAGATACATTAACGTCGTAGTGTGCATGTATGAATCTGATGTACATCCAGTGTAGATCAGCCAGTGCTTTCAAGAAAAACAAGACTTTCCGTGTTAGAGATCGCGTTTGAGCGACAGGCTAACGGATTAGTCATCAACCCATAAATAAATCAATACGGTATTAGATACATTAACGTCGTAGTGTGCATGTATGGATCTGATGTACATCCAGTGTAGATCACTCAGTGCTTTCAAGAAACATAAGACTTTCCGTGTTAGAGATCGTGTTTGAGCGACAGGCTAACGGATTAGTCATCTACAATGTCGAGAATCCCGTGCGCAAATAAAGTTAATAAATTTTGCAATGTTTGCGGAAAGTTTGAGGCAGAAACTTACCGTAGAAACATCAGTGATACAATAAGAGCACAGTTCGAAGAATGTTATCAAACGCCTATGAGAAATCTAAATAAACCCTGGGTTCCTAATTCTATTTGTGAAGATTGTCGCCGAACTTTGAAAAACTGGAATAGTATAAAAAAGGATGTTGTAATTGAAACAGTAGTGTGGCGTGAACCTAGAAATCATGATGATGACTGCTACTTTTGTGGATGTGATATAACTGGTAGAAACCATACAAATAAACATTTGCTTGTGTATCCTAAGGTGCTTAGTGTAACACCACCAAAAATTGGAAAAATAGAACGGAATACAAATACTGTTCCTCAGCCACAAGCGGAGCAAGAAAGGCAAACGATTGAAAGTGACGAGGCCGAAAGCAGTGACGATGAATTTTCTTTTGACGACGGAAAACCGCAACTTTTTGATCAAAATGCTCTGGATGATTTTGTGCGGGAATTGAATTTGAGTAAAGATTTGGCAGAGCTATGCGCTTCCAGACTCAAAGAAAGAAATCTTCTATCCCCTGGGACAAAAATTTCCGTCTACAGGAAAAGAGATAATAAGTTCGTGAAGTATTTTACTAAAGAGAATTCCCTTGTATATTGCAACGATATTAAAGGTTTGATTAGTTTATATGAGATAGAAGAAGTTTATAAGCCGGAGAACTGGCGACTCTTTATAGATTCTTCAACAGATAGTCTTAAAGCAGTACTGCTTCATAATGGAAATAAATATGCGGCAATTCCCATTGGCCATTCCACCGTATTGAAAGAATCGTACGAAAGCTTTCAATTTCTTCTTGAAAAAGTCAATTATTATAACGAGCACAAATGGTTGATTTGTGGTGACTTCAAAATGATAAATATTTTAGTAGGTTTGCAGTCGGGAAACACGAGACATCCGTGTTTTCTCTGCCTTTGGAACAGTCGTTCCCGACAGGAGCACTGGGTAAAGAAAAATTGGCCACAAAGAATCCAGATGAAGGTTGGTGAACACAATGTCATTCATGAGAGTCTTGTCGACACCCGTCGAATCCTATTGCCTCCATTGCATCTCAAGCTTGGCTTTATGAAGCAATTTACTAAAGCTTTAGACAAAGAAGGCGAATGGTTCCAGTACATTGCATCCAAGTTTAAGCATTTGTCGGATGCTAAACTTAAAGAAGGCATATTTGTTGGGCCTGATATTAGAAAACTTATGAAAGACGATGATTTTGTAAAAACCATGACACCCGTACAAAAAGATGCTTGGATGAGCTTCAAAAGTGTCACAGACAATTTTTTAGGAAACTATCGAGATCCAAAGTACAAATCTATTGTATCTACGATGCTAACGAATTTCCAAAAATTAGGGTGCCTGATGAGTATGAAATTGCACTTTTTGTTTTCTCATTTAGACTACTTTCCTGAGAATAATGGCGCATTCAGCGAAGAAATGGGTGAACGCTTTCATCAGGATTTCAAACAAAAGGATCGGCTTTTTCAAGGTAGGTGGGATGAGCGGATGATGGCGGACTACTGCTGGTCTCTGCATAGACATAACGTATCGACTGTCTATAGGCGCAAGTCATATAAACGATCGTTTCAGGAGCAACGACAACGTTTTCATAAGAAGTCAAAGTGAGGTTCTTTATGTAAGACTAGCTGCTATATTACATCCGTCATTTTGTAACATATTGGGTGGGTCAGTAGGTATTCTGCACTTGGAATATTTGACTGCAGATTCGAGCTCGGAGAATCGGGAAACTTCCAAGTGACGATTTAAAAGACCATTTCCAAGATTTTGGTCAACTATGGCTATGGCCCTTGGCAACGATAGTCGCGATATTTGATCCTCCATTTTGAATTTGGAAATTCTGACTCCAGATTTGAGATCAGCGACCCCGAAAACCCGCGCGTAACCGATCTCCAGAGCTTCTCCAGTGTTTTTGGTGACTTAATATGGATCGTGGTAATCATAACCGCCATTTTGGATCCGGCATTTTGAATTCGGAAATTCTGACTCCAGATTTGAGATCAGCGACCCTGAAAACCCCCGAGTAACCGATCTCCAGAGCTTTTCCGGGATTTTTTGTGACTTACTACGGATCGTGGTAATCATAGCCGCCATATTGGATCCGCCATTTTGAATTCGGAGATTCTGACTCCAGATTTGTGATCAGTGACCCCAAAAACTACCAGGTATGCATTTGCAAGCGGTTTGACAGCAATATCAGGAAGAGTTTGTTTATCCGAGTATAAACGGAACTATGGGATAGGATGTCTAGTAGATAAGAAACACTGATACATTACAGATTGAAAGCGATATATCTCGAGAAGGAAAAGTCGAATCGAAACAAGCAAAAATGAATTTTGAAGGGCAAGACTAGTACTTTCAGATGCCGCTGATCGTTTTGTATTAAAAAATCAGTTAGCGGCATAACATAACCTCAAAAACAGTTAAAAACGGTGATTTTTGCACTTTTAGGTTAGGATATCTCAAAAACCTGAGGTGATAGAGCAATTATGAGGCCGGATTTGGATTCAGCGTGCCAAAAACCTTCGGAAAAGTATGGTCTGGTCTCTGGATTATTGGTTCAGGAAAATTTTGTCGGCCTGTGTAATTAATGCAATTATTGTCATAACTTAAATAATAATGAATATAATGATCTGAAATTTGGTGAAAATCTTTACTGTAATGTTATAATATTGTAAAACAGAAATTTGGAGTTGACAGCTTAAGAATTGTGGAAAATTTCAAAATCACTCTAATCTTACCGGAAAAGAGGGACTTCTGGTAAGAACTACAATTCATTGAAAATATATTAATATAGAGAAAAATAATTAAAAAAATGCATTTGCGGAAAAAAAAATTGCAGGAAAAAGTAGATTTGTGGGAATCATATGCGCGCTACTTTTGTCCCGCTTTTAAGGTCAATAAAGTGGCCACTACGGTTGAGTAGGGAATACATTTTTTTAATCTATTAATAATACTCACCGTAATCTTTCCAACCTTTTAGAAATAATTAATGTCATATTTTACAAACCCTCTAATATTGTTCATCGCAATATTTCACAAAAGGTTCTGGTAAGATTTAAGGGCACTATAGACAATGATGGTTATTGCCAAAATAGGCGGTCCCGTTTTTCTTAATTTTAACATAGAAAGCAACCAGATACATCTGGTGGAAATAAGTTATTTGGACAAATGTGTAAAAGTGTGAGAAATGTGGAAAAATGTTAGAAAATGTACATATGTGGCTGATTTCGAACCGTAGTGGCACGTTTTGGCACATTTTTACATATTTTTACACATTTATGCACATTTTCTCACGTTTTTACATATTTAAAGGATAAAATATATGAAAATATACCGTTCACATAAATAGATTTTGTGCAAAAATATGAATAAATGTGAAAAAAGGTGAGTACATGTGAATAAATGTTAGAAAATGTGAATAAATGTGAGAAAATGTGAGAAAATGTTAATAAATGTAAGAAAATGTGAGTAAATGTGAATAAATATGAGAATATGTGGATAAATGTAAGAAAACGTTAATAAATATGCACACTAAACCTATTATGTACAATTATTTTTCTATCTCTATGAGAAAACGTGATAAAACGTGAAAAGATATGCCAAAACATGAGAAAATGTACATAAACGTGAAAAAATGTGAAAAATGTGACGAAACGTGCCGCTACTGTTCGAAATCAGACACTTATGCACATTTTTTAATATTTCCTCACATTTTCTCATATTTTCTCACATTTGTACATATTTTGTCACCTTTTCACACTTTTATTTATTTTCTTTTTATTTTGTTTAATTATCAACGGGCGATAAGCCCTTTTATACATAAATACATATTAACATATTTATATATGGCGTTGGTGAATTTACGTGTACTGAGTGATAAAGTTTCTTAAGGCACTCCTAAAATTATAAAAGTTTTCAATGAGAGTAACCTGAACTGGGAGATTATTCCACATTCGTGTCATCCTCTTAACAGCCGAGTAAAATATATAATTTGTGGATGCAGAGCATTCAGCTAGTGGTCTAGGATTTCTCAGTTCATAGGTTAACTCTCTAAATGAGAAGAGATGATTAATTCACTACATGTTATAAAATTGCTTATGATATTTCTTACAAGAGCAAGATCATAGAAATTGTGCAAAGACTTTACAGAACCCAGTCCTACCAAAGATGCTATATGAGCATAATCATGATTTTCAACCGCCATTGGTTGACCCATTTTATAAGAAATATACCTTAGAAATTTATGCTGAACAGATTCAAGTTTAGTTATGTGCGAATTGTAATGAAGTGTCCAAATTTGAGATCCATATAGCAAGGATGGCAAGACAAGAGTTTTGTAAAGGTACAAGAGTGTATTTACATTCTTGAAATCTTCGCTGACCTTAAAATAAATCCAAGGGTTTTAAATGCTTTAGCAACACTAATATCTAGGTGTAGATTGAATTCAAAAGAACTTTCAAAAGTAATACCTAGATCTTTCTGATAATCAACATAATTTATAAATACATTATTTATCATGTACTGAAACATAATTAGATTTTTGGTATTCCTACAGAAGGATAGGACTTTGCATTTCTCAATGTTTAAATTCAATCTATTTAGTCTAGACCAGTCAATTATGCAATCTAGATCCTGTTGAAGTTTTGATTGATCCATCGGAGAGCGAACAATAGAGAAGATTTTTATATCGTCAGCAAAAATTAAAATGCTAACATTTTTTAAACCAGCTGAAACATCATTAATAAATAAAATGAAAAGCAGAGGACCCAGATGGGATCCCTGTGGTACACCAGAAGTTATTATAAAATGATCCGATAAATGACCACGAATCCTGACTATTTGTTCTCTCTCCGTTAGATAAGACTCCAGCCACTTTAATAGAGAACTGGAAAAACCTAAACTGTGTAATTTTTGTAGAAGAATGCCGTGATCTACTGAGTCAAAAGCTTTTGCAAAATCAAGACAAATTGAATTAACTTGATAATGATTTTGAAGAGCTCTTGAAATATAATCACTATATAATAGTAAGTTTGTAATGGTGGATCTACCCTTAACGAAGCCATGTTGAGAATCAACTATTAAATGAATGAATTTATCAGTTAATCTAACAGCCATGATGGAATCAAGAATTTTCGCAAAAGAGCCCATGGTAGAAATAGGTCTATAGTTTTTAATATCTGATTTATCGCCAGCCTTGAAAATGGGTGTCACAAAAGATTTTTTCCAAATCTTTCGTATTTGACCATTACTCAGTGACTGATTAAATAATATACATAAAGGCTTTAAAATAGCAGGTTTACACATTTTAATAAAATAAGGAGGAATCCCATCAGGGTCAGCAGATAAATTGCTCTTTAAATTATTTATAGCAGACGCAATGTCATTACTGGTTATATAAAAAAACTGATCTTCATTACAAACAGATAAATTGAAAGGACTAGAGTGCGAGTAGACTGAAAGAAAATGACTAGCGAATAGATTGCAAATTTCCTTAGTCGTATTGGCTTTCGTCGTGTTTAGAAACATACTATCTGGAACGCCATTAAATTTAGATAAACTATTTACATAATTCCAGAAACATTTTATATTTTTTAAAGAACAGGATTCAATAGACTTAATGTAATTTTCATAATCCATTTTCGAACGACGTATACACATAGCACGCAATTTCTTAAAGTTAATATAGTCATCTAATAGGTTAAATTTTAACCACAATTTATGAACTTTTTTCTTATTAATAATTAAGCTAATTAGTTCACTAGAATACCACTTTGGATATTGACTGGTGAGAGATCTTTTTTTGGGGACATGATTTGCAATAATTTTGTTCAAGTTATTATAAAAGATATCAACATTTGAAATAATGTCACCATTTAAAGTGTCGCACCAGTCAATATTATCTAAACTAGAATTTACAGTCTCATAATTAGTATTAAAGAAATCAAAGCTTTCCAACAAAGGTTGAATATCCTGGTTGATATTTTCAAATATTTTAAAGAATGCAGGATCATGATGAGATTCTATAGGAAGTAGAGAGTCCAACGATGGTACTGTAGTTATATTATTTACATCATATGTTGAAAATAAAAGGTCTAGTGAGTAGCCTTTTTCAGTATGAGGAGGAAAGTGTTGATACAATCCTAAGTAGCCTTTTTCAGTATGAGGAGGAAAGTGTTGATACAATCCTAAGTAGGCAATACTATTCAACACAGCTTCAGAGTTTTCCTTAATTAAAATATCAGTGCTATTGCAAGTTGCAAAAAGAGTTTGATTGTTTTCCCATATAACTTTTGGTAGGTTATAGTCACCAGCGATGATAAAATGATGATCTTGATGTAAGGAGTGCATACGTTCAACACATTCAACATGCTTGATATAATTAAGCGTAACCGATCTGGGAGGTATATAACAAGCACATATAACTAGCTTGTCTAAATGACAATTTACTTCAATAAATAACTGTTCTACTCCAAGATCGTCAACATGCAGAATATTTGACTTATAACAGGATTTTATTGCAACAAGCACCCCACCACCATAAGGTGCACTAGCAAAGTCATACCTGTCCCTCCTATAAACTTGATAACCGTTAAAGCCAAGTTCACTTGTATGAATACCTGGGTGAAGAAAAGTTTCAGTTAATATAATATTATCTGGACAGGGTGACAAGAGATGAATATTTTTCTTTAAGGTGGAGAGCTTTGTTCTGAGTCCATTGACGTTCTGGTAAAAACAAACCAAATCTTCTTTAAGTTTTTTGAAGGTTGTTGATGAGAACTGGTCGAGGCATTATTATTTGAGGGTATGCTTTGAGTATTATTATCGTCCTTATTATTGCTATTAATATCAATACTGACAATTTTAGGCTCACCTTTCTCATACCGTACTTTCTGTTTTATTGAGCTACTAGTTTTATTAAAAGCTTCTGCTTCAGCTCTAAGCTTACTATATTTCTCACGCTGATTTTTTGTATAGTCAGGAGAAACGTTAAGTTTGTCTGGAATAAGACTCCAATTTTTAAGTACTAATACTGCATCATTTCGAGTGTCCATAGTTATAAGAATAGGCCTAATTTTGTTTGCATTTTTACTGCCAATTCTTCTTACATTAGACTTACTAAGCGCAGTTTGAATATTTATATTACTTAGTATGCTTATTGTCTTTGCTAAATCCGCATCTAAATTTTCTTGCATAGGTACATTATATAAGAGAATATTTTTTGCTCGCACTTGTCTATCTTGCAACTCATAGAATACTTCCTGTACATTGTTTGTAACTGTAGCAGGTGTAATAGGAACAGAATTTACAGCTGAATCTTTAATACGAGTCTCAATAGCAGACAACCTATTTTCATGCTCAATACTATGCTGCTTTAGGCTGGTGACATCATTAACTAAGACAGGTAGTTACTTTTCCTTGAAGTCAGTATAGGATTCAGCTACTTTTGTAAGAACATCAACGGAGGTTCTTAGAGATGATATAATTTCCATCATAGCTGAACTTTCACCTCCATTGGCAATGCATTCAGGACAACGGTAAAATAGACTCCTTTTCTTTTTTAGTTCAAAAACTTTTATCTCTGATGAGGTAATACCAGCACAATTTTTTGAGTTTGACGCATGAAGAATTAAACTGCAAATACTGCAGACTGCAAGAAGGTCCCCAGTGACAAATACTTCTTCACAGCTCGCTCACCGAGACATATTTACAACTTAATAAAATACTTAATAAAACAGTTTGTCACTTGGACCGTTTTATATGATTTCTAACCTCAAAATAAGGCTCTATTTTAAAACTAGTATCACACAGGCAAGAGATTATTACAACAGATAAAAATATGATTTTTGTATAGTATTTTTGTCAGGGCTAGTGATTATCTGATTTGAAATGCTCAAAGTAGTTTAATATTTTAAAACAGTTAATAAAAATACGCGCGAAAAAAATCAGACTCGACCACTCAATACGCCACCAGCGCCAATGACTTTTATCCACATAAATTATTTCCACCCTGGTGGAAAAAACTAGTTGTGCCAAATCGTGCTAAATCGTGCACAACTGTGCCAAACTGTGCCCAATTGTGCTCAATTGTGTCAAATTGTGCTATACTATGCTAGAGATGTGCCATTTCGGACATTTCGCACAGTTTGACACAGTTTGGCACAGTTTGGTACAGATTGACACAATTCGGCACAGTATGGCATGATTTGGCATAACTTGGCATATTATGAATTTAAACAAAATTACTTTTCTGAATTATTTACAGAAAGCTAGTACACTTTGACACAACATGGCACAGTCTGTCACAAAATGGCACAATTTGGCACGATGTGGCATAACATGGCATATCTGGGCATAATCTGGCACATCCTTTAATTGTAGCTTCCAACCTGGCGTAATGCACATAAACTAGCATTTTATGGCATAGCTTGACATGTTATGGCATAGCTTGGCATAAAATAGCATAGCTTGGCATAAAATGGCATAGTTTACCATGTTATGTCATGATATGGTGTAATTATGCGCATTTGTGTATATTTTTTAATCAATTATTTGTATTTAATTATTAAAACAACCATATTTCTACAAATAGTCAGGTATAAATTTTATAATTAAAAAAATTACATAATAATAGTTATAATGTTATTACAATACGTGATACATATATTAAATTAATTAGTGTATCGCCCTAAAATACCTTTTACAATAGTAACTGTTGAAGTAGTTTATCTCGCGTTCGAGAATCGTCGCTCTCGTCTCATCGTTCGCGACGACTCGTGTAGATTCGGGAATATTCGTGCGGGAGTCTAATAGACCAATAGACGTGCGAATGAAAAGTATGCGCGTGCGACTGTATGCGTGTGAGGAAGGAGAAACGCTCGAAGAACGCGATCGATATTCAGTGTCTCTCACGGAGCGTTGTCATGAGGGCACCATCCGTGTTTCGCTAGTCCGAACAAAAGTAATTGTAACGAGTGAAATAATAAATATATTCTTTTCACCATTTATTTCGTTTCACATCTCTGCGACTCCTTATTAATCTCGATATTTAAACACACTGCTCTAATACGTTATGGGCCCAGCACGCTTCCACTGCGAGAAATTGTGTTTAAAAAGCGCTCGAAGAACGCGATCGATATGCAGTGGATCGTAGAATTACGGAACAGAAAACACGAGGTCGGCGTGCGGGCGGCCATATGAGCTAAGACTATAGAATCGTGATCGCGAGTGAGTGAAAAGAATCAAGGATGTCTGAAGCCATCTCAACGCGGAACGTGGTCAGATTCAATGGTCCGATGACGCGCGCGCGATGTTTCTGCTCTCGTAGCGATGGAGCCCGAACAGTTACGGCCATTGCTAGTTTGTACATCGAAGGAAATGTGGGATAGTCTATCGAGAATCCACGAGCAAAGATCCGCGTCGAGTAAATTAACGCTCATGTCAAAATTGTACGAGTATAGAATGTCTCCGGGAGATTCTATAATACAATACGTGGCTAGGATAAGAAATATGGCGGCGCAGTTAAGTGACCTTGGTGAGCCGGTGTCAGAGATGACCGTGGTGGCTTAAGTGCTGGATAGTTTGACTTCAAAATACGAGGCTTTTCGAACGGCCTGAGACACAATGTCGACAGAAATGCAGACACTCGCAAATCTCGAGGATCGACTAATTCGCGAAGATGAGAGATTGTCTATGGACGATGATGCTCCGGGAGCATTCGCAGTAATAAAAAAACCGAATAGTACAGAAAGTGGAAAATTGAGTGTGCGTTACAAGAAAAAGAAAAGTGCGCGTGATAAATCGAAGATTCGTTGCTTCAATTGTCAGACGAAAGGACATTTTGCAAGTGAGTGCAAAAACGCACAGAAAAATGCAAAGAAAGCGAGTAAGCATGAGACCTGGATTACCGACAGTGGCGCGTCGAGACAAATCACGTACCAACGTGAGTGACTAAGCGAGTATCGCGAGTTACCCGATGGGGGAACGGTCTCTCTCGGAGACGACAAGGAATGCAAAGTGGTCGGTGAGGGAACAGTGAGAATCGAGAAGTTTATAGATGGAGCGTGGTATCCATCGAGGATCGAAAAAGTTCTCTACATCCCGCTCATGAGAAAGAATTTATTTTCGGTTGGTCAGTGTACAGCGCGAGGACTAGAGGTGTCGTTCTCGAGCGATCGTGTGCTAGTTAAAAATAAAAGAAAAATAGTGGCACAAGGGCTGAAACAAGAAAATCAAATCTTTCGTATGGTTTTTCAAGTTGAAAAAGCGAGCGAGAGTGACGAGGCGAACGTCGCGAAAGAAAATCTGCAAGAGTGGCACGAGCGATTCGGGCATGTCAACGGACGTGCGATGAGAGAATTAGTTCAAAGGGGGCTAGTGGAAGGGGTCGAACTTCCAAAAACGGGCCCGATTTTCTGCGAAACGTGTCAGATCGGTAAATCGCATAGACGAGTTTTTCGTAACGAGCGTGTGCGAGCGTCTACCGAGCCCGGTGAAGTGATACACACTGACGTGTGCTGTCCAATGAACGTTGACTCTCTCGTAGGTGCGCGGTTTCTCCTCACGTTCAAGGACGATGCAACAAGTTTTCGATATGTTTATTTTCTACGGCACAAGAGTGACGTGTTTGACAAATTTCGAGTGTTCGACAATTTAATAGAGAACAAATTCGGTTCTCAGAGAGAGAGAGAGAGAGAGAGACAGACAGAGAGACAGAGAGACAGAGAGACAGACAGAGAGAGACAGACAGAGAGACAGAGAGAGAGAGAGAGAGACATAGAGAGAGAGAGAGAGACAGACAGAGAGAGAGATAGATAGATAGATAGATATACTTTTTATTCATCAAGAGACGAAAATGTTACAATTACATGTACATGTAGTTATAATAATTAAAATATCAGTCAATTTTATGTATTTGTTATCTTACATTAACGTTCACTTATTGCATTTCTTATTAAATAATATTATTCGCTGTATCAGTTCGTCAGTTTATAAAATTTAAAAATAATGAACTAGTCATAGTCAAATAACACAGAAACACGCTTCGTCAAAAAATAATACATAGAATAAAATAAATACAATAGAGATAACACATTAAAAATAAAAGAATACATACACATACTTTGCTAAATTTTTACGTATACTATCACGTCAAAATTTAACACACACTCAATCATGACACTTTAACAATCGCGCTAATAAATACATTCACACCTAACACTAAACATATTTAATAAATAAATAAATTAATAAATAACTAAGTCGAATAAATAAATAAATTAATAAATAACTAAGTCGAATAAATAAATAAATTAATAAATAACTAAGTCGAATAAATAAATAAATTAATAAATAACTAAGTCGAATAAATAAATAAACCAGATAAATAATTAAATTAAATAAATAAAATAAATAAATTTAAATAAATAAATAAAATAAATAAATTTAAATAAATAAATAAATTTAAATAAATAAATAAATTTAAATAAATAAATAAATTTAAATAAATAAATAAATTTAAATAAATAAATAAATTTAAATAAATAAATAAATTTAAATAAATAAATAAATTTAAATAAATAAATAAATTTAAATAAATAAATAAATTTAAATAAATAAATAAATTTAAATAAATAAATAAATTTAAATAAATAAATAAATTTAAATAAATAAATAAATTTAAATAAATAAATAAATTTAAATAAATAAATAAATTTAAATAAATAAATAAATTTAAATAAATAAATAAATTTAAATAAATAAATAAATTTAAATAAATAAATAAATTTAAATAAATAAATAAATTTAAATAAATAAATAAATTTAAATAAATAAATAAATTTAAATAAATAAATAAATTTAAATAAATAAATATATAAAATAAATAAATAATTCAAATAAATAAATAGTCTAAATAAATATCCGAGTCACCTCTATGCATTCTCGTCACCATGTAATTGCTTAAGGTGCCTGCTAAGCGCCGTTTTAAATTTACAAAAAGATGGCAGACACCTCACACTGCTTGGGAGCGAATTCCAGAGGTGCTCACCTTGAACTCTAAATGAGAATAGGCCCTTATCGGTGCGCAACCCCGGAACCGAGAGGTCTTTCATACCACCCCTACTTGAAGTCCTGGCCTGGTTTTTTTCAAAGAGGGCAGTAAGATATGGTGGCTGCCGCATGACAACCGCTTTGTAAAGCAGCAGCCCCATAAAATACTCCCTCCTCACCTTCAGATCTAACCAGTCCAGTTTTTTCCTGTAGGCGGTGATATGCTCAACACGCCTAACACTACATATGTATCTCACACATGCATTCTGTAAACGTTGTAGTCGTGTCTGGAGCTCCCCTGACACGACAAGAAGAACCACTGAGCAATAGTCTAAGTGAGGTAGTACCAGTGCACATGCCAGCTGCTTCCTCAGTATCTCTGTGGTGCTTGAACGGAATAATTTTAAGCTATACAGAGCTCTATTTACTTTTCTACTGACTGCATTCAGTTGCGGCTTCCATGTCAACCTTCTGTCCATCACCACGCCGAGGTTGGTGACTGTATCAACAAAGGGAACGTGTACGCCGGTCTGTATCTCAATGCCTTGCAAGTCAAGGTTCTGAACCTGTTTGATGTTGTAATCAGATCCAAAAATGATCGCCTTTGTCTTGCCGACATTGAGGCGCAGGCCAGCTGACGTTGCCCAGTTCGACACTGCTCGTGCTACAGCCGACATGCGACTGATACCATCACGAAGACCCTTCAGGGTCACTTGTGTGTAGGTTTGCAGGTCGTCAGCGTAAAGTATGTGTTCAACGCCATCTAAGTCTAGTGCGTCTTGTAAGTCGTTTATGTACAGGCTGAAAAGCAGGGGTCCCAGGACTGAGCCCTGTAGAACGCCAAGATTGGTGGTTAGCCAGCCTGAATCCCCGTTTGTGTTTGTGACGACTTTCTGTCCTCTCCCCATAATATATGACTTAAGCCACAGGAGAACACTCCTGGAGAATCCTATGCGCATCAGCTTACGCAGCAGTTTAGTGTGTGAGATGGTGTCGAATGCTTTGCTAAAATCAAACATTAACAAAATAGTCAATAGTTTTTTGTTGTTGTTAATGCCTGATCTTATGTCCTCCGTCAGTTTCAGTAGTGCTGTCTGTGTACTGTGATTCTGTCGAAAACCAGTCTGCATCGGGTTCAAAGTATTATTTTGTCGTAAAAAGTCAGTTATTTGGTCGTGTACTATTTTTTCCAGGACCTAAGAAAAGAAACTCAGTAGAGCAGTTGGTCGGAAATCTGACACCGTAGATGGGACAGGCTTCTTCTTCAAAGGCACCAACTGAGCTCCCTTCCAAGTTCCCGGAAAAATGCCACTGGACAGAGAGGAGTTAAAGATCTTAACAATATGATCTCCCACAAACGGAAGAGCCTTAGCCACTATACTTTGGGGAATGCCGTCTTTCCCTCTGGCCTGTGATGAGAAGTGGGCAACAGCCAGGACCACATCCGAGAAGCTGACCTCTCGGAAAACAAAGCCGTCATCACTGGCAGTGGTCAGGACGTTGTCAAGTTCTTCATCACCCTCATTTTGGGAGATCGACACCCCTGCAAAGTGGGCATTGAGCCCTTCCGGTGAGAAACCATGAAGCTCCTCTCTTGTATTTGGCAGAAGGCCCAGAGCCTTGAGCTCTTTCCAGGTATCTTTCTTATTATCAATCGCTTCAGAAATTCTATTTTGTAAAAATCTTTCCCTTGTTTCCTTCGTTCGTAATTCAGCTTCAGCTGCAAGGCCCTGATACTCCCGCCACAGTCTCTCGTCTTTGGTCCACGCATAGCGTCGTCGTACGGAGTCACGTTTTTTGTAAAGATGTATTAGTTCAGCATCAACCCATGGTGGATTCGTTTTCTTTTTCAGCGTGAATTCTTTTAACGGCGCGATTTTATCTATCACAGCCATGAGGTTGACACTGAGGCACTATAATTGACTGTCAACATCCGCCGCGGGACCATGGATCTGCGACCAATCACAGTCAGCTAGGTGAGACAGGAGGTCGTCTTGCTGGATCGATTTAAAATCCCTGTAGCTGAAAGATTCAGCCATAGGGGATGCAGCAGTTTCGACCCCAATCTCGACCTCTATGATGTTATGATGACTGGGAAAAGGCGCCGGCCGATTGTCCCTGCTCAGTACAACGTCATTATTATCTGTCAAGATCACATCAATCCACGTGTGAGAATCCGTGAGATGATGAGTCGCACCATGATCAATTATTTGAAGGTTAAGATAATCAGCCAACCGCCTAACAAATTTTGCATCGGCTGACGTTCCGAGTTGGTTCGCATTCAGATCTCCCATAATAATTTTGTGACTAAAGTCTTGGGTATGTATCGTTAGTTTGTCTGTTAAGTCAGAGCCCTGTAAAAACGGTACGTGTGGTGGTCTGTATATTAAAGCAACAAAGGCGGGGGGAAGGCTGCCCTGGTGAACACTGCACATTAAATATTCAGGTATAAATGGCCTGCCCTCCTGTGTTGTTCGAGAGCTGCATAGTAAATTGGCCTTGAAAGTGTTATGAATGTACAGGACCAGCCCGCCCCCTAGTTTGTTGCGATCAAGTCTAAGTAGTGAGTAGTCGTCGATCTGAATGAGATCACTCCCAACATCAGGGTCAAGGTGCGACTCAGCAACCCCAAAGAGATGGTAGGCAGGACGAGCTGAAAGGTGTTGTTTAATCATGTCAATGTGCCCCATCAGTGAGGTAACATTGACAAAACCTGCCCTCATTCCCTTACAGTGAACCCCCCCTGCAGTGTCTGCGAATAGTCAATTTTTTGCAGCAGTTGACGGAATAACATTTTTATCAATTACGATTTCTTTATCAACGTTTTTTGTTATATTATTTACAGTTTGTGATGGTTGATTAATGGCATATGATGCCACTATTGTTTGTAAATCAGCCGCAGATGAAAATTCATGAGAGACGTCGCCATCGCGCCTCTTCACCAGGAAACGGCCCCCTCTATGCCAAACGTATTCAAAATTAAGTCTCGTCGCAAGGGCCTTGAGACTTCTATATTTAATAAAACATTCTTTTGTTAATAATTCATTTATAAAAATTTTCCCATTTATAATCCCATCCCTTGTGTCCTGGTCAAGAGCTACAATGTCGACATCTCTAGCATGAAAGCCAGTGATTAGCTTTTTGGCTCGCATTATTTTCTCGCCTAACGCATTATCAATTTTTTCAATCAACATATTATAATTTACCTCTGTATTGGTCAACAAATTGTTCGTGTCGACGTTACTATCGTATAATTTTTATTTTTGATTTTTAGATTATCTATTTCTTGACAAAGCACTTGCTTCTCCTTTTTCATCTCCTCCAGCTGGGAGTGTTGTTTCGACAGTTTTTCCTCAATTTTTTGCAGCTTGGATTCAATTGAAAGTTCCAAAGTATATACTGCTGGTAACGTATTTAGCCTATTTACAATTGCCTTCAATCTGCCTTCAATAGAGGTGCAATGTCTAGCAAGTGCATTGTCAATGTTTCTTGAAGTTGAATTCGCGTACTCCCCGCAGATGGCGCAGTTGTCGACCATGATGTTAGTGGCGGCAAAGATGAGTCGTGAAAGGTAATGACGGTGTGTCTAGGATGCAGCAGGTGACGCTTCGGTAGTCACGTAGTTGCAGTTCGAGTCGGCAGATGGCGCCTTGATAGTATGGCGCTGCGTGCTGTGTGTCCAAATTGAAGTGATACCTCTAAGTTATTTATGCTTCGTGCTTGGCTCCCGCCACTCTGACGTATTCACCTCACTTAACCTCAAAAAACAACTGGCCGGGTGTTGTTGCTTGGATGTTGAAAGCCGTGCCGATGGACCAGTAGAAGCTGTGATTTATTATCACAGCTATAGGTAGAATGTTCCACTGTGCAGGCACCACAACAGACCGGCTCACGGACGCACAGAGGCAGCAGAGTGCGGTGTAAATGCAGGAGCCAAAACACGAGCAGTTGTACCTAGCAGACGCGCGACGAAACGAGAGAGAGAGAGAGAGAGACAGAGAGAGAGAGAGAGAGAGACAGAGAGAGAGAGAGAGAGACAGAGAGAGAGAGAGAGAGAGAGAGAGAGAGATTCTTTTATCCAATTATTATAGTAACAAATTTTTGATAATAATTATTAAGCCCCCTTCATACACATTCAATTTAATGCACACAGAAATATCCATCAATTAATTAAATTAATGAAATTTACACAGGCGAATTTGCAAAATTTTTGTATTTGCTTATGATATTTCAAACTCACGGAAACGCGGAATTATTAATTAATTATTTTTATATTTTTAGTAACCCTGCCTCAACTATTAACTATTTAAACGTGCTCAATTTTACTTTAAAATGATAAATTTTGTGTGCCATTTAATGCTAAACTATGCCGTCTTGTGCTAAAATATGCCAATTCATGCCAGGATATGCCAATTTATTGTAAAAAAAATAGAAAAATATTTTCTTAATAATTCTATTATCCCTAATCATATCAAACTGTGTAAAACTATGTCGCCCTATGCCAATATGTATCGTACTGTGCTAATCTGTGCCAGACTGTGTAGATTCGTCCTAAGCCATGCCAATCTTAAAAAAACGGTAGACAAAGTATTTTCTTTCAAAATTTGTGACTATGCCACAAAGTGCCACAATGTGCGACACTATGCCAAAGTCTGCCGAACTATGCCAAACTGTACCAAACTGTGCGAAACGTCCGAAATGGCATAGGTTTAGCATGACTTGGCATAGTTTGGCATAGTTTGACCCAATTGGGCACAGTTTGGCACACTTTGGCACAATTTTCACGAAAAAACGGAGCAAACTGTGTTAACTTTTGTAAAATTCTTTCGACTCCACAGGATCATTTTTTCGACAATTATATCACAATAAACATTGGTTACAATTATACATGTGTATCTGCTTCCTTTCTGCGTTAAAATAAATAAAAACGAGAACATGGATTTCGGCATTATCCATTGCCTAGTGACCTGAATGCAATATTTCTTGTCAATTAAGCTGGCAAAACATAAAATTTTCAATCTGTTAAGAAAGCTCATTGTAATCTTTCCATCAACTTTTCAGGAGATATCCATGTTAGATTTCAGAATCCTTCCATTATACCTTACTATAATCTTTCATGAAAGTTGCTAGTAAGTTTTGAAGGAATATTTTTTGCAGGATACGCGAAGCTTTTTGGAAGATTATAAAAATAAAACTTTTTAATATCTCAAGAAAACTTGCCGTACTCTTTCCATTAAGCTTCCAGGAGAAATTTAAGTTAAATTTCGGAATCCTTTCATTATAACTTACCTAAGTATTTCATGAAAGATTCTAGTAAGGTTTAAAAGAAATATTTATTGGAAGGTTAAGGGAAGCTGTTTGGTAGATTGTAAAAAATAGAACTTTTTATTATCTCAAGAAAGCTTACTGTAATCTTTCCATTAAGCTTCCAGGAGAAATTCATGTTAGATTTCTGGATTATTTCATTATACCTTACCTAAATCTTTCATGAAAGATTCTAGTAAGGTTTAAAAGGAATATTTATTGGACGGATACCGGAAACTTTTCGGAAGATTACACATAATATTACTGAAACTTCTATATTAGTTACATAAAGCTTAAGGAAAGCTTTTACTGGAACCTTTCTTGAATCTTTCGCTGGGAATCTTTCATGCTATGTGGGTACATAGTTGTTCAGTTTTTCAGTTTCTCACATTTTATCACAATTTTTTATAGTTGTGATTTCTTTTATATAAGAGAACGCAACGAAAAAAATGTAAGAAATGGTAATATGTCATTGTAAGCCTCTACTCTATAAATCAAAGAAAGTGCCTGTCGAAGGCTTACAAGCCAACTTTTCCTTGCATTCCTTAGATAAATTAAACTTTCACGACAAATTTTAGGACTCTAGCTCTTATAGTTTATGTGCTGCGAGATTTGGTTATATATAGGCCAAAATATAGACTTTTGAAAAAACTAATATTGTAAGATAAAAGTGATTTCCAGAGTTTTAAGTGAGTACGCTTGAGTATAAAAAGATATTTTAGAGTAAAACAGACAATTAATAATAATTCTTACATTGAATAACACAACCTGATATACTATAGCTATGGTAATATGTTATTCTACTCTATAAATCAAAGAAAGTGCCTGTCGAAGGCTTACACACCAGTTGTTTCTTCCTTTCCTAAGATAAATGAAACTTTCACAACAAATTTTAGGATTCTAGCTCTTTTAGTTTCTGAGCTGTGAGATTTGGTTACGTATAGGCCAAAACATAGAATTTTGAAGGGGTTGTTGGTTTTATACGTTTCTTAGAATAAGTTATGTATAAAACGGAAAGAACCTCACAGATAAGAGCGATGAAAGGATCTTGTCATCTTAAAAGCGAACAGAAAAATTCATGCTTCAATATTAAACAGTTCTTTTGAGCTGAATCAAAATATTTAATGTACGATAAAATCTTATTTAAGTTGAATAGAAGAAAAAATTTTGTCAGTAAAATTCAAGCAAATTGAATATAATTTTTGTATGTCATTAGATCTTTTAATTTACATGAAAATTAATATTTTATGAAAAATCTTCCCTTAGCGTTCATTTGCATATATTTTAAATTTACAGTTTTCACACTTGCTGGCAGAAAGAAAGTATTTAAAAGCATTCAAATAAATTTTTCTATTTTATTGATGTATAACAATGCTTGATAAAAAATCTACAGTCTCTGTCTATCATACAGAAAGAGAAATGAGCAAATATGTAAAATGAGTTGCAATCGCAAACAACAGTTCTCAATCAAAAATTATGTTTTAGTAGCTCGTTGAACTGTCCAAGTGCCCTAGTGGAAATGAAAATTGTGCCAAAGTGTGCCAAACTGTGCCCCATTGGGTCAAACTGTGCCAAACTATGCCAAGTCATGCTAAACCTATGCCATTTCGGACGTTTCGCACAGTTTGGTACAGTTTGGCATAGTTCGGCAGACTTTGGCATAGTGTCGCACATTGTGGCACTTTGTGGCATAGTCACAAATTTTGAAAGAAAATACTTTGTCTACCGTTTTTTTAAGATTGGCATGGCTTAGGACGAATCTACACAGTCTGGCACAGATTAGCACAGTACGATACATATTGGCATAGGGCGACATAGTTTTACACAGTTTGATATGATTAGGGATAATAGAATTATTAAGAAAATATTTTTCTATTTTTTTTACAATAAATTGGCATATCCTGGCACGAATTGGCACATTTTAGCTAAACACGGCATAGTTTAGCATTAAATGGCACACTATAGCACAATTCGTTTATAATAACAAAATTTATCATTTTTAAGTAAAATTGAGCACGTTTAATAGTTGAGACAGGGTTACTAAAAATATAAAAATAATTAATTAATAATTCCGCGTTTCCGTGAGTTTGAAATATCATAAGCAAATACAAAAATTTTGCAAATTCGCAGGTGTAAATTTCATTAATTTAAATAATTGATGGGTATTTCTGTGTGCATTAAATTGAATGTGTATGAAGGGGGTTAAATAATTATTATCAAAAATTTGTTACTATAATAATTGGATAAAAGAATCTTTTGATGTATACGGAAAGACCTTTAGGCGTGTGGCGGCACCGACTAGTGTGGCGGCTGCATTTAGCACACGGGCAGCGGCGCCACTTGAGGTTAGTTCGTCTGCGCTCCCTAAGTGAGCGAGCCGCGTGTTTGCTTTGGTCGTGCTGCGCGCCCGCGATGCGGGCGTCGGGTACACGGGCACGCAGGTAGCAGTGTTTCCAAAAATGAACGCGCCATCGCAAACGTTATTGTTTGACTTGAAAATATATCGTAAATTGTCATTAACTGTATAAACTCCATAGTGTAAACGTATAATATAATAATATAAACTTCACGGAACTTTATACAACGATTATATTAACCAATGCTGAAGAGAAATATTATGTTGTCTCTCCAAATAAATTGCACATTATCGATCAGCGTTTATTGTCTATAAGGCTTTCGAATTGTATTGCAAAAATTTCAAGAAGTATCAAGGAAAGAGCAAATTAGACTGCGTCAGAATGGCTAACATGGTTAATATTTTATTCCTTGATTTGTCTGCATGGAATACTTCCAAAAAAATATTATAATAACTTGGCTACGTTTGTTTTTGATATGAATATTTTGTTAGAAGACTCTATAACATCTGAAATGTTAGAAAATGCTAGAAAATTGTTAATAAATTTTATTGCGAATTTTCAATTTTTATACGGAAAGAAGTACATGCGTTACAATGTGCATTTATTAAATCATCTTACTGAAACTGTTAAAAATTGGGGGCGGCTGTACAATGCAAGTACTTTTCCATATGAAAATGAAAATAAATTATTACTGCGAATGAAGTAATGTAATTGTCGTATTGCTACACAAATTGTCTCTATAATGTTAATATATCAACAATTGCCTCTTTTACAACAAAATCAATTAATTTCTGAAAGAGTCCCGTCATATTGCAACGAATTGGATAAAGCTAAATTAAAAAATATTTGTAAAATTGAAGAATGTATTCTAATAGGACGCGGCAAAGCACACACATTAACAAAAACAGAATTACAATCTCTTCAGAAAATAGTTGACATAACTTCTGTGACCGAATGTAAAATATTTAAAAAAATGATCTTTCATGGAAATCGTTATAATTCTAATAAATATTTGCGTTGTAAGCGAACAAATAACTCTGTTTTTCAAACGACTGATGAGGCATTTGGAATTATTTCAAAAATATGTAAAATTAAGTATGATAATGACTACAAAGTAGTAATTTTTTTTATGGTCTAAAAATTGCAAGTATCTTTTTTGTTGAAAATATTGATATTACATATTTGAAAGTTGTGAATGCTGAAGAAAAAGTTAATGTTAATGTTGTAAAATACTCTCAATTACACAGACCATGTATATTATTAAAATTACGTAAGCAATTTATTATTGTTACTATTGTAAAAGGTATTTTAGGGCGACAGACTAATTAATTTAATATATGTATTACGTATTGTAATAATAGTATAACTATTATTATGTAATTTTTTTAATTATAAAATTTATACCTGACTATTTGTAGAAATATGGTTGTTTTAATAATTAAATACAAATAATTGATTATAAAATATACACAAATGCGCATAATTACACCATATCATGACATAACATGGTAAACTATGCCATTTTATGCCGAGCTATACTATTTTATGCCAAGCTATGCCATAACATGTCAAGCTATGCCATAAAATGCCAGTTTATGTGCATTACGCCAGGTTGGAAGCTACAGTTAAAGGATGTGCCAGATTATGCCCAGATATGCCATATTATGCCACATCGTGCCAAATTGTGCCATTTTGTGACAGACTGTGCCATCTTGTGTCAAAGTGTACTAGCTTTTCTGTAAATAATTCAGAAAAGTAATTTTGTTTAAATTCATAATGTGCCAAGTTATGCCAAATCATGCCATATTGTGCCGAATTGTGTCAATCTGTACCAAACTGTGCCAAAATGTGCCAAACTGTGCGAAATGTCCGAAATGGCACAGATCTAGCATAGTATAGCACAATTTGACACAATTTAGCACAATTTGGCACAGTTTGGCATAGTTGTGCACGATTTAGCACGATTTGGCACAACAAGATTTTTCCACCGGGGTGTCTTGGTTAGTTTCTAATAATTTTATATTCAATATATAGGTTGCAACTACTTACCTCCAAGGCTTCAAGTCACTATCTATCATACAGAAGGAGAAATGAACAAATATGCAAAATGAGTTGCTATCGCAAATACCAGTTCTCAATCAAAAATCACGTTTTAGGTTATTGATGAACTATGCAAGAGTCTTGGATAGTTTCTAATAATTTTATATTCAATATATAGGTTGCAACTACTTACCTCCAAAGTTTCAAGTCTCTATCTGTCATACAGAAAGAGAACTGAGCAAATATGTGAAAAGAGTTGCTATCACAAACACCAGATCGCAATCAAAAATCATGTTTTAGGTTACCGATGAACTATCCCAGTGACTTGGTTAGTTTCTAATAACATTATATTCAATAATGTAGGTTGCAACTACTTACCTCCAAAGTTTCAAGCCTCTATCTATCATACAGAAAGAGTAATGAGAAAATATGTAAAATGAGTTGCTATCACAAACAACAGTTCTCAATCAAAAATCATGTTTTAGTAGAGTTTAAAATGTAAAATTAAATGTCTCAATTGGTATACACTCTCTTTTAAGTTTAGATATTTTGTGTACAAAATTCTTTTCAAAAATTGAAAAAAGATTATCTATGGTCTTGGAAATATTTTTCTCCTTCTAATTCTTCTTGAGCCTAATAAACTATGACACAAAATTTGGAGCGTCTAGGTCTTTTAGTTTGCTAGATATGACTTTTTGGTGGAATTACTTCAACTGAGGTAAACAACGAATGTCATACTTTTTTTTTGGTTGCACAAGTTTTTACAGTTTTCATTAGTGCTATTAAGTAAGCAAGGCTTATTATAGATGTTTGAAGTACGTAATAATTGAAAAGAATTGATTGCGTTACTCAGCCGTAACATTGTATACCTGGATACACTTATTAAAACTTGTAGAATTTATCATAAATGTAAAATCTCACTTTCCGCTGAATTGGCCATTCGGTCTAAATGTACTAAAAACTCAGATCTTGAAAACTAAAAGAGCTAGACATCTGAAATTTAGTTTGTAGGTCTAAAGTGCATAAAGAAGTAAGAAAAAAATAGTTTTAAAGCCTTTCATTAAAATTTTCTTTGAAATCTATCGAATGTAAATACTTTGAATATTGAATTTTTATATACCTATAGAGCTTCAGATTGATTTATACAATCTAAGAATTGAAAGAAATTAGTTGTTTATTAAGTTATAACATTGCATCCCTGTTGAGGCGAGTCATCGTATTTAATGCGAGCGCGTAGCGAAGGTACCAAGTGTGTACGAAGGAGGCCGAGCGTAGCCAAGCGCCTTCGAGTCTCAAGCGAGGCAAGCGACGCTCTCGAGAGTCTAAATTGCGAACGAACTGTCGTTCAGATAGCACGCAGTGTATTATCAATAAAGATATATATTATTCTATTTCCAACAAAGACCAGTATTACAACGGTTATTATTCTCCCGCGTCGTGCACCTCTCTTTCGCAAGACCACCGACGATCCTTTGAACTAACAGGTTATGGGTCCAGGCAACGTAGCGGGTTAAAAGTGCGGTTTTGCTGGAAAACGAGAGAGTTACGGGATCGCGGACGTGCGGGAAGTAGAAACATAAACACAAACATAAACACAGTGACCGCGAGTGCCAATACGAATTCCCTGCTCAGTGGTGCTACCTTAGAAGTAATTGCACACAGGTGCAATTACAACCTACATCATGATGACCTCTGACTACAGGAGTCATCAAAAAAATGAACAGTCACGAAACTCAACAGTGCCCCCAACCACCTACAGTAGATCGACAAGTTATGCAGCTGTAACCCAAAATGATCAGTTCCCAAAAAAGGACCAAGGAATTACACTTGAAGCTAAAGAAGGAATAGAACTAAAAGAATACATTTTTGCCATCGGAAAATTAATAGGACCATCAAATGTACGTTTTGCCTCAAAGATTTCAAAAGGTAGAGTTGGTATGTTTCTAGCAACGAAGGAGAACGTCGAGAAATTACTAATTAAACATACACACGTTACTATAAACAGTATCCAGATAGAAGTTAGATCATGCATAACACAACACAAGCTCGTCATCCTGTCGAACGTGTCCCCACTCATTCCACACGCACACATAGAGGAAACGTTAGATCGCCGAGGTATCAAAAGAGGATCATCTGTTTCATTTTTGAGATAGATAGATAGATAGATATACTTTTTATTCATCAGAAGACAAAATCTTACAATTTCATGTTCATGTAGTTATAATTATAATTAAAAATATCAGTCGATTTAATATAATTGTTATCTTAACTTTCACTTATTGCATATTTCTTATTAAAATAATAATTCACTTTATCAGTTCGTCAGTTTATAAAATTTAAATGTAATGAACTAGTCACAGTCAAATATCACAGAAAACGCTTCGTCAAAAAATAATAATACATAGAATAAAAAATAAATACAATAGAGATAACATATAAATATAAAAGAATACATACACATACTTTGCTAAATCTTTGCGTATACTATCACGTCTAAATTTAAAACACACTCATTCATAACACTTTAACAATCACGCTAATAAATACATTCACACCTAACTAACACTAAACATATTTAATAAATAAATAAATAAATTAATAAATAAATACGTCGAATAAATAAATAAACAAGATAAATAATTAAATTAAATAAATAAATAAATAAATTTAAATAAATAAATAAATTAAATAAATAAATAAATAAGGTTAAATAAATAAATAAATTAAATAAATAAATAATTCAAATAAATAAAAAGCTTAAATAAATACTCGACTGAGAGTGGGAGTAACAGAGACGGAATATACACATGTAATTAGTTATCGCCGGCAAGTATATATACATCCAGAAGATGTAGATAAATTGCCGGATTCTATTCAAATCCAGTATGATGATACAAGGATTTATCTTTCAACGGAATCGGTAACATGTTTCATATGTAAAGAGAAGGGACACCTCGCGAAATATTGTACTAAGAATAACGAAGAACTGATCACTGAGCATGACAATAACTCTTGCGCTTTTCCTGTTAATATTACAGCCATACCGGAGGAAAATCGAATTTCCGATCAAAATAGTCAAAAGTATTCTGAAACACTAGATGAAACGTTTGAAAATCAAGAGAAAATGATCACAGATACACTTAATGCTAGAACAAAGCAAGCACACTCTGAAATCAGTTCGACAAATAGTCAATTAACCGGTGGAGGTTATTCGAAATTAAATTCGTCAGAATTCCGAAAACCAGCGATAAAAGCTTTAAAAATAGCTCCTCGAAGTTATACAGAAGAGACTAAAAAAAATGAAGATGAAAGAAACCTAAAAGAAAACACTAAAACCGAAAAAACCTTAGACATTCTACTAGCACCGTTAGAAAAGATATTTGAAGAAAAAAATGAAATTTTTAATTATTTAGAATTTAAAAGTCTTATAGAGAATCTCCATGGTTGTAATAATCCCAGAGATATCGTTTCAAACTACACGACCGACGTAGGGGGCCTAATTTCTCTAATGAAAAATGATTTATACCCTCACCTCACAGAGCGGAGCATGAAAAGCCGCTTCACTCGCATTATAAAAAAGATAAATGCAAATGAAACGTCAACTAAAAATCCCTCTGTTTCGGACACTAGTCCCGCTGTATCTGAAGACGAGAGCTTTTCACAAGAAGAGTCAACAGCTTAATCAAAAACCTATCATATTAAAATAAAATAAATAAATGACCAACAATATTCTACAATGGAACATAAACGGACTCAATAGTCGCTTCGAATTCCTCAAAAAATTAGTACATGACCAAAATCCATCTATAATATGCATCCAAGAAACTAATTTCAAAGATTATAGTTATACCAATCTCAAAAACTATGACATATACTATAGAAATAGAATACACTGTCTGGCAGCAAGTGGGGGTGTCGCTATTTACACAAAAATACCTCTGGAATGTGAAGAAGTAAAATTGCACACTAACATCGAAGCGGTAGCTATAAAAATAACAATTACTACGAGACGTATTTGCATATGCAATCTTTATATCCCAAATAGCTATGACGTAGAGAAATCGGAAATAGAGAATATTATTAACCAGCTACCTATTCCATATATCATAGTAGGTGGTTTTAATAGCCACAACGAGATCTGGGGCTCAAAAAACACGGACCTCAGAGGTAAATTCATAGAAAAAATAATATCAGAAAGGGATATAACGCTACTAAATGATAATACACCTACTCACTTTAATTCATCCTATGGAACCTTGAGCGCGATAGACTTGACACTATGTACCCCGAAATTGGCAGATACCCTTGAATGGGAAGTGTTGCAAGATACTTACAACAGCGATCATTTCCCCATCAAAATAAATATAAACACTCATAGTACACCAGAACAAATCTTTACGCCTAGATGGAAGTTTAAAAAAGCCAAAAAGCAAGAATATCAAAGTCAAATTGAAAAAGATATTAAGAAACTAAGACACCCGATTTGTACAAATTACACAGAACTGAACTCCGTTCTAGAAAATTTTGAGAAAATAATACTCAAGGCAGCCAACAATACGATCCCAAAAACTACAGGCAAAAGCGGAAAAAGTAATCTACCTTGGTGGAATGAAGAGTGTGAACAGGCCGTGAAAGAAGCTAAACACGCCCTTAATGCGTACAAAAAACGGAATACCTTTGACAACAAACTTGATTTCAAGATGAAAAAAGCACTAGCGAGGAGAGTTATAAAAAGAAATAAAAGGAATTCATGGGTAGAATATATATCAAATCTCAAGAGTAATACTCCAAGTGAAGAAATATGGTGAAAAATTCGATCAATCAATGGAAATAACAAACAATCTACAATTACACAAATTTCCATAGACGATGATACCCATACCAATCAACCTCAAAAAATAGCAAATATGATGGCCGAAATGTTTGCTAAACATTCAAGCAACGACAATTATAGCAAAGAATTCCTGCAAAAAAAAGGCAAACGGAAATTGAGCCATTGGACTACAACAGCACAGAAACGAATGAAAACATATCACCGCTCAACGAGGAAATTACTTTGACTGAACTTCAAGAAACTCTCCATCACTGCAAAAATACCAGCGCTGGTCCAGATGGGATACCAAATACATTTATAAACAATCTACCATTGTCAGGCCTTATTTACTTACTGGGTATTTTCAATAGTATCTGGCTCCATAATCTATTTCCTGAAAAGTGGAGAGAAGCCACGGTTATTCCAATACTAAAATCAGCAAAAAATCCGAATAAAAAAGAATCATATTGACCAATTTCACTCACTTGTTGCATGTGCAAACTTTTGGAAAAAAATCATAAATAAACGACTCGTATGGTATCTAGAATCAAAAAACTTAATTTCCGCTTCCCAACACGGTTTCCGTCGATTCCACTCTACAGCTGACAATATTACCAAGATAGAAAATGAAATTTGCGAGGCCTTCATAAACAACCAACATGCGATCATAGTTTCCCTTGATATGGAAAAAGCGTATGACCGGTTGTGGAAAGACCGGGTCATCAAAATATTGGTTAAGTGCAAAATAAACGGCAACATGATAAATTACTTGATAATCTTCTTAAAACGAAGGTTTATACGAGTAAGAGTAAACGGATACCTATCAGATATATTCGAAATTGTAAACGGCGTTCCTCAAGGCAGCGTGATAAGTGTTACTTTATTTTTAGTAGCTATCAATCAAATAACTCAGCATATTCCTCGGCCAATAAAGTGCACGTTGTTTGCAGATGATGCAAATCTCATTCTAGCAGGTCAAAACATCGAAACCTCACAAAAACTTCTACAAATTACTTTGAATGAACTACAGAATTTTGCAAACGAAACAGGATTCAAGTTTTCTCAAGACAAAACAACAGTAACTATATTCTGCAAACACAACAAAGCTCAAAAAGACATAGAATTATACCTAGTAAATCATAAATTGAATGTTATGCCGCAAGTCAAAATACTAGGCCTCACGTTCGACAACAAATTTACCTGGGCACCCCATTTAAGAAAAGTAAAAAATGATTGTAACAAAAGGCTGAATATACTAAAAGCACTAGCCTCTAAAAGCTGGGGAGCTGACCAGGAAATTATCTTGAAAACATTCAATTCTCTTATACAATCCAAGATCGATTACGGCAGTATGGTATATAGCTCAGCTAAACCTAAATTACTCCAGATCCTAACGCCGATCCAAAATGCGGGAGCAAGAATAGCCATTGGTGCGCTCCGAACCAGCCCTACAGAAAGTATACTAAGTGAAGCAAATCTATTACCACTCCACTACAGAAGAGAAAAGCTATGTATAAACTATACCATCTCCACAATGTCCACCCCTTCAAATGAAATGTCAGACATCCTACACTCTGAAAAACTCGATGAACTGTTTAGGATAAAGAAATCCTTCCCAAAACCACTAAGAGTTAGAGTCAAAAGTTATTTACACTCACGAGATATAAAAATTCCACAAGCCATGCCTAGACAAATATATAGCGCTGCACCTTGGACCTTAAAAACACCGAAAATCGATAAAATAGATATAAATAAACAAAACAATAATCCAAAAGTGATAAAAAGTATTTATCTAACGTCAATATTGCAATACTCAGACTATACACATATCTATACAGATGCATCAAAGACCACAAGTGCCACAGGACGTGCAGCTCTAATAAACAACGAAGAATATCTGTACAAGCTCCCTGATTACACGTCCGTCTTCAACAGTGAAGCATTTGCTATTTTGAAGGCCCTCGATTATATTGATCGAAACAAACTCGATAAGACCGTTATATTCACCGATTCGCTAAGTACACTATCTATAATTAATAACAAACAAAGTAACAACGAGATTGTACAAAATGTTATAGAAAAGTATAATAAAATTATAACAAATGAAGAAAATGCACAGATAGTTCTAAGCTGGCTGCCTGCACACGTAGGAATCGAACCTAACGAAAAAGTAGACTGTTTGGCAAAAGAAGCGGCGCACTCTAAACAACTAAAAGAGATCCACTTACCGATTTTGCGCATGCAATGGAAGAAACTTGTAGCAAACGCAGTATTTGAAAGCTGGGATAACAAATGGAAAAATCTCAAACCGCAAAAACTCCACAGAATAAGGGAAAACTTACTCGAGAGGAGCCCTGCTTTTACATTAAATAGAAAAGACCAGATTATCATCAATAGATTAAGAATCGGTCATACCAATTTTGGCCACTTGTACTTAATAACCAAAGAAGCGAACGAAACGTGCGAAAAGTGTGATTCACCGCAGACTGTGCAACATATACTAATACACTGCCCAAACTTCTAAGAATCCAGAAGGAAATATAGAATATCTACTAACTTAAAACAGTGCTTAACCAAAATCGAACAATGTAAAAAAGTGATAAAATTTCTAATCGATATAAATATGTACCATCGTATTTGAAACCTATTTTGTTAACAAAAATGTATATTGAATATCTACTATTTACTATAAACCACATTATGAACCATATGAAACTAAACAATATATTTAAACAATTGTAACTCCAATGTAAATATGTATCAAGTTGTCGCTAATGACCTATGTAGGTTGATACGACGTTAAATAAACAAAAAAAGAAAAAAAAAACATTTTAACTATTATTATGTAATTTTTATAATTATAAAATTTATACCAGACTATTTGTAGAAATATGGTTGTTTTAATAATTAAATACAAAATCTCACTTTCCGCTGAATTGGCCATTCGGTCTAAATGTACTAAAAACTCAGATCGTGAAAACTAACAGAGCTACACATCTGAAATTTGGTTTCTAGGTCTAAGGTGTATAAAGAAGTAAGACAAATAGTTTTACAGCCTTTCATTAAAATTTTTTTTTTAAATCTATTCAGTCTAAATACTTTGAATATTGAATTTTTATAAACCTATAGATCTTCAGATTGATTAATACAATCTAATAATTAAAAGAAATTGATTGTTTACTCAGTTTTAACATTATATCACACAATACATTCATTAAAACTTGTAGAATTTATTATAACTGTAAAATCTCACTTTCCGCTGAATTGGCCATTCGGTCTAAATGTACTAAAAACTCAGATCTTGAAAACTAAAAGAGCTAGAAATCTGAAATTTGGTTTGTAGGTCTAAAGTGTATAAAGAAGGAAGAAAAAAACTGTTTTAAAGACTTTCAAAAACGTTCCAGCGGCGGTCAATGTTGCTTGGGAGGCACTTTGAATATTGAATTTTTATATACCTATAGAGCTTCAGATTGATTTATACAATCTAATAATTGAAAGAAATTAGTTGTTTACTAAGTTATAACATTGCATCCCTGTTGAAGTGAGTCATCGCATTTAATGCGAGCGCGTAATGAAGGTACCAAGTGTGTACGAAGAATGCCGAGCGTAGCCGAGCGCCTTCGAATCTCGAGCGAGGCAAGCGACGCTCTCGAGAGTCTAAGTTGCGAGCGAAATGTCGTTTAGATAGTACGCAGTGTATTATCAATAAAGATATATATTATTCTATTTCCAACAAAGACCAGTATTACAACGGTTATTATTCTCCCGCGTCGTGTACCTCTCTTTTCGCAAGACCACCGACGATCCTTTGAACTAACAGGTTATGGGCCCAGGCAACGTAGCGGGTTAAAAGTGCGGTTTTGCTGGAAAACGAGAGAGTTACGGGATCGCGGAAGTGCGGGAAGTAGAAGCGTGCGGGCTTGTAGCTCGAGGCGGCCATTGTTGCGTGTCGAGAGAGGCACGTGGCCGAGAGACAAAAGAGTCAAGTGTTTGCGAGACAGGTGCTCGGAAAGAGATCGAAGTGCGTCGAATCTCGGGCATCGGGGAAAAACGAATCAGCGAGAATATACGTCAGCGAATTTCGTGTCGTATCGCGCGCGTCGGCATACGCGTAGTTTTCGTTTTTCCGTCTTCAGTGTTCACGCGATCCGAGTTTTTGTCGCCGCTCGAAGATGTCGAGTGACTCGTTGGTACGATCGGTCAAGCGGTTCGAGGGGAGAAATTTTCAAGCGTGGAAGTTTCAATTATCGGCAGTGCTGATGGCGAACTAGATATTTGACGTGGTCGACAGTACCAGAACGAGGCCAGCGGACGCAACAGGTGCAAACGCTGCGCTTACGAAAGTGTGGATAAAAGACAATGTCAAAGCGACGGCGATTATCGCGTCGGCTATGGAGAACGAACAAGTAGTGAGTGTACTAGTGTGTGGTACCGCTAAGGAAATGTGGGACAAGCTCATCACAGTACACGAACATAAATCAGCATCGAACGTCGGCGCGTTAACACAGAGGTTCTATTCCTACGGCCATTCAGCACGTGAGTGCGGTTCAAAACATGGCGCGGCAGTTGATCGGTCTCGGAGAAAGGATCTCCGACGCGGCAGTGATCGCGAAAATTCTATCGAGTTTAACGCCGAAATTCAACTAGTTCAGGACAGCGTGGGATAGCGTGGACCCGGTGCGACAGACGATCACGTATTTGCTAGAGAGGCTCATACGGGAAGATTCGAACGACAGTGAAGACGGTGACATAGCGAGTGCGTTGGTAGTCACCATACAAAGCGGTTCGAGAGACGGTGCGCATTCGAAAGAAAAGGACACAAAGAAGAAAAAGTCGAAAAAGAATATCGAGTGTTTTCGGTGCCAGGAAAAGGATCACTACGTAAGTCAGTGCGAGCAGCGGAAGAAGGACGGCGACAGTAAGGCCAATAACAAAGGTCAGTCTAATCGCGGGTGCGCGTTCGTTGTTCAGTCGCAGAAACAAATCGCGGAAGCACTAGTAGTGGGGGATCGAGAACAACAGCCTTCGGCCGAGCAGTCAAGACGGTTGCTGGATGCCGACAAGAGGGACGTCTGGAATACCGACAGCGGAGCGTCGGAGCACGTCACGTCGCGTCACCACTGGTTCGAGGAGCTGCGGCCGGTAATAGGGGAAACTGTTTTACTGGGTGATGATGGAGTATAGGAGGTGGCAGGCGTTGGAAGAATCCGCATCGAGAAGTTCTTCAACGGCGAATGGGAAAGCGGTACCATCGAGAATGTGCTACTCGTGCCTCGTGTTACACGAAATTTGTTTTCAGTCGGAGCATGCACGAACAAGGGGTTCAAAGTAGAGTGCGAAAGCGGAGTCGTAGAAATAACGCGAGGAGGCATCGTCGAGGCATCTGGAGAAAAACAGGACAACGGGCTGTGTCAATTGTATTTCCGAAGACCAAAGAAGCATCGAGAAGTCAATGTGATGGCGACGGACTTTAAAATGTGGCACGAGCGACTCGGCCATATACACAAGCGGGCACTCACAGAATTGGTGAATCAAGAGCTTGTAGATGGAGTAATACTGAAGAACGTGGAGGATTTCTTCTGCGAGGCTTGCCAGTACGGTAAACTACACAAACTTCCGTTCCAGAGAGAGGGACCAATACCAGTGCAGTGGTTGGGAGGAGCGAAGTATTATGTACTCTTCAAGGACGACGCGACAAATTTTCGAGTCGTGTATTTCATTCGTCATAAGTCGGACGTGTACGAGCGATTCAAGGAATTTGAACGCCTAGTGAACAACAAATTCGGGCGCACGATGAAGACGCTACGTACGGACAACGGTACCGAGAACCGTAACAAGAGGATGAACGAATACATGAAGAAGAGGAGAATCACGCTCGAGACCACGGCTCCATACACTCCGGAACAGATGTGACGTGTATTTCACGTACCAATAATATTAAATACGGGCAGTCAATCGCGACCCAGTCGCCCGTCACCAGAGCCGAGCATTTCTCAAATTTAATTAGTATTGTTATTAATGGGGTTTTGTTATTATTTGTTGAGGGAATGAGGATAAGGAGTCGCGACCGAGGAAGGCCGCAGACCAGCACACACACGCACACACCCATACCAGCGGCACCAGCTGATCGCCGCAGCGACGACTGCTCGGAGCGAGCAACGGCGACGAGTATACACACACAGGCACAGCACCAACATCACTGCACACTGTACGCGCGACTCTCTCTCTCTCGATTGCTCTTTCTTCCTCGCCTCTCGAGGATGATGAGCCGCTGCCCGCGCACACACATACACACACGCGCGCGCGGCCGCCCTCTCTCCCGATGCACGCAGACGTGGGAGGAGAGAGGATTCACAGCGGCAGCGGCGGCTTCCTCGAGGCACACCATCTCGGCTGTAGCCAAGAGAGAGAGAGAGAGAGAGAGAGAGATATATAGTCTCGGCTGTCGGTAGAGGGGAGAGCTAGCAGCCGCCGCGCCGCGAGCCGTATGAAGCTGCCGGCCTCTCCTAGCGTAGGCCGACGCGCGCACGTCGCCGCTGCCAACTGTGTTGGTCCGGCGGCGATAAAACCGAAAGCGCCCGATATAGATATACACGCCGGGTTGCCGCGCGTGTATATCTAGCAATTCATAATTGCCCGCGCTACGTAAGCAGGGCGGTATTAGCGAGGCGAGCCAATGAGGAGTAGCGACTCAAATCACCGCGGACTTGGCCTTGATTTTTGCATCTAGGGAAAATCAAGGCCAATCACCGTAAAGGAAAGGGCGGAAGCAACAGGAGTTTGAGCTGAAGTTGCGCGAGAAGAAAAGCCAAAATTTTGGAAGAGATTTCCGCCCTCTCCGATTTTGAGGATTGACTGCCCGGCCTTCAAGGGAGATAGTTGAGCAAAATTTCGAGATTGCCGTCCGAGAAGTGAGACCGCGTGGGGAGACCGTTGGAGTAGAAAATCCCGGCGAGCGATAGATTGGAGAATTTTAACTGGCGACCTGTGACCTGCGAGGACGAACATCGCGGACGCGCCCGATTAACCACGGTGAGTGGGCTGTAATTGCCGAGCTTCCCTCGGCACTTGCAAGCGAATTATATCATTGTTGTACTTCGCCGCCATGTGCTCGGGGCACATAGAAAATTAAAGCCGTGGTGGTGTGACACCGATATATAAAATCAGTGCGGTCGGACCAGTAGCAAAGTTACGCATTAGTGTGGGGAAATTTCCGCGACTCGGGAAGACGGGAGACGTGGTGAGTTTGATCGTCGCGAGGGACGCGTGATACGGCTAGCGTAGCCATTTTTTGTGTATAGCGACAACGTAGATTTAAGCGATATTATAACTTGCGACCGTTAATGTTACCCGACGAGGAGAAATAAAGTTATATATATTTAAAGTGAAATTTGTGGGTAATTAAAATGTAGTGGTTTCTGATTCCAATGCAAGAAAACCATGTTACAATATATATATATATATATATATATATATATATATATATATATATATATATATATATATATATATATATATATGTCATATTTTTGCAAATATCTTACATATTTTGTTACTTCACCAAATGCACTCTCTATACAAATTTTGTTACTATAATTGTAAAGGACGATAAGTTCGTATATTTTATAAATAAATAAATAAATAAATAATATAGGACATCATAAAAGACAGTTTCGTGAAAATCATCATCACGTCGATTTTTGTTTTTTTAAGTTTAGAGTGATATTTTAGGTTAAGATGCAACACCTCAAAAAACGATTTCCGTACCTAAATCCTCAAATTACTAAGACGAGCTTTTTGCTAAATATTTATATAAATAAAGAATAGATAGTAATAAAAATTATATAGTTGTTAATAGATTGCCTGTCTGAACCCATCTATGCAAGAATTATTGCTATCTATCAAATATATACCCATCTATAAGTATCTATTAAAATCCTTAAAAGTCCAACTTGATATAATATATGCATAAATATATACATAGGTGTGCCAACAAGCTAGATGGCGAGAGAGAGAGAGAGAGAGAGAGAGAGCGCTGGTGTATACCATCAAGCCGGCTTTTACAGACTCGACGCAAGGAGCACTGAAGGACACTGATGCACGTGATGGTTGCAGAGCTTTGTCACTACGTATACATAAGTCCCGAATAAGTACAAACTCTCTCTCTCTCTCTCTCTCTCTCTCTCTCTCTCTCTCTCTCTCTCTCTCTCTCTCTCTCTCTCTCCTCTCTCTCTCTCACTGTCCGTCGCGCGTCTGCTAGGTGCACCTGCTCGTGTTTTGGCTCCTGCATTTACACCGCACTCTGCTGCCTCCTGCGCCTGTGAGCCGGTCTGTTGTGGTGCCTGCACAGTGGAACATTCTAACCATAGCTGTGATAATAAATCACAGCTTCCACTGGTCCATCGGCACAGCTTTCAACATCCAAGCAACAACACCCGGCCAGGTGTTTTTTGAGGTTAAGAGAGGTGAACACGGCAGAGTGGCGGGAGCCAAGCACGAAGCATAATCCAGAGGTACCACTTCATTCTGGACACACAGCACGCAGCGCCATACTATCAAGGCGCCATCTGCCGACTCGAACTACAACTACGTGACCACCGAGGCGACACCTGCTGCATCCTAGACACACCATCAGTACCTTCCTCGACTCATCTTTGTCGCCACTAACACCATGGTCGACAACTGCGCCATCTGCGGGGAGGTTCCTAGGAGCAGCAACTCGCTACGTAAGTGCTGCATATGTGATATTACTTACCATCCGGCGTGCAAGCCTCTTGCAGTGCTTACCCGCGTACAAAGGAATGTATTGCAGCTACATACTAAAGCGGTAGCGTGCCAGGCATGTATCGACTCGAAGAGGTCGATGTTCGAGTCGGCAGTCGCGCGCGCGACGAACGCCAGCAAAAATATAAGTGGGAAAGAGAAGGAGCTAGCCGCGTCCACTCCGGCCAATAAAAGGCCTGCAACAGCTGCTCGCACCAATCAGGCGAGCAAGGCCGCGCCCACCAACTCCTCACTCTCTCCGTTGCAGGGGCTAAGCCCCGCCCCCACCAGCAGCCTACTCCGGTTGGCCTCACAGTCTCCTGTGACGTCACTAGGCCCGCCCATTTCCAGTATAGGAGCAGAGCACAGTGGGGAATCCCCGAGTGACGTCACGGCCAAGAATGCGGACCGAGCTAATAATACTTCACAGTCCTCCTTCTCCAAAAATAACAGCAGTATTAATGATATAAATGCGTCAGTCATCCGTATGCTAGATAGTACCGCGTTAAAAAAGGGAACAACGGTCTCCTGCCTAGTGGAGTACGCGAATTCTACTTCAAGAAACATTGATAATGCACTTGCTAGACATTGCACCTCTATTGAAGGCAGATTGGAGGCAATTGTAAATAGGCTAAATACGTTACCAGCAGTACATACTTTGGCACTTTCAATTGACTCTAAGCTGCAAAAAATTGAGGAAAAACTGTCGAAACAACACTCCCAGCTGGAGGAGATGAAAAAGGAGAAGCAAGTGCTTTATCAAGAAATAGATAACCTAAAAATTAAAAATAAAAAATTACATGATAATAACGTAGAAACGAACACTTTATTGACCAATACAGAGGTAAATTATAATATGTTAATTGATAAAATCGATAATCTAGAGCAGACAAATCTCGAGTCACAGACTAAAATTGATAATCTTGTATTAAACACTTTTGAAAACGATTTCCTAAATTTAACAAATAAAATTAATAGAGTTGAACTTGACAACAAGGAAATAATAACAAAAATAGAAAAAATAATAACAAAAGAAGATTTTACCTCTGTATATACTACTACTATTGAGAAAATTGAAAGAAATGTTGAGAACATCCAAAAAGATAACCAACTCATACTAAATAAAATAGAATTCCAAAAAATCGCAGTACTACTCAGTACACAAAACAATACCGTTTCTCTTATAAGTACAAAAAAATGTAATACTGCTAATAATAATAATGCGTCTGCTACGAATAGTACCTTACTTGACAATTATAGTGATATAAGCGAAACAATTGACAATTGTGAAAGCAATAATGACGGGTTTATCCAGATTGTAAATAGTAGAAATAAAATGTCTAGGCGTTTGAACAAGTATAATAACGACAATGCTGACGCTGCGGCATCACCTGCACGAAGCACGCGGGTGCAAACGATTGATGGGGGGACAATGCACAGTAAAAACATTAAAAGCGGTAATACGGAGCTCATTATTTCAAACATTTTCGACGGTGATGTCTCTAAGCGTGTTGACGTCGCACACGCGATACTGTGCCGTGTCCTTCCATCAACACAAAAAATTGATATAATAGGCACACGCCTGCTTCGGTCAGAAGAATCAACAGCTGCGGCATTAGCAGATACAAACAGCGAACGTAGAAGGTCACCATGGGTTGTTACCCTTTCCAGCAGTGCGTTAGGCGAGAGAATAATGCGAGCCAAAAAGCTTATCACTGGCTTTCCTGCTAGAGATGTCGACATTGCAGCTCTTGACCAGGACACAAGGGATGGGATTATAAATGGGAAAATTTTTATAAATGAATTGTTAACAAAAGAATGTTTTATTAAATATAGAAGTCTCAAGGCCCTTGCGATGAGACTTAATTTTAAATATGTTTGGCATAGAGGGGGCCGTTTCCTGGTGAAGAGGCGCGATGGCGATGTCTCTCATGAATTTTCATCTGCGGCTGATTTACAGACAATAGTGGCATCATATGCCATTAATCAACCATCTCAAACTGTAAATACTGTAAAAAAAACTGTTGATAATGAAATCGTAATTGATAAAAATGTAATTCCGTCAACTGCTGCAAAAAATTGACTATCCGCAGACACTGCTGGGGGGGTTCACTGTAAGGGACTGAGGGCAGGTTTTGTCAATGTTACCTCACTGAAGGGGCACATTGGCATGATTAAACAACACCTTTCAGCTCGTCCTACCTACCATCTCTTTGGGGTTGCTGAGTTGCACCTTGACCCTGATGTTGGGAGTGATCTCATTCAGATCGATGACTACTCACTACTTAGACTTGATCGCAACAAACTAGGAGGCGGGCTAGTCCTGTACATTCATAACACTTTCAAGGCAAATTTACTAAGCAGTTCTCCAACAACACAGGAGGGCAGACCATTTATACCTGAATATTTAATGTGCAGTGTTCAGCAGGGCAGCTTTCCCCCCGTCTTTGTTGCTTTAATATACAGACCACCACACGTACCGTTTTTACAGGGCTCGGACTTAATAGACAAACTGACAATACATACTCAAGACTTTAGTCACAAAATTATTATGGGAGATCTGAATGCGAACCTACTCGGAACGTCAGCCGATGCGAAATTTGTTAGACGGTTGGCTGATGATCTTAACCTTCAAATAATTGATCATGGTGCGACTCATCATCTCACGGATTCTCACACGTGGATTGATGTGATCTTGACAGATAATAATGACGTTGTACTGAGCAGGGACAATCGGCCGGCGCCTTTTCCCAGTCATCATAACATCATAGAGGTCGAGATTGGGGTCGAAACTGCTGCATCCCCTGTGGTTGAATCATTCAGCTACAGGGATTTTAAGTCGATCCAGCAAGACGACCTCCTGTCTCGCCTAGCTGACTGTGATTGGTCGCGGATCGATGGTCCCGCGGCGAGTGTTGACAGTCAATTAGAGTGCCTCAGTGTCAACCTCATGGCTGTGATAGATAAAATTGCACCGTTAAAAGAATTCATACCGAAAAAGAAAACAAATCCACCATGGGTTGATGCTGAACTAATACATCTTTACAAAAAACGTGACTCCGTACGAAGACGCTATTCGAGGACCAATGACGACAGACTGTGGCGGGAGTATCAGGGCCTTGCAGCTGAAGCTGAATTACGAACGAAAGAAACAAGGGAAAGATTTTTACAAAATAAAATTTCTGAAGCGATTAATAATAAGAAAGATATCTGGAAAGAGCTCAAGGCTCTGGGCCTTCTGCCAAAGACAAGAGAGGAGCTTCATGGTTTCTCACCGGAAGAGCTCAATGCCCACTTTGCAGGGGTGTCGATCTCCCAAAATGAGGGTGATGAAGAACTTGACAGCGTCCTGACCACTGCCAGTGATGACGGTTTTGTTTTCCGAGAAGTCAGCTTCTCGGACGTGGTTCTGGCTGTTGCCCACTTCTCATCACAAGCCAGAGGGGAAGACGACATTCCCCAAAGTATAGTGGCTAAGGCTCTTCCGTTTGTGGGAGATCATATTGTTAAGATCTTTAACTCCTCTCTGTCCAGTGGCATTTTTCCGGGAGCTTGGAGGGGAGCTCGGTTGGTGCCTTTGAAGAAGAAATCTGTCCCATCTACGGTGTCCGATTTCCGACCAATTGCCCTGCTGAGTTTCCTTTCTAAGGTCCTTGAAAAAATCGTACACGACCAAATAACCAACTTCTTACGAGAAAATAATACTTTGGACCCGATGCAGACTGGTTTTCGACAGAATCACAGTACACAGACAGCACTACTGAAACTGACGGAGGACATAAGATCAGGCATTAACAACAACAAAAAACTATTGACTATTTTGTTAATGTTTGACTTTAGCAAAGCATTCGACACCATCTCACACACTAAACTGCTGCGTAAGCTGATGCGCATGGGATTCTCCAGGAGTGTTCTCCTGTGGCTTAAGTCATATATCATGGGGAGACGACAGAAAGTCGTCACAATCACAAACGGGGATTCAGGTTGGCTAACCACCAATCTTGGCGTTCCACAGGGCTCAGTCCTGGGACCCCTGCTTTTCAGCCTGTACATAAACGACTTACAAGACGCACTCGACTTAGATGGTGTCGAACACATACTTTACGCTGACGACTTGCAAACCTACACACAAGTGACCCTGAAAGGTCTTCGTGATGGTATCGGTCGCATGTCGGCTGTAGCACAAGCAGTGTCGAACTGGGCAACGTCAGCTGGCCTGCGCCTCAATGTCGGCAAGACAAAGGCGATCATTTTTGGATCTGATCACAACATCAAACAGGTTCAGAGCCTCGACTTGCAAGGCATTGAGATACAGACCGGCGTACACGTTCCCTTTGTCGATACAGTCACCAACCTCGGCGTGGTGATGGACGGAGGGTTAACATGGAAGCCGCAACTGAATGCGGTCAGTAGAAAGGTAAATAGGGCTCTGTATAGCTTAAAACTTTTCCGTTCAAGCACCACAGAGATACTGAGGAAGCAGCTGGCATGTGCACTGGTACTACCTCACTTAGATTATTGCTCAGTGGTTCTTCTTGATGTGTCAGGGGAGCTACAGACACGACTACAACGTCTACAGAATGCATGTGTGAGATACATATGTGGTGTTAGGCGGGATGAGCATATCACCGCCTACAGGAAAAAACTGGACTGGTTAGATTTGAAGGTGAGGAGGGAGTATTTTATGGGGCTGCTGCTTTACAAAGCGGTTGTCATGCGGCAGCCACCGTATCTTACTGCCCTCTTTGAAAAAAACCAGGCCAGGACTTCAAGTAGGGGTGGTATGAAAGAGCTCTCGGTTCCGGGGTCGCGCACCGATAAGGGCCTTTTTTCATTCAGAGTTCAAGGTGCGCACCTCTGGAATTCGCTCCCGAGCAGTGTGAGGTGCCTGCCATCTTTTTGTAAATTTAAAACGGCATTAAACAGGCACCTTAAGCAATTACATGGTGAGGAGTACGTTCAGAATAAAAGATGAGTCGAGTATTTATTTAGGCTATTTATTTATTTAAATTATTTATTTATTTAATTTATTTATTTATTAAACTTATTTATTTAATTTATTTATTTATTAAAACTTATTTATTTAATTTATTTATTTATTAAAACTTATTTATTTATTTATTTAACTTATTTATTTATTTAAATTTATTTATTTATTTATTTAATTTAATTATTTATCTTGTCTATTTATGTATTCGACGTATTTATTTATTAATTTATTTATTTATTTATTAAATATTTTTAGTGTTAATTAAGTGTGAATGTATTTATTAGCGTGATTGTTAAAGTGTTATGAATGAGTGTGTTTTAAGTTTGGACGTGATAGTGTACGCAAAGAGTTAGCAAAGTATATGTATGTATTCTTATTTATATGTTATCTTTATTGTATTTATTTTTATTCTATGTATTATTATTTTTTTTGACGAAGCGTTTTATGTGATATTTGACTGTGTTCATTGCATTTAGATTTTATAAACTGACGAACTGATAAAGTGAATTATTATTTTAACAAGAAATATGCAATAAGAGAAAGTAAGATAACAATTATATTAAACCGACTGTTATTTTTTAATTATAAATACAACTACATGTACATGAAATTGTAAGATTTTGTCTTCTGATGAATAAAAAGTATATCTATCTATCTATCTATCTATCTCCCTTCGTCAGTAAAATTAAAATAACAATTTGTTTATTTAAATTAAATATGTATTTTTGCAAAATAGGTTCTGGTTGTAACTGCAATTAATAGTCAAAAAATTATATTTTTTTAACAATAAAAAAGGTAAACCAAAATTTTAAAAATATTATAAAATGCCTCTAAAAATATTTTTTTTTAATTTTTAATATGATTGTAAAGAAATATTTCAACATGTAATTTGTATTATATACAGCCGCAATACTGTAATAATAAATACTTTTCAATAATACATACTTTAAAAACATACTTTAAAACGTACTTTAAAAAAAGTAATTTACAGATATTTTAAGGTACGAGTACTGTGTAAATAAGTTTTAAATACTTTAAAAATATTTAAAACATAGTTTCAAATGCTCTAAAAAGTACTTGTAAAAGCTACTTCAAAAATGGTTTTTTACGATTTTTTAAAACTTAAAAAATTTAAATGATATACATTTACATTGTTCTATTTTTTTCAACGGGATTTAATAATCGAAATTGAATAATGGGATGGAAAATATAGAAGATGTCATCTTGACGAATATTTTTGTAATTAACTAAAGGCATTTAGAGTAGTTGTCGATGACTTACATGGGAATAACTATCAATAATCGCCTATAGAAATAATTTGTAAAAGGTAAGAAATATGATTATTCAAACTTATCGACAGCATTTTAATTAATTTTCTCAAAACGTGCATATAAACGGCCCTTTTCCATGCTGGCAAAACGAATGGAAAACAGGGCATTCAGTAATGTACATTCCCTCCCGCTGTAAGGGAATGTATATTACTCCCGCTCCTGAAAATCTCTGAAAATGATGTGGAAATCTTATATTGTCCAAAATATAAACTCAAAATTTTTAGATAAATTCAAAATTTTGAAAAAACTCAAAATACTTGTATTAGTATACTCATAATTCTTTTATTTTATTGTAGATGACTGAGTATCGTGGAGATTATTCCGAAAGACACAAGTGGCGGCTCGTTCAGCAGTCTAATGAGAGATATGAAAAATATATGAAATCAGTAATTGACGAGCTCATTAAAAATAAAAGTACTGATAATAGCGATGAAAAGCAGCATCGATCTGAAGCACTTGATATTAATGTTAAATCAGATATTGATAAGCAATCAATTTATAAAAAGGAAATGTTTTTAGAAAATTCAAAAGAAGTAGAACCAAATTTTACAGTGACTCATGAAAGCTTTGTGTTACAAAACAAAGAAGTGATTGTGAATAATATGGAATATCCTGTAGATGATGATATAATATTTCAAGAGTTTGAAATGCATTACAGATACAGTGACAGTGAAGAATCTGATTCAAATGAAGATAATGATAACGCTGATGATATTATTTCAAGCGCAGTGAATACAACAGAAAATTGTAAATTTTTAGACAAGTGTAAAACGCCAGAAAATACAGCAAAATCTATATCAATTGCATTGCAGGCTTTTTTCACTCATTGGTCAGTTGAATGTTCTATTCCACAAGTAGCGATGAAAAAATTTTTACATGGTATTCGAGAAAAAATACATATTCTCAGTCTACCGTTAGACCCGAGAAGTCTGTTGAAAACTCTAAAAAACACTGAAATCCATTAATCAGTGGTAGTTATTATTGTCACTTTGGATTGCAGTCATGTATTGAGAAAATTATTCAAAATTGTAAATCAGAAGCAATGAATGATTATAATATTTTTTAAGCCATTTTTCCTTTTTGCAAAAAGTAAAAATGGCGTCGGGAGGGAAAGAGCCTCCTGATAAGAACTGTGGAAAATTTCTCAAATGTCACCCAAAGAGTGAAGTGACAACTGTTATCTGTATCGTATGTGATAATACATACCATTTAAGTTGTGCAAAACATAAAAGATTCAATTTTATAAGTGAAAGACTAATAATATGTCCAGAACACAAAAATCTCATAACCTCAAAATTGAACGTAGAGGTCTTGAATGAATCGGCAAAAGCAATGATTGCTCAAATAAAAATGAGACAATCAGAAGAAATAAGAAAGGAAATACTTGAGGATTTAACGAGTAAATCACAAGAAATGTTGAACACAACGATGACCGATTGTACAGCTGTTTATGAAATAATGCAAAAAGAAAATGAATTGCTAAAACAACTCAATAACGAACTAGTTGAAAAAAATGATTTATTGAAAGAGTTATTAGACAAACAAAAAAGCTATCAAACAAGCAATAAATCTTTTGCTGAAGTAGCTAGTGTTATAAGACCTGTAAAGAAACGAGTTCCAAAAATTATAGTCAAAGCATTAGATAATTCACAGCAAGCAGATGTCAAAAAGAGAGTTGCAAAATGTCTTATAAAGGAAAAAAGTATTCAAATAAAAGAATTATACATTAAAAATAAAGATGAGATAGTTGTCAAATGTGTTAATAGTGACAGTGTTGAAATTGCTGAAAAGTTATTAAAGAGCAAGTTAGAGGAAGTTTGTGAAATTAACCTGGAACAATTAAATAATCCAAAAATTAAAATAGTGGGAATTGAAAACTATATGAATATGGATGAAAATGGCATTGAAGAAGATATAAATATAAGGAAGTTTGCAAATTTTAATAGTAAAGCTCAAGTACTGCACATGTATATAAACAAGAAGACAAATCTTAGCAGTGTCTTAATAGAAGTGACAGCTTATATGTATAAACACATAAGAGATAACAACAACAGAATTTTTATTGGATGTCAAAGCTGTAGAGTCTTTGACCTGATAAATATTAAACCTTGCTTTAACTGTGGTAGATTGGGTCACAATGGTTCAAACTGCAATAATACAAAAACATGTCTAAAGTGTACAAAAAATCATAAAACTTTTGAGTGTGATAGTGATGTTTTCACATGCCCAAACTGTAATTTTAGCAATAATAAATTTCAAACAAAATTTAATACATGTCATGATGCAGCAGATTTTAATTTATGTGATATTCTAAGAAATAAGATAAAAAAAGTTATTGAAACAACTGATTACCCAGTGAAACCTACTTTATCGACAGTAAAATCAATACCTATGCATTACCAAGAGAAGATAAGTAATCGGCAAAAAGAAAACAAGATGCCAAGTGAAATGATTTTAAAACAACAAAACAAACAGCAACAAAAACAACAACAGCAGCAACAGCAGCAACAACAGCAACAAAATCAACAGCAACAACAGCAGCAGCAACAGAATCAACAGCAGCAGCAATAACAGCATCAGCAGCAGCAACAAAAACAGCAAATATTAACAAGAAATAACGCAAAACGACAAAAAGACTTAAGTTAATTAATTAAGTATGGATTTTGAATTTATTGATAAAATAAAAAAAGACTTCGTGCGAAAAGAAAAAACATGTGACAATATTAATAGCCTTAATAAAATCATTAACAATAAAAATGATATTATATATATAATGCATGTTAATATTAGAAGCATGTCTGCTAACTTAGATAAATTAAAAATTCTATTGGAAAGTCTAACTAGCAAACCAACTATTGTTATATGTACTGAAACTTACGTACAAGTTAACCATAAATTATATGAATTAGAAGGTTATAAAAGTTATTATAATGAAAATAAAATAATTCAAAACGATGGTATTATGGTTTTTGTTGATGGAAATATTGTACATGAAACTAAAACTATTGAATCTGGAAGGATTAAGATAATAAATATACTTATTAAGCTAAGTAATAATAGTAGTATGGAACTTTCTGCTGTGTACAGATCTCATGACATACCTAAGACTGAGTTCATTTTATATTTAAACAAATTCTTAAGTAAAAAGAGAAATTTAAAAAATCAATTAGTAATAGGAGATTTTAATATTAACCTTTTAGAGTTGGATAGAATATGCCAGGAATTTCTTTGTAACTTTTTAGACAAAGGATATATACCTGGTTTTGTTGGTATCACTAGACCATCTATAGGAAATAGCAATGGATCATGTATTGATAACATATAATGTCAAAACTGATAGCATAAGTACAGATACATATACATTGAGACATTCTTTGACAGACCATTACCCTATTTTTGTTTCTATAAATAAGATCAAAACTAAAGACTCCGGACCTACTGTAATATTAGACTATAAAAAATTGAGAAACATTGCTGAAACAAGAGACTGGAATTCAATTATGTCAATTCATGATCCAAACATAGCTACTAACCAATTAATAAGCGAAATCAAAAAATGTATGGAACAAGCAAAAACACGGAAAAGAAAAGGCGTAAATAAATGTAGGAAAATTTGGATTACTGATGCTATTAGTAAATCATGCGAAACAAAAGAATTCTTATACAATTTATGGAAAATGGATGTTAAAAATGAACAACTTAGACAACAGTACATAAATTATGCAAAAATTTTAGATAAGGTTATCCTAGATGCTAAAATAAAATATGATAAAAATTTTGGGGCCTGCGGCGGCTCAGTCGGTAGAGTGTTGGATTCCCACGCCGGTGACCTGGGTTCGAATCCTAGTCTCTGCCGATTGATACAAGCACCACTGTAAAAATTACATGTGCTTTGTTTACAAACACACCGCAGACCCCCGTCGTCGATTAGCACCACATGGGAGCACAAACATGGCGACGTTAAAAAAAAAAAAAAAAAATATGATAAAACTTTAATAGAAAATAATACAAACAACCCTAAAAAACTATGGGAAATTATCAACACGAAAATAGGAAAAAAATCAAAATCGAATAAAACTATAAATTATATTAAATTTGATAATGTAAAAATTACAGATAGTGCAGATATAGCTAATAATATGATTAAGTATTTTTGTGGAATAGGTAAAAAATTGAGTGATAAGATAGATAAACCTTCGACATCTGTGGTAAAAATGCCAGATATGAATGCTAATTCTATTTTAACTCCGACAAATGCGTATGAAATCATGAGCATTATAAATAATTTGAAATTAAAAAATGGTGGTGTAGACAAAATCAATGCTCAAACTCTGAAAGTTGTCTGTAATTATATTGCGGATCCACTAGAGTATATATTTAATTTATGTATTGAAAAAGCCATCTGGCCTGACGCATTAAAAAATGCTGAAATTGTGCCGATTTACAAATCTGATGACAAACACAATGTTTCTAATTACAGACCAATCTCTTTAGTACGTATCTAACGTAGCTAAAATTTTTGAGAGAGTAGTATATAAAAAATTTTTTGATTTTGTTAAAAAAAATAATATAATATCTGATCACCAATTTGGTTTCATGAAAAATATAGGTACAAAAGATGCCCTAAATTATATTACTAATGTACTATACAATAATTTAGATTGCAGTAAACCAACAATAATAACTTTCTTGGACTTGGCTAAAGCATTTGATACTGTCGATCATAAAATATTACTGGATAAACTTTACTGTATAGGGATTAGAGGGCAGGCACTGGATCTACTTTCAAGTTATCTTAATAATATACATCAAAAAGTTAAAATTAATGATCGTGAGAGTAATTATTTAAAAATATACACAGGTGTACCACAAGGTACCATTTTAGGTCCACTACTTTTTATTTTATATATTAATGATCTCTTGAAAGTAATCCATCCTGATGAAATTTTGTCTTATGCAGATGATACTGCAATTATATCTACTGGGGATACGTGGGACGAAGCTCAGGAATCTATGAACAACAATTTGTTACTAGTAGATAATTGGTTAGCTGTAAATAAACTATCATTAAACGTTAATAAGACTGTATGTATAACTTTTGGTTACTATTGTGATAGTGTTCCAAAGCAAATAGATATAAAAATCATTTTTGATTATAACTTAAAATGGGATAAGCACATTGAATACATTATAAAGAGAACTAAATATTTAGTATATATATATATTCTATAAAATCGCCAAATATATGTCAACCGAAACATTGAGAATGATTTATTATGCTTTTTTTCATAGTTTAATTAATTATGAAATAATTACTTGGGGTGGTGCTTATAAGAACAATCTTGATTTATTGCAAAATCTGCAGAAAAGAATACTGAAAATTGTTAATAAAAAAAATTTTATCACTGATATATCATTACCCTAATCTAAAAAGCCAATTTCTTAAGTCTAATAGTATTACTAGGAAAAAAAAGTTAATGATTCCCAGCAACAAGAAAAAGGTCAGCAATAAAAATAGTTACACAAAAGCTATACAAGTTTTCAATAAACTACCAAATGATCTAAAAACATTAAAATTAGATAAAAAGTCATAAAAATATAAACTGAAAATGTGGATAAAAGATAACTGTAATATATGAGGTGCAATTATATGAAATATATCTATGTACAAACAATATTTTTATAATGTTAATAGTTTCTAAATTTTATAATGTTTCTAGTCTACCATGAGATGTATACGATACTAGTTTAGTTTAGTTTTTAAGTTAGTTTTAAGGAAGTTAGTTATGCTTTAAGTTTTTTTTTTGTATCACTTTTCTTAATTTTATGTACCGGACCTGCGCATAGGTAACTTAGTTTACCTCTGTAGGGATTTACATCACACTGTAATTTTATGTATGTGAATTTTTCTGGTTTAAATAAATAAAATAAATAAATATAGATTTATTGGTTAATATCGATGGAGCTCCTATAGGTAAAAGTTCTGAAAAATCATTGTAGTCAATTTTAACATCTGATAGACTTATACAGAAAGTTTTCATTGTTGGTGTATTTCACGGAGAATCTAAACCAAAGGACGCGAATGAATTTCTAAAAATGTTTGTTGAAAAAGCTAAAACCTTGGTAAACACTAGTATAATAATTGATAACGATTTTTATAATATTAGAATTTTTGGCTTCATTCTTGATGCCCCAGCTAAATCGTTCACTTTAAGGTGGCTCGAGCGATTTTTCAAAAATATTAAATCACATTAAAAATATGCGGGAAATATATTTTAAATGTTAAATTTTTTATTGTTTTCCAAAAATCATAAGCTCATCGACTAAATTATAAAGAAAAAAGAGTTGTAAAATGAGTCTGTACAATACGTAGCTTATGACGTTTCTGTCATTATCTGTCAGTAATTATTCTGTATTAATGTTGTAAAATACTAAATCATAACAAAAAAACAGGTGGTTATACACTGGGTTATGAGGATTACAATGGCATAAAAATAATTGTGAGTAGTCGATCAAAATAGAGAAATAATAATGATGTATAGTAAGTGTATAAACTAACGATTTATTACACTCTGTAGTACTTTCTGCGCATGTCTATTACAAGCGGCAACATCGCATTTCAAAATGAACATGAAATGGCGGGAAATTGAAACTGACTAAACTTTAAATTGTATGACTTTTATTTTATTTGTGACTACTTTATTAATACTATTCAGAATACATTATTTATTTAGGAGTAAAAGAAACTTGTAATAAACAAGAAAATCAGTGTAAAAATCGTATAAGTACATTTCATTATTTTACAATTGTGGAGTGTCGGAATAAAATCGGATAATTGCAATTTTAAATGTCAATCTACTTAATATTGTTTATTATGGAGTAAGTTCATCTTAAGGGGAGATCGGAGCGAACTTTACCATTGTGGCCTCCACCTCGCGCCGTATTTTTCATTATACGTCTAAAATTCACATAGTAACATTAAAATCGAGGTTGATAATAGTTTATTATTATGTAAAGAACACCGGACAACAGCAATTTTGTTTATTAGTAGCCTCAAAAGTTTTTTATTATGAAATATTGTTACAATTGACGAATGGAAAACGGTAAAAGTGATGGTCATCTTACCGTTTCTTAGCTTTACTAATAGCTTCACCTCGAGCCGTATTTTTCATTATTTTACGAAATTGTACACAATTGTGTACCCTTGAAGCTTTATAAACATTTATTATTACGACCAGAACACCGGACAACCGCATTTTTCTACCATAAATGAGCACAAATTTTTATTTTTATGATATTAATTTTTGAGGTTAGGTAAAATCTGCACCAATCAGGATAGCTCCGACCTCCCCTTAAAGTGTAGTTTTTATGGTAAAATATTAAGTTTAAGTATCCAATAATGTAAAATATATAAAGACAACAGTAAATTATATTAGATAAATACAATTATTACCGAAACTTGAATTATCCGGTTTTGTTCTACCACTCCTCAATTAAAACCCTTTTCATACATTTATAAATTTATAATTAATCGCATGATTTTATCATACTTAAATTTTAAGCTCGATATAAAAAGACTTCTAAAAATACATTAATATCATTTGATCGTATCAGATTTTCTTTTCAAAAGATGTTATATAAAAACAAATGTAAAAAAAGGCTATGTACAAATTCAATCAAAAACATGTATTTATTGACATATACGAATATATTGACATAGCATCTTTTTGACACTGGCTTTTTACATAACATTTTTGTCAAAGTGATATTTTACATAATAACTTTTTAAAAATGTTTTAATACATAAAACTCGTAAATTTGTAATTTACTTTTTGTCGCATGTACATTATGAGGCATGTTTATTTGAAACAAGTACATAAATCACAAAGTAAACGTCATAGGCGCACATGTTCTACCGGATCAGCTGATCCTTGTGACGTTGCCATACTTAGCGAGTCAGATGCGGTCGAAAAAATTGTTACACCCACAGATAAAAGAAAAAGTAAAAAAAATCGAGTTTGTTTACTCATTTATGTCATACTTTTTACATTAATATACTAGGAAGTAGTAATTCATGTTTTTTCTGAAATTATGACTATTAAATAGCTTGCTAATGCAATGCTCCTTACGGTGCCCTCGCTTGATACGGCACCTAACGCTCGAGCCACCTTAAGCCTAAAATATCCTAGTGGTTATAATAGTTGCACTAAATGTGAAATTAAAGGTGAGGTATTCAAAAGTGTGTTTTCCCGGTCCAATTTCCAAACTATGAACGGATAAAAAATTTGAAGATTTTGATTACGAGGAGGAAGGTTATCAACAAATTAAAAGTATTTTAACTGAAATTCCCAAATTGGGATTAGTAACACAGGTACCACTGGATGCGATGCATTTGATTTTTTTAGGTATTACTCGTAAGCTATTTCATTTGGCAATTTTCAACTCTAACACATAAACTGCCAACAATTCATATCAATGGTATTTCTGATATGTTGCTTGCAATAAGAGAGTATGTACCTTATGAGTTTGCCCGTAAGCCGCGACATTTGAAACATGTAAAGCAATTTAAAGCAACTGAGTTTAGACAATTGATACTGTATATTGGCGTAGTTGTTTTAAAAAAATATTTGAGTGATAAAATTTACAAAAATTTACTAACACTTCACGTTGCAATAAGTATTCTCAGTAGTCGTGAACTGTGCAAAAAAATAGGTTTGTAAATTATGCAGAGGATTTACTGGCATTATTTGTAAAAAAATGTCAAAAATTGTATGGGCCAAGTTTCGTCTCTCATAACGTACACAATGCATTACATTTAGCAGAAGATGTTCGCAAATATGGACAACTCGAAAACTTCTCAGCATTCAGATTTGAAAATTTCATTGGCCATATAAAGCGATTAATTCGAAGTGGCCATCAGCCACTGCAACAACTAATGCGCAGGTGCACTGAAATAGAAATTCTTCAAGAAACTAGTTCATGCTTAAGTGATAGATACATCAAGATTCAAATTAAAACAAGAATATAATGCAGGGCCCTTAACTAATAATTTTACAAATGTATTGCAATATAAAGTTGGATTATTTGATTCATTAAAAATTAACTGCAATGATAACAAGAATAATTACGTTTATATTCTCAATAAGTATATTTTACCAGATTATTAAAGGTCTGCAACTTGGTTAAGTGTGAAAATAATTATGTACATGTGATTGGTGAAACTGTCGATATTATAGGTCCATTTTATGAATATTCCTGTTCATCTAGCAAGTTGGGAATAAACATCATAAAGGAAAGAAAAAATAACATGACATGGCATTATTGTAGTGTAAAACAAATCACATGTAAGTTATTCGTGATACCATGCAACGATAAACTTATCGCTTTCCCAATATTACATACATTACAAATAGATAATGAAAATTCACATAAAGAAAACCACGAAAATAATTAAAACAACGAAAAATAAATTAATTAAGTGGTCTTCCAAAAATTCAGTTTAGTAACCATAACACAGTTGAAAATTGTACAGTCAACGATTTAAGACAATTAAATGAACGTGATATTCCTGAGGTACAGTACGGTAAGTCCATAGTTAAAAATACTAATTTTTATCATAAATTTAATAATAAAATTTGAATAAATAGTAAAAGAAATTATTCCATTTACAGAAAAACTATCTATGTACGACTTGGTTAACACATATAAAATAAAAAGACAAACAGGAAGGTGAACAAACGAAGAAAATTAGTGATAAAACGAAAGAATTTTGATAATTTAAATCAGTTTTAAGTCAACTGGAAAATTACATAAACAAAAAATTTCGGAAAGAAAATTATCACGTAAAACTTAATTATATGTACGTTGTAAAAAGTACAACGTAGTTTCGCTAATTGTTTTAAAATATCAAATTTAACGTATCATCACATTTGTAAACAGTTATAAACACTTTTAAATTCTTTAACGTGCTTTTAAAAACTTTTAGGCTCAGTCGGTAGAGTGTCGGATTCCCACGCCGGTGACCCGGGTTCGAATCCTAGTCTCTGCCGATTGATACAAGCACCTCTGTAAAAATTACATGTGCTTTGTTTACAAACACACCGCAGACCCCCGTCGTCGATTAGCACCACATGGAAGCACAAACATGGCGACGTTAAATAATAATAAAAAAAAAAAAAAAAAAAAAAAACTTTTAAACGATTTTAAACACTTTTAAACGGTTATAAAGACTTTTATATATTTATAAACAGTTATATACACTTATATATAAATTTTCAAGTGTTTTCTGCATCTTAAAATATTAACACCTGTACTCAAATTTGTTAGATGTTAAAACAGTACATGCATTAGCTATTTTCAGACTTTAAAATGACGTTTTATGTAAATATAATGTAGTACGTAAAGTTTAAAGATTTTTCAAGTTTGTAAAGTTTTTTATTATAAAATACGAAAATTTAGCTATTTGTTACTGGCCGTAGTCAAATGGTAATTTTTTAATATAGAGGATATTTATAAGTATACGGCATCCTCTTTTTTGTAAAGGTTCACTCCTATTTAAAAATGAAATATTTTGATATTTTAAATGATAAGTAAATAGGTTTACAAATACTACAAGTTTATAGAAATGTTAAAACATTCAACATATGTATTCTCTGTATCATTATAAGCGCATGAAGTCGTACGATGAAGATTTATATTTGAAATTGTCTACACGCAAAATTATTTTGAATATTTAGTAATTTCATATTTTTCATGGTAGTAATTTCTCTAAGTCACATAAAAAACCGCAACAATTCACGTGTTAAGTAATCTTCATGTAATGGTTATTTTTGAAAGTGCTCACAGTTATAAGTAAACAAACAGTCATAACTTAATTACACTAAATGGCCTACTTTCTGAATCAATGTAATTAATGAAGTGTAACGCATTTTTAATACTGAAGTCGATACTTTTAACCTTTTATTAACAAAAAATTAAGACGAACACCATATCTATTTATCTCTTTAAATTGGCCTCCATTATGTACCACTTGGCTTCTCTTATAACTGAGCTGTAGGGACTGCCGCTAAGCGGCACCATTTTATTGAAGTTGAACAGGCGAATTGCCGCGAGAAAAGACGACGTAAAGAGAAATATAAAATTATGCCTTGATGAATCTAAAAATTCCAGTTTAAATATTACAATTAATACATCATATAAGTAAGTTACATATATATATATATATATATATATATATATATATATATATATATATATATATATATATATATATATATATATATATATATATATATCAGCCATGTGTACAAAATTCGCACGAGCAAAATGTTGACCTCTACGAATGCGTTTCAAACACGTACCATACACATTCCACAAATAATCCTCGGACGTTTCTGGAACATTCCCTGGAACGTTTCAGGCACGTCCCAGGTGCGTTTCAAACAATGACTTATCACTGATCCGACATCGGCATTGGTCCCTGAACACGTTCCGAAGACGTTCCGGAGACGTAAGTTTTGCCACTTAAGCGGACATTTTACCCTCAGCGGGAACGTTCCTGGGACGTAACCGGTCGGTTCTACTTAAACTGCCGACGTTCCAAAAAACAGGTCCCCGGAACCTTCCAGCGGCGGTCAATGTTGCTTGGGTTAGACTGGATAGGAGAAAACTTTAATGAAAGACTTTAAAATTATTTTTTTTCTTACTTCTTTATACACCTAAAACCTACAAACCAAATTTCAGATGTCTAGCTCTGTTAGTTTTCAAGATACAGTGTTTAAAACTGATTTTTTTTCCTTCTTTGTACACTTTAGACCTACAAACCAAATTTCAGATTTCTAGCTGTGTTAGTTTTCAAGATCTGAGTTTTTAGTACATTTAAACCGAATGGCTAATTGTGCGGAAAGTGAGATTTTTAAGTTATAATGAATTCAACAAGTCTTAATAACTGTATTGATGTATACAATATTATAACTGAGTAAACAATCAATTTCTTTCAATTGTTCGATTGTATAAATCAATCTGAAGCACTATAGGTATATAAAAATTAAATCTTCAAAGTATTTACATTGGATAGGAGAAAATTTTAATGAAAGACTTCAAACCTATTTTTTTCTTACTTCTTTATACACTTTAGACATACGTACCAAATTTTAAAGTTCTAGCTCTTTTAGTTTTCTGGATCTGAGTTTTTAGTACATTTAAACCGAATGGCTAATTGTGCGGAAAGTAAGATTTTTCAGTTATAATGAATTCTATACGTTCTAATGAGTGTATTGAGGGACGCAATGTTATAAATGAGTAAACAATCAATTTCTTTCAATTATTAGATTGTATTAATGAATCTGAAGCACTATAGGTATATAAAAATTAAATCTTCAAAGTATTTACATTGGATAGGAGAAAATTTTAATGAAAGACTTCAAACCTATTTTTTTCTTACTTCTTTATACACTTTAGACCTACAAACCAAATTTCAGATTTCTAGCTCTGTTAGTTTTCAAGATCTGAGTTTTTAGTACAATTAAACCGAATGGCTGATTGTGCGGAAAGTGAGATTTTTCAGTTAGAATGAATTCAACAAGTCTTAATGACTGTATTGATGTATACAATATTATAACTGAGTAAACAATCAATTTCTTTCAATTGTTCGATTGTATTAATGAATCTGAAGCTCTATAGGTATATAAAAATTCAATGTTCAAAGTATTTAGACTGGATAGATTTAAAAGAAAATTTTAATGATAGACTGTAAAACTATTTTTCTTACTTCTTTATACTCCTTAGACCTAGAAACCTAATTTCAGATGTGTAGCTCTGTTCGTTTTCCAGAGCTGAGTTTTTAATACATTTAGACCGAATGGCCAAGTCAGTGGAAAGTTACATTTTCAGTTACAATGAATTCTACAAGTTTTAATGAGTGTATTTTTATCGTGATGGATACAATTTTAAAACTGAGTAAATAATCAATTTCTTCTGATTATTAGATTGTATAAATCAATCTGAAACTCTATAGGTATATAAATATTCAATATTCAAAGTATTTAGACTGGAAAGATTTTAATCAAAATTTTAATTAATGTCTTTGAAACTATTTTTATCTTCCTTTTTTAGACACTTTAGACCTGCAAACCAAATTACAGATGTTTAGCTATTTCAGTTTTCAAGATCTGAGTTTTTAGTTTTTTTAGACCGAATGGCCAAGTCAGTGGAAAGTGGGATTTTTCAGTTACAATGAATTCTACAAGTTTTAACGAGTGTATTGATGTTGTTATAAGTGAGAGTTGCGGGGTAAGGAGAAGGGGGAGGAGAGGGGAGTTGCTCCGCTCAATCCGTCCGTACGATTTTTGATTATTGTGATGGCCCTGGAAAGGGCCGGTTGTAACTAGAGATGGCTTCTAAGGCTTTCTAGCCTCGCGCTCGGGACTTTTTGGCGGTCTCGGCTGGAGGAGTCGAAGAGACCATCGGCGGCTCATACTGCGACTCCTTGGAGCCTCGGAGATGTGAAAAAGACGCACCCTAGGCGTCGACCGCGTCGTAATCGAACCGAGCCTCCGCTTTACCGCTGCCAGCTTCCGCTGATCCCTCAGTGCCGCGATGCCTCTGGGCTCTCGACGAGCTAACCGAGGGGTCCCGGCTACTGGAGGTCGTGCCGGAAAGCGTGGCAAGACGGGCTGCGTCGGCTTGTGAAATAGCGCCTCCTTTCCCTCCGGCAGCTCGTCGTCCGGAGAGGGAAAGAAGCAAAGAACGTCCTCTTGTTCCTCTTCCTTCTCAAGGTCCAGAGCTGTCTGGATTTCCACCGCAGTGGGCAGCGGTGTTGCGGGTCGTGGTACCACGAACACCAAACTGCGTACTTAGGGGGAAGGAAAACCCTCACTCGTCTGAGGCGAAGGAGGCGGTAGTGTCGGTGGCCGATTCTGCTTCTGTCGTCGGGGTCGGAGCCGGGGACGACGGGTATTTCGCCGTTTCCGCTGGCGTTCGGACCGACGACGAGGCTTCCGGCCGGTCTTTGACGTTTGCATCCGCTTGGGGTTTTCTGAGTGGTCGGCTCCGTTGCTGGGAGTCGAATCAATCTTAATCACGCTCTTGCGTTCTTTTATAGTGACCTTCACGGGTGGCCCGAGAGGAGAGGGAGGAACGCGAGAAGAGCGCGCGAAAGTGTGAGCATTTGCGAATGCTTCTGCCTGTGTGCCTTACAATTGAACTTCCGTGAGAGTTAATTAAGAATTAACTCCCGGAACGGTCCAATTGTTCGACACGGGAAGATTACAGCCGTTAAAAGGCGCGTGCGGCTCTCGTTCAGAGAACAACGCCTTAGAACGGCTCTCCCGTCAGGACTTGCGTTCAACTTCCCCGTGCTCTTGACGCGCGTTCGTCAAGAGCCGTGATTAACTGACGGATACTGCCCTCCTAATAAGGCTTCCTTGGGAGCTAAGCCCGCCAGAAAGCCCGTTCGGCACGACAATACCCGGGTTAACCACCAGAGGGGCGAGTAGGCACTTACCGTGCACCGCACACTAGCTACTTCGGGAGATTGCTCTCAACCGAGGAGGTCCGACTGGTGCGGTGCGCCGAGGCCGACTGATTCGGGAGGCGCGCGCCCCCTTACTTATAATAAACGCGAGAGCTGTTCCGTCCGCTCTGTAGTGAGCGCGGCGGCTCAGCGCTGGTAGCGGTTAGGCAGCTGCGGCGGCTCAGCGCTGGTAGCGGTTAGGCAGCTGCGGCGCGCGCGCGCAGCGTATGGATTCGCTCGCGCTCCCGTCTCTTTTTCTCTCCCGCTGCGCTCTTTGAATACGCGTACCGGTTTAGGCAAAGATAAGGACGTCGGTAACTTTTGGAAGTTGTATATTCTTTTCTAGTGTCGGGGTCGAAGACTTGTCTCTGGCCTGGTTGGCCGAGAAGTCAGAAGTCAGACGGAGTTCCGAAACTCGATCTCTTATATACTACCCGGCTGCGCCGTGATTGGCTGCAGTTCGGGTAGAAGGGGAATATTACCGTGCGCAAGGCGCTATAGATATACTAAGTGTATAACAATATATACAATATTATAACTGAGTAAAACAATCAATTTCTTTCAATTATTACATCGTATAAATCTATCTGAAGCTCTATAGGTATATAAAAATACAATATTCAAAGTATTTAGACTGAATGGTTTTAAAAGAAGATTTTAATCAATGACTGTACAACTATTTTTTTCTTACTTCTTTATACACTTCAGACCTACAAACAAAATTTCAGATGTCTAGCTATTTTAGTTTTATTGATCTGAGTTTTTAGTACATTTAAACCGAATGGCTAATTGTGCGGAAAATGAGATTTATCAGTTATAATAAATTCTACAAGTTGTAATGAGTGTATTGAGGTATACAATATTATAACTGAGTATAACAATCAATTTCTTCTGATTATTACATTGTATGAATCAATCTGAAGCTCTATAGGTATATAGAAATTCAATATTCAAAGTGTTTAGACTGGATAGGGGAAAATTTTAATGAAAGACTAAAATTATTTTTTTTGTTTTATACATTTTAGATCTACAAACCAAAATTCAGATGTTTAGCTCCTTTACTTTTTAAAGATCTGAGTTTTTAGTACATTTAGACTGAATGGCCAATTCAGCGGGAAGTGAGATTTTACAGTTATAATAAATTCTACAAGTTTTAATGAGTGTATTGAGGTATACAATATTATAACTGAGTATAACAATCAATTTCTTCCGATTATTAGATTGTATAAATCAATCTGAAGCACTATAGTTATAAAGAAATTGAATATTCAAAGTGTTTAGACTGGATATGAGAAAAATTTAATGAAAGACTTTAAAATTATTTTTTTCTTACTTCTTTATACATCCTAGACCTAGAAACGAAATGTCAGATGTCTAGCTCCTTTACTTTTTGAAGATCTTAGTTTTTAGTACATTTAGACCGAATGGCGAATTCAGCGGGAAGTGAGATTTTACAGTTATAATAAATTCTACAAGTTTTAATGAGTGTATTGAGGTATACAATATTATAACTGAGTATAACAATCAATTTCTTCCGATTATTAGATTGTATAAATCAAACTGAAGCTCTATAGGTATGTAGAAATTCAAGATTCAAAGTGCTTATACTGCATAGGAGAGAATTTTAATGAAAGACTTTAAAATTATTTCTTTTGTTACTTCTTTATACACTTTAGACCTACAAACCAAATTTAAGATTTCTAGCTCTGTTAGTTTTCAAGATCTGAATTTTTAGTACATTTAGACCGAATGGCCAAGTCAGCGGAAATTGAGATTTTACATTTACAATGCATTCTACAAGTTTTAATGAGTGTATTGAGGGATACAATGTTAAAACTGTGTAAACAATCAATTTCTTTCAATTATTACATTGTATAAATCAATCTGAAGTTTTATAGGTATATAGAAATACAATATTTAAAGTATTTAGGCTGAATAGTTTCAAAAGAAAATTTTAATGAAAGAATGTAAAACTATTTTTTATAATATTTCTTTATACACGTTAGACCTAGAAACCGAATTTCAGATGTTTAGCTCCTTTAGTTTTCAAGATCTGAGTTTTTAGTACATTTAAACCGAATGGTTAATTGTGCGGAAAGTGATATTTTACAGTTATAATGAATTCAACAAGTCTTAATGAGTGTATTGAGGGATACAATGTTAAAACTGAGTAAACAATCAATTTCTTTCAATTGTTCGATTGTATAAATCAATCTGAAGCTCTATTCAATGTACTAAAAACTCAGATCTTCAAAAGGTAAAGGAACTAGACATCTGAAATTTGGTTTGTAGGTCTAAAGTGTATAAAGAAGTAAGCAAAAAAATAATTTTATAGTCTTTCATTAAAATTATCTTTTAAAACTATCCAGTCTAGAATATTGAATTTTTATATACCTATAGAGCTTCAGATTGATTTATACAATCTAATAATTTAAAGAAATTAGTTGTTTACTCAGTTATAACATTGCATCCCTCAATACACTCATTTGAACTTGTAGAATTCATCATAACTGAAAAATCTCACTTTCCGCACAATTAGCCATTCGGTTTAAATGTATTAAAAACTCAGATCGAGAAAACTAACAGAGCTAGACTTCTGAAATATGGTTTGTAGGTCTAAGGTGTATAAAGGAGTACGGACCATAGAACGATCCGTTTAATAGCAAACTCTAAAGCTGGGTATGTTTATAGAAGCAGTCTTACAAGAGTCAAGGCCCCGCACAACTCTAACCTGGGAATAGTCTGCTAACCTTCCCGTTTCTATCTATCGACCTGGCATAAAGACAAGCGCCGTAGCCTCTTTGGCTCGCGTCACTGAATCCGTGGATCTGTACGCGCAAGGTAGTCTCAGCGACGACGTGACGTGGTACCGAAAGTCTGGAAAGCAGAGGCAATTGACTCGCGAAATTAATCCAGAGCGTATACAAACTCTGTAACACAGATTCGTCCCAAGATACCTCCGCCTTCCAACATTCCTGCATGATCCACTTTGCGTATAAACCGACTGGTCCTATCACGCCTATCGGATCAAAGATCTTCACGATCTCTGACAGAATCACGCGCTTGGTCACTATCTCGGGAATCTTTACTCGCTCGACAGCGATAGCTAGTTCGTCGCCTTTGGAAGCCCAATATACCCCTAACGTTTTTAAGACCTTCTCTCTCTCTCGCCGTCGGAAGCGAGATTTAGAGCCTTATCATCGAGATTGTTCAGTGCGTGATCGTGGTTAGAGGCCCATTGCCGAATGTTGAACCCACCACTCTTCAAAGCGGCGATTATCTCATCGCGCGCCTTCAAGATGTCCTTTAGAGAATCTGAACCCGTCGAGAGGTCGTCAACGTATAGGTCTCGCTTAAGGGTCTCGGCCGCTCGGGGATATCGGGAGCTTTCGTCGTCGGCAAGCCGGTGTATCGTGCGTATCGCGAGGTAGGAAGCTGCAGATACACCGAACGTAACGGTGTATAATTCGAAAACCTGTACTTGTCCGTCGCGATACCAGAAGATACGTTGGTATCGTCGATCATAGGGATGGATTAGAATCTGTCGATACATTTTCTCTATATCGGCTGTCAATACGTATCGGTGTGAACGGAATCTAGTTAAGTGTGTATAGAGTTTTTCCTGAATTATCGGTCCTACGTACAAAAGGTCGTTAAGGGAAATCAAATAATCAAATGCCTTTTATCGTCTTAGCGGATGCATCGAAAACGATTCGGAATTTGGTCGTGAGGCTGACGGCCTTCAAGATTATGAGGTAAGGAATGTAATATTCCGAATCGCTCTCGTCGAGCACCGCCGACATGGGCCCTAAATCTAGGTATTCCTGAAAAACACGACTGAATTCGTCCATCATGCCGGGCGAACGGCTGCATCGCCGCTCCGTCTCACGGAACCGCTTGAGAGCTTGCGCCCTCGAGTTCCCCAGTTCCGGGTCCTTCTTTCGAAAAGGTAATCTCACCATATAACGCCCGTCAGACAGCCGAACAGTGGTGTCGTCATACCACCTCTCGCAATTTGACCTATCGTCAACCTGCTCCGCTGGACTTGAGCATTCCTTAAGAGACCAAAATCGAACAAGCTGCTTTTCTAGTTGGGACAACTGGCATGACACCGATGGACTCTTATCAGTGCCAATGCCACCAACGATCACCCAGCCAAGCTGAGTCTTTTGAAGATACAATGCACTTCCCTCCCTAGACAAGTTAACCTGACCTATAGAGAGCATGGACATCGTTGCTCCAGAACCAATTAAAATGTCAACTTGTCGAGGGAGATGGAACTGAGAGTCTGCTAACCTAATATTCTTGGGTAACTTGATCGCTTCGCGAGGAAACGGATCTTCAGGGGTAACGCTAGTTATTTTGGGAACGGTGAGGAACGTTAGACGTTTGCTAAAGTCCGAGTTCAACGCTTTGAACTGGACATCGATGCAGTGTTTAGTTGTGGTTCGCAAGTCGTTAATTGCTCCGATTGATGCCTCGATGAATGCCCCGTTGGCATCTTTAACTAGAACGATAGCGCTCATCATGAGTTGAGACTGGAGAGCCCTGGACACGGTGCTGAGGACTCCTACTCCTAGTCATGGCTGAGGAATCGACCATTGGATCCTCGTGCAAGAGCGTATTGTGTTTCTTATCGCATTTCTTGCAATTGCGAGCTTCGCACTTGCCTTCGTGTGATCGCAAACACTTCCGACACAGCTTCTTCGTCCTTACAGCGTCCCAACGCTGCTGAACGGTCAACTTAGTAAACGCTGAACAGCGGTAAATCGTATGTTCACCGCTGCAATAATAAAAAGAAAAAGTGGAACTCGTGACAAGCGCTCGAGCTTGCCCGTTACCCCGCCAATACTTGGTCCCTTTCTCGTTCTGTTGTCCTGTTCGCTTCGCTGGCACCTCGTTGCCCTTGGCTCTCCTTCCTAAACGTACAGATAGTTACTAGTTTCTTGCAGAAACGCGAAAAAAAAACTCGAGATCGGGAATCTTATCGATGGACGTCTTCTTGATCCACTGGTCCTTGATTTTACTTGGCAACGTTCGTTCGAGTGCACGAATCACGAAATATTTAGAAGGAACGACCTTGAGGGTTTTCAAATCCGCCAAATGCTGTCGAACCGAATGCTCCATGTCCTTCAGCGCCCGGTGTGAAACCGCAGTCAGAACGGGATAAGCGAGAATTGCGTCGATGTGAGCAGCAGAAATAAGCCGGACGTGCTCGTACTGCATACCTAAAAGCCGCCATGCTTCCTCGTAGCTATTCTCGCCTGGAGCCAGGATCTGCAACGAATTAGCCGCCGCCCCATCTAACGCCTTCTTCAGGTAGTGGAAAGCGGTGATGTTGTCGATGTCCAATCACACCATTTCGTTCCTGAAAGTCGTCTTGAAGACGGTCCACTCATCCAGACGACCGCCGAACTTCGGCAAATCAATGGGGGGGGGGGGGGGGGCAACCCCGCCAAACGAGTTATATCGAGAAGAGTTGAATGTCCCAATGGAACGGTAGTCTCACCACCGGAAGATCTGCTCTGCTTGTCTGTCGCTTGCTTTGCTTCTTTTGTCCGGACAAACGTATCCAACTTGAAGTAGGAATCCTTCAGCTTCTGGAAGACTTCCCTTTTAGCTGTCCTATTTCCAGCATCGAGTCTATAAAATAACTCGCACAAAACGTCATAACGCGTGACGATTTTCTCCAGGCGTAATTGAAACTCAGGAAGAATAGCTGCTCCCGATTTAATCGGCGTCACCAGGTCGGTCAACAAGTCCTTGATGTGATCGGCCTGCATGTTCCACTGTTCCACTATAGCGTCCATGTCGGCTAATGGTCAGTGAATGCGCACGCTAGAAAAATCGATGTAATCCTATACGCGGACTAAAGCGTGAACCACACGCGTAAATCGATTCGAGAAAGATCAACGCTACTTATCTTTCTGATATGCGATGACCTTGAAGCGGCAGCTGGAGAGGTGACCCCGGGGACGATGTCTATGCGATGACCTGGGGAGCCTTGATGCACCCGTTGTCCTTGGCTGGCTGGCCGAAAAGTCTTCGTTTCCACACCTCACAGGAGGCACCATGAAGTATCGCGCGAGAAGCCCCTCAGGTGTGAATTCCCGCTTTCTTTTTTTCTTTGTTTCCGTGTAGGAGATGTGGTTGGAAGGATTGAAATAAAAGAGATCGATTGAGCGAAAAAAAGACGAGTTTAATCGCTGAAATCGAGAGGGGAAAGCCGTGCGGCATAAAACCCCTCTCGTTGTATATACAAGCTGCGGGATTGAGCAATGAACTGTGAGTCGTGCGCGTGTATGTACCTGTGTGGTGTATTCGAGAGATCAGTCCGAATCTCTGGTCTCGTGTTCGTGAGTGATAGCGATCACTTCTCGAATGGGCTAGACTGTGGCCTTAGTTCCACAGAATAGTCCCTCGTTCGATTCGCGCGCGGACGCGATAGTAAACCGGTCGCGACCCGTACCCGAGTTCCCGTCCCCAAGCGTAGAGAAAGATAGAGAGAGAGAGAGAGAGAGAGAGGGAGAGAGAGAGAGAGAGAGTTACACACAAATTGAGAGAGGGATAGAGCACTACACCCACTACTTATAACGACGATGATGTCTGCGGATTATCGGACGAACGTTCGGTTTTCGTGACAATGATCTGATGTCAACGTATTCACTCAAGAGCGTGCGTGGCGATATCGTACACTTGGCTGCTCAAAAGCGACAGCCTGCGTGTTAGACTAGCGGCGCGCGACACGAGGCCAGCGGCGACGTAAGCGCCAACAGCGAGTCACAACGTTCAATTGCTCTCCATCGAGCGCCGGGAGATGGCGCCACGTGCTCTACGTCGATTCTCACGGGCCCGCTCGATACCGTCGCCCTTCGGTGAAGCTAAGTATAATAACTCGAGATTGGATCTTCGTGGGTTGCGCCGTTTGTCCAGGCGTCCGCTCAGCGAACCTCCTATCGAGATCCGATGAGTCAACCAGAGGGTAATTGTGGAGTAATAAAATGCAGTATTGGCCGAATAATAAAATAATTAATGAGTTGTATGGACAGAATCCATATCGATTAAAATACAACATCACAAATAGCGTCCAACGTCGGGCAATGCTGAAAAGGCGATCCAGTCTCGAGTGATAGGGAAACAGTAAGGAAAAAGCAAGAAAATTTTTTTTCACCACCACGCTAGACAAAAGTAGAAAAAAAATTTTTTTTGGTACAACGCCACTGTAATAACTGCAAAGTTTGAACTTGAAAAATTTTTTTTTTTTAACTTAGAAAATTTAACAAGTAGGGACTTAGGAAATTTTCAGGATTACCGGCTTTGAATTTTTGTTTTTTTTTTACATTATTTGTATTTTTAAATTTTTTGCGAGTGGGCAATAGGAACATTGTGGATTCGTAAAATTTTATTTTTTTTTAGTTGGAATTACAACTGAGGGGTAGTCCACGTGTAGAGATTTCCTTGTTTTTGGAACCCTAAAGGTTATTTTTGCGTTTCGGTTTTGTTAGCGAATAGGAGGCAGAGATTCAGGCATATATATATATTTTTTTAGGTTATTGGTTGTAAGTAATAGTGCGAGTACTATTATTTAGTACAAAAATTTTTTTTTAGGATATTAGCTAGCAGCGAACACACACAAACTATAATATACTAATAGTTTCTCACTCTGAGGAGTGATTCTTTTCTAGTGGAAACGATCCTCTACTAGGCTCGCACGCGGACGCCAAAGAAACCACACCTTGCTGTGTTTTTTATTTGAGCTTGGAGGGATTTTCCGCTAAAGAGTGTAAAACATAACCTCAAAATACCACCACTATATAAGGTGCAGGAGAACGCTGTTTTTCATCGTGGCTATATCTCGTTCACGTCTTTCAATCCAATGAGAGCAGGTGATCTCGCATTACTCCGGAGGAGTCAGTCGGAAATCTTACCGAAGAGGAGGAGAAGAGAAAATAGCAAGCAATCATAGAGGTTAGAGTATCTCTCTCTCTCACTCTTTCCCGCGCAGTTTCTCGGGAACTTTGCGTCGCCGCCTGGTCGGAGTTTTTCATTTTCGCCACCAGGGCGCAGCACCATCGCCCCTAACGGATGGTACTCGGCAGTTGGCAACGCATTATCCCCAGCTGCAGTAGGCAGCACTAATCCACACTTGCGCGCAAATATATAAATATTTTTTTTTATAAGTTCTGCAACGAAGCAATGTGCGCCAACATTTGAAAATTTGAAAATTTGAAACTTCAAATTTTAAAATAATTTTAACATATCGCAACATTTACGAAAAATGTAAATTGTTGAATCTATATACGTAATTATTTATTTATTTATTTATTTATTTATTTATTCATTTATTCATTCATTCATTCATTCGATAAATTCATTCATTCATTCATTCATTCATTCATTCATTCATTCGATAAATTCATTCATTCATTCATTCATTCATTCATTCATTCGATAAATTCATTCATTCATTCATTCGATAAATTCATTCATTCATTCATTCATTCATTCATTCATTCATTCGATAAATTCATTCATTCATTCATTCATTCATTCATTCATTCGATAAATTCATTCATTCATTCATTCATTCATTCATTCATTCGATAAATTCATTCATTCATTCATTCATTCATTCATTCATTCGATAAATTCATTCATTCATTCATTCATTCATTCATTCATTCGATAAATTCATTCATTCATTCATTCATTCATTCATTCATTCATTCGATAAATTCATTCATTCATTCATTCATTCATTCATTCATTCATTCGATAAATTCATTCATTCATTCATTCATTCATTCATTCATTCATTCATTCATTCGATAAATTCATTCATTCATTCATTCATTCATTCGATAAATTCATTCATTCATTCATTCATTCATTCATTCATTCATTCGATAAATTCATTCATTCATTCATTCATTCATTCATTCGATAAATTCATTCATTCATTCATTCATTCATTCATTCGATAAATTCATTCATTCATTCATTCATGCATTCATTCATTCGATAAATTTATTCATTCATTCATTCATTCATTCATTCATTCGATAAATTGATTCATTCATTCATTCATTCATTCGATAAATTCATTCATTCATTCATTCATTCATTCATTCATTCGATAAATTCATTCATTCATTCATTCATTCATTCATTCATTCGATAAATTCATTCATTCATTCATTCATTCATTCATTCATTCATTCGATAAATTCATTCATTCATTCATTCATTCATTCATTCATTCATTCGATAAATTCATTCATTCATTCATTCATTCATTCATTCATTCATTCGATAAATTCATTCATTCATTCATTCATTCATTCATTCATTCATTCGATAAATTCATTCATTCATTCATTCATTCATTCGATAAATTCATTCATTCATTCATTCATTCATTCATTCATTCATTCGATAAATTCATTCATTCATTCATTCATTCATTCATTCGATAAATTCATTCATTCATTCATTCATTCATTCATTCGATAAATTCATTCATTCATTCATTCATGCATTCATTCATTCGATAAATTTATTCATTCATTCATTCATTCATTCATTCATTCGATAAATTGATTCATTCATTCATTCATTCATTCGATAAATTCATTCATTCATTCATTCATTCATTTATTCATTCGATAAATTCATTCAATCATTCATTCATTCATTCATTCGATAAATTCATTAATTCATTCATTCATTCATTCATTCATTCATTCGATACATTCATTCATTCATTCATTCTATCATTCATTCGATAAATTCATTCATTCATTCATTCATTCATTCATTCATTCGATAAATTCATTCATCCATTCATTCGATAAATTCATTCAATCATTCATTCATTCACTCATTCATTCGATAAATTCATTCATTCATTCGATAAATTCATTCATACATTCATTCATTCATTCATTCATTCTGGTCTGTGCGTTGTACTCCTACCTGAACCCGTGGCCTGAAATTTTAAATAGTGGTTCGATTCGCCGGACAGCTGCCTCTGAGATGATATCGACTGGGGACGCTCTTCATCTTGTGCCGTCTGCCGTGCTGATACTTCAACTCCCGCTATTGGATTATGGGCCACCATGGTCTGAAATGTTCGCATCACACTCCCCACAGGTTGGTCCGCCTCCTCTCGATTTAAATCAGCCGACGATTGCATTGGAGATGGTTGTGACTGGGGACACTTTTCATCTCGTACAATCTGTCGTACTGGTACTCTTCCCTCCGGTATTGGAGTACGGACCACCATGGCCTGAAATGTTCGCTTCACACTCCCCACAGGTTGGTCCGCCTCCTCTCGATTTAAATCAGCCGACGATTGTATTGGAGATGGTTGTGACTGGGGACACTTTTCATCTCGTACAATCTGTTGTACTGGTACTCCACCAAACCTCACCGACCTTGGTGTCTGCGATTGGGATCGCTCCCTCCTTTTGATGATTGGTTCTGCTACGCTATTTTGTTTCACTTCCGAGGACGCCCAAAACCTTGATGATTCCAACTGTGGTTGACTTCCGTTCAGGTTGGGCTGTTCTCTTATTATTTCCTCTTTTGGTACCTCATACTCGAACGAACGGACTGAGTTTGGTTGCAACTGGGATTGCGTCACCTCCCTTACCTTTCGTTCTCTTTCTTTTACTTATTCGCTATCCTCCTATGACCTAGCGCTACCTTCACACGACCTCTGCTTTTTCCTTGCACCTCCGATGGTATCGATTTTTCCCCTTTCCTCCTCCATCGATTTCTCTGCTACTCCGTTAACTCGACTATCGGTACTGTTTTCGAGATTCGACAGTTGAGTTCCTAGCGTTGTCCAGGGGGCAGGGAACTGGACTGCGCTCCTGCTCCACCGTTTCCCATCTCTCTACGGTAAGTTACGCAGAATTCGTTGGTGCACGATGTGAGTGTTACACCCAATTTACAACATATAACGCAACTCAATGTGTTCTGACCCGTGGTCCGTGGTGTATCTTGTACTTTGCATTCCGACTTGCGGTGACCTAGTTGATTGCATTTAAAACACCTCCTTTGTGGACATTCCGCCGTTCGGTGTCCCACTCCCCGGTACTCAAAACAAGGTCCATAGTAAGCTTGGGTGCCCTGGTTTCCCTGAGTGAAATTACCTGTAATTAGACCTTCTCTAACACCTACTGCTCCCGTTACGCCTGAACTCGACTGAAAGCCTTCTGTTTGTCTGGATTGACCTCCGCCCTGGTTTCTTTGGTTCCAGTTTGAATTGTTCTTTGATCAATTCTGATTCACGTTTCTATTATTATTCTGGTTTCACCAGTTTTGTTGGCGGTTATTACTTCCTTGCATTGCTTGAGTATAACTCGTGAGCCTTTGATCTTGCGTTGCTATCTGTATTGCTGCGGACACCGGCATCTCTCTTACGGCTGCTACTTCTAAGTTTCTCGCCTGCTCCTATACTACTGGTTTCCGCTGTCTCGAGCTATCTTCCTCTACTGCTGCCACCTTGCTTGACTTAACCTCCTTCGGTGCTGACACATACGCTGCTCCTTGAATCTTCATTTTCTCTTTGGGTGGTGGGGGTTCCCACCGCTTGTTTAATTCCTTGTGCCGTTCCCATTACAGTAGATTAGATTAGATGTTTATTTTGTGCAAGACAAAAACAATAAACTACTTTCAATAATAATACATATTTACAGAGATCATTAGTATAGTCAATCATATCACAGCTCGACATTACTCGTCATTAACTTACATATATTGCACAATATTATATCTGTCGTACATCAATCACGTCATTACACTTATCACATATTCTTATCATTACGAATAATACACTTTTTTTGAGATATCAAACTTCAATTTCTATTATAGTCAACATTCGTATGATTAGCGTCATTCTACATTAGATATACATGGTCCATGTCCCTGGACTTACATAGCAAATAGTCGCGAATTGTCGCTTTAAATCTGCGTAGTAAGGGCAAGTGCTTAATACGTCGAGGGATCGTATTCCATAGGCGCGCACCTTGAGATTAAAAAGATTTCAACCCTGTATCGGTACGCGACGATGGAATTGAGAGCTCCCTAGAATCAGTCCTACTAGAGGTCCGAGCATGGTTTTTTTGAAAAAGGGCTGCAAGATACGTGGGTTGACCCATGTTAATGACTTTGTATAGTTGTACCGCCGCAAAATACGCTCTTCTTTCCTCAAGATCAAGCCAGTCAAGTTTACTCCTGTAGGGACTGATATGCTCATACCTTCTAACACCACATATGTACCTCACACATGAATTCTGCAAACTTTGCAGTCTCATCCGGAGCTCACCTGACACATCAAGATACAATAATCTAAATGAGACAGGACAAGAGCACTTGCAAGCCGTTTGCGTAACGCCTCGGTGGTACTGGATTGAAATGATTTAAGCCCATGTAAGGCCTTATTAACCTTTCGGCTAACTGCATCCACTTGCGGTCTCCATGTTAACTTCGAATCCATGACTACACCGAGGTTAGTAACTGTGTCAAGAAAGGGAACAAAGACGTTACCCTGAATCTCTATGCCAGGCAAATCCATACTCTGTACTTTTTTAATGTTAGATTCTGACCCAAAAATAATTGCCTTTGTTTTCCCGACATTGAGACACAGAGCGTTCTCAGAAGCCCACACCGACACTGCTTTGGCCACAGCCGACAAGCATCTTATCCCCTGATGAAGGTTATCGCAAATAATAAATGCGATACACTATCCGTAAGAATATCCCTCGTACTTTTAAAGCCCGATAAAACTTCCTGTAGGTCATTAATATAAAGGCTGAACAAAAGGGGCCACAAGACAGAGCCCTTTGGTACGCCGAGATTGGTTGTGAGCCAATCTGAACTACCATTAGATGCCGTAACAACTTTTTGGTTACGCCCAGTAATATATGATTTTATCCACATGACTACTCCCCTGGAGAACCCCATTCTGATCAGCTTGCGTAACAACTTGGATGGCGAAATAGTGTCGAACGCCTTACTAAAATCAAATAGTAAAAGGATGGTAATTAGCCGCTTGTGATTATCTATACCGGATCGTATGTCTTCAGTCAATTTCAATAGTGCTGTCTGCGTACTATGATGCGGACGGAAACCTGTCTGAAGGGGATCGAGGATTTCTTTCGAAAACAACTAAGCTGAAATTTGTTCATGCACGATCTTTTACAGAACCTTGGAGAGAAAGCTAAGAAGGGCAATAGGATGAAAGTCCGTGACTGTAGATGGAATGACCTTCTTTTTTAACTGTACCAAATGATCTTTCTTCCAGGTACCGGGAAAGATCCCACTCGAGAGGGAGGCATTAAAAATGTCAGCAAGAAAAGGACCGATGACTGGAAGTGCTTTAGCAATAACACATTGGGGAATTCCATCTTCACCCTTTGCTTGAGAAGAAAAATGCGCGTCAGCTAGGACCACATCCGAATAAGCTATCTTACTAAAAGTAAAACCTTCATCACTAGCTGACGACATTATATCATTTAAATCGTACTCGCGCTCACTATCAGAAATGGATACTCTCGCAAAATGTGAATTAAGTTCCCTCTCAATGGACGGGACAACTGTCACAACAAAAAAATAAATAATATGAACGAACGAACGAACGAATGAATGAATGAATGAATGAATTTATTGAATGAATGAATGAATGAATGAATGAATGAATGAATTTATTGAATGAATGAATGAATGAATGAATGAATGAATGATTGAATTTTTCGAATGAACGAATGAATGAATGAATGAATGAATGAATTTATTGAATGAATGAATGAATGAATGAATGAATGAATGAATTTATTGAATGAATGAATGAATGAATGAATGAATGAATGATTGAATTTTTCGAATGAACGAATGAATGAATGAATGAATGAATGAATTTATCGAATGAATGAATGAATGAATGAATGAATGAATTTATCGAATGAATGAATGAATGAATGAATGAATTTATCGAATGAATGAATGAATGAATGAATGAATGAATGAATTTATCGAATGAATGAATGAATGAATTTATCGAATGAATGAATGAATGAATGAATGAATGAATGAATGAATGAATGAATGAATGAATTTATCGAATGAATGAATGAATGAATTTATCGAATGAATGAATGAATGAATGAATGAATGAATGAATTTATCGAATGAATGAATGAATGAATGAAGGAATGAATGAATTTATCGAATGAATGAATGAATTTATCGAATGAATGAATGAAGAATGAATGAATTTATCGAATGAATGAATGAAGAATGAATGAATTTATCGAATGAATGAATGAAGAATGAATGAATGTATGAATGAATTTATCGAATGAATGAATGAATTTATCGAATGAATGAATGAATGAATGAATGATTGAATGAATTTATCGAATGAATGGATGAATGAATTTATCGAATGAATGAATGAATGAATGAATGAATGAATTTATCGAATGAATGAATGAATGAATGAATGAATGAATTTATCGAATGAATGAATGAATGAATGAATGAATTTATCGAATGAATGAATGAATGAATGAATGAATTTACCGAATGAATGAATGAATGAATGAATGAATAAATTTATCGAATGAATGAATGCATGAATGAATGAATGAATGAATTTATCGAATGAATGAATGAATGAATGAATGAATGAATTTATCGAATGAATGAATGAATGAATTTATCGAATGAATGAATGAATGAATTTATCGAATGAATGAATGAATGAATGAATGAATGAATTTATCGAATGAATGGATGAATGGATGAATTTATCGAATGAATGAATGAATGAATGAATGAATGAATGAATGAATTTATCGAATGAATGAATGAATGAATGAATGAATGAATGAATGAATGAATGAATGAATGAATTTATCGAATGAATGAATGAATGAATGAATGAATTAATGAATTTATCGAATGAATGAATGAATGAATGAATGAATGAATGAATGAATGAATGAATGAATGAATGAATGAATGAATGAATGAATGAATGAATGAATGAATGAATGAATGAATGAATGAATGAATGAATGAATGAATGAATGAATGAATGAATGAATGAATGAATGAATGAATGAATGAATGAATGAATGAATGAATGAATGAATGAATGAATGAATGAATGAATGAATGAATGAATGAATGAATGAATGAATGAATGAATGAATTTATCGAATGAATGAATGAATGGATGAATTTATCGAATGAATGAATGAATGAATAAATGAATGAATGAATGAATTTATCGAATGAATGAATGAATGAATGAATGAATGAATGAATGAATAAATTTATCGAATGAATGAATGCATGAATGAATGAATGAATGGATTTATCGAATGAATGAATGAATGAATGAATGAATGAATTTATCGAATGAATGAATGAATGAATGAATGAATGAATTTATCGAATGAATGAATGAATGAATGAATTTATCGAATGAATGAATGAATGAATGAATGAATGAATGAATTTATCGAATGAATGAATGAATGAATGAATGAATGAATGAATGAATTTATCGAATGAATGAATGAATGAATGAATGAATCAATGAATTTATAGAATGAATGAATGAATGAATGAATGAATGAATGAATGAATGAATTTATAGAATGAATGAATGAATGAATGAATGAATGAATGAATGAATGAATTTATAGAATGAATGAATGAATTTATAGAATGAATGAATGAATGGATGAATTTATCGAATGAATGAATGAATGAATGAATGAATGAATGAATGAATGAATTTATCGAATGAATGAATGAATGAATGAATGAATGAATTTATCGAATGAATGAATGAATGAATGAATGAATGAATGAATGAATGAATTTATCGAATGAATGAATGAATGAATGAATGAATGAATGAATGAATTTATCGAATGAATGAATGAATGAATGAATGAATGAATGAATGAATGAATGAATGAATGAATGAATGAATGAATTTATCGAATGAATGAATGAATGAATGAATGAATTCATTCGATAAATTCATTCATTCATTCATTCATTCATTCATTCATTCATTCGATAAATTCATTCATTCATTCATTCATTCATTCATTCATTCATTCATTCATTCATTCGATAAATTCATTCATTCATTCATTCATTCATTCATTCATTCATTCGATAAATTCATTCATTCATTCATTCATTCATTCATTCATTCATTCGATAAATTCATTCATTCATTCATTCATTCATTCATTCATTCGATAAATTCATTCATCCATTCATTCGATAAATTCATTCAATCATTCATTCATTCATTCATTCGATAAATTCATTCATTCATTCGATAAATTCATTCATACATTCATTCATTCATTCATTCATTCGATAAATTCATTCATTCATTCGATAAATTCATTCATTCCTTCATTCATTCATTCATTCATTCGATAAATTCATTCATTCATTCATTCTATCATTCATTCGATAAATTCATTCATTCATTCATTCATTCATTCGATAAATTCATTCATTCATTCATTCGATAAATTCATTCATTCATTCATTCATTCATTCGTTCATTCGAAAAATTCATTCATTCATTCATTCATTCATTCGTTCATTCGAAAAATTCAATCATTCATTCATTCATTCATTCATTCATTCAATAAATTCATTCATTCATTCAATAAATTCATTCATTCATTCATTCATTCATTCAATAAATTCATTCATTCATTCATTCATTCGTTCGTTCGTTCGTTCATATTATTTATTTTTTTGTTGTGACAGTTGTCCCGTCCATTGAGAGGGAACTTAATTCACATTTTGCAGGAGTATCCATTTCTGATAGTGAGCGCGAGTACGATTTAAATGATATAATGTCGTCAGCTAGTGATGAAGGTTTTACTTTTAGTAAGATAGCTTATTCGGATGTGGTCCTAGCTGACGCGCATTTTTCTTCTCAAGCAAAGGGTGAAGATGGAATTCCCCAATGTGTTATTGCTAAAGCACTTCCAGTCATCGGTCCTTTTCTTGCTGACATTTTTAATGCCTCCCTCTCGAGTGGGATCTTTCCCGGTACCTGGAAGAAAGATCATTTGGTACAGTTAAAAAAGAAGGTCATTCCATCTACAGTCACGGACTTTCGTCCTATTGCCCTTCTTAGCTTTCTCTCCAAGGTTCTGTAAAAGATCGTGCATGAACAAATTTCAGCTTAGTTGTTTTCGAAAGAAATCCTCGATCCCCTACAGACAGGTTTCCGTCCGCATCATAGTACGCAGACAGCACTATTGAAATTGACTGAAGACATACGATCCGGTATAGATAATCACAAGCGGCTAATTACCATCCTTTTACTATTTGATTTTAGTAAGGCGTTCGACACTATTTCGCCATCCAAGTTGTTACGCAAGCTGTGTCTCAATGTCGGGAAAACAAAGGCAATTATTTTTGGGTCAGAATCTAACATTAAAAAAGTACAGAGTATGGATTTGCCTGGCATAGAGATTCAGGGTAACGTCTTTGTTCCCTTTCTTAACACAGTTACTAACCTCGGTGTAGTCATGGATTCGAAGTTAACATGGAGACCGCAAGTGGATGCAGTTAGCCGAAAGGTTAATAAGGCCCTACATGGGCTTAAATCATTTCAATCCAGTACCACCGAGGCGTTACGCAAACGGCTTGCAAGTGCTCTTGTCCTGTCTCATTTAGATTATTGTATCTTGATGTGTCAGGTGAGCTCCGGATGAGACTGCAAAGTTTGCAGAATTCATGTGTGAGGTACATATGTGGTGTTCGAAGGTATGAGCATATCAGTCCCTACAGGAGTAAACTTGACTGGCTTGATCTTGAGGAAAGAAAAGCGTATTTTGCGGCGGTACAACTATACAAAGTTATTAACATGGGTCAACCCACGTATCTTGCAGCCCTTTTTTCAAAAAAACCAGGCTCGGACCTCTAGTAGGACTGATTCTAGGGAGCTCTCAATTCCATCGTCGCGTACCGATACAGGGTTGAAATCTTTTTAATCTCAAGGTGCGCGCCTATGGAATACGATCCCTCGACGTATTAAGCACTTGCCCTTACTACGCAGATTTAAAGCGACAATTCGCGACTATTTGCTATGTAAGTCCAGGGATATGGAACATGTATATCTAATGTAGAATGACGCTAATCATACGAATGTTGACTATAATAGAAATTGAAGTTTGATATCTCAAAAAAAGTGTATTATTCGTAATGATAAGAATATGTGATAAGTGTAATGACGTGATTGATGTACGACAGATATAATATTGTGCAATATATGTAAGTTAATGACGAGTAATGTCGAGCTGTGATATGATTGACTATACTAATGATCTCTGTAAATATGTATTATTATTGAAAGTAGTTTATTGTTTTTGTCTTGCACAAAATAAACATCTAATCTAATCTACTGTAATGGGAACGGCACAAGGAATTAAACAAGCGGTGGGAACCCCCACCACCCAAAGAGAAAATGAAGATTCAAGGAGCAGCGTATGTGTCAGCACCGAAGGAGGTTAAGTCAAGCAAGGTGGCAGCAGTAGAGGAAGATAGCTCGAGACAGCGGAAACCAGTAGTATAGGAGCAGGCGAGAAACTTAGAAGTAGCAGCCGTAAGAGAGATGCCGGTGTCCGCAGCAATACAGATAGCAACGCAAGATCAAAGGCTCACGAGTTATACTCAAGCAATGCAAGGAAGTAATAACCGCCAACAAAACTGGTGAAACCAGAATAATAATAGAAACGTGAATCAGAATTGATCAAAGAACAATTCAAACTGGAACCAAAGAAACCAGGGCGGAGGTCAATCCAGACAAACAGAAGGCTTTCAGTCGAGTTCAGGCGTAACGGGAGCAGTAGGTGTTAGAGAAGGTCTAATTACAGGTAATTTCACTCAGGGAAACCAGGGCACCCAAGCTTACTATGGACCTTGTTTTGAGTACCGGGGAGTGGGACACCGAGCGGCGGAATGTCCACAAAGGAGGTGTTTTAAATGCAATCAACTAGGTCACCGCAAGTCGGAATGCAAAGTACAAGATACACCACGGACCACGGGTCAGAACACATTGAGTTGCGTTATATGTTGTAAATTGGGAGTAACACTCACATCGTGCACCAACGAATTCTGCGTAACTTACCGTAGAGAGATGGGAAACGGTGGAGCAGGAGCGCAGTCCAGTTCCCTGCCCCCTGGACAACGCTAGGAACTCAACTGTCGAATCTCGAAAACAGTACCGATAGTCGAGTTAACGGAGTAGCAGAGAAATCGATGGAGGAGGAAAGGGGAAAAATCGATACCATCGGAGGTGCAAGGAAAAAGCAGAGGTCGTGTGAAGGTAGCGCTAGGTCATAGGAGGATAGCGAATAAGTAAAAGAAAGAGAACGAAAGGTAAGGGAGGTGACGCAATCCCAGTTGCAACCAAACTCAGTCCGTTCGTTCGAGTATGAGGTACCAAAAGAGGAAATAATAAGAGAACAGCCCAACCTGAACGGAAGTCAACCACAGTTGGAATCATCAAGGTTTTGGGCGTCCTCGGAAGTGAAACAAAATAGCGTAGCAGAACCAATCATCAAAAGGAGGGAGCGATCCCAATCGCAGACACCAAGGTCGGTGAGGTTTGGTGGAGTACCAGTACGACAGATTGTACGAGATGAAAAGTGTCCCCAGTCACAACCATCCCCAATGCAATCGTCGGCTGATGTAAATGGTGAGGAGGCGGACCAACCTGTGGGGAGTGTGAAGCGAACATTTCAGGCCATGGTGGTCCGTACTCCAATACCGGAGGGAAGAGTACCAGTACGACAGATTGTACGAGATGAAAAGTGTCCCCAGTCACAACCATCTCCAATGCAATCGTCGGCTGATTTAAATCGAGAGGAGGCGGACCAACCTGTGGGGAGTGTGATGCGAACATTTCAGGCCATGGTGGTCCGTACTCCAATACCGGAGGGAAGAGTACCAGTACGACAGATTGTACGAGATGAAAAGTGTCCCCAGTCACAACCATCTCCAATGCAATCGTCGGCTGATTTAAATCGAGAGGAGGCGGACCAACCAGTGGGGAGTGTGATGCGAACATTTCAGACCATGGTGGCCCATAATCCAATAGCGGGAGTTGAAGTATCAGCACGGCAGACGGCACAAGATGAAGAGCGTCCCCAGTCGATATCATCTCAGAGGCAGCTGTCCGGCGAATCGAACCACTATTTAAAATTTCAGGCCACGGGGTCAGGTAGGAGTACAACGCACAGACCAGAACAGTTGGCAGAAGAGGAAGAGCGATCTCTGTCGCAGATACCTCGAGCCAAGGAGTTTGGAGGAGGTACAATGAACCTAGGACGATCAAGGGAGAGTGAAAGACAATCACTCTATTCCATATTATCCGAGGGTGACTCAGAGGAAGAGGAAACGCAACCGGCCAACACTGATGTATCCGACAAGCAATCTCCATCGCATGTGGGTCAAGCAGCGGTTCTGAAGTCCGAAGTGAAAAAGGCAACATGGAATGTGACAGCGGAGGAATCACGAACTATGGTTGCACCAGAAAATGTCCCATCACCTATCTGCAAGGAGTATTCGAAACTAGGAAAGTCGAGAGTAGAAGAGCGGAAAGCAACAGCCACACTTATACTCGAGAGATCAGTCAACAACGAAGGGGCGTCTGATGAAAGAGAAGACTATCCCACGTTAGCTGAGATCAAAAAGGGCGTAGAGTTACTACTGCAGGACCTCGGCATGTCCACGGCCACAAGAGTTTCCACGGAGGTGCCCCGGGCCGGGGCGTCCGAGCTGCAGGCTTATGGACGTGTCGTGACCGGCGAGCCGTCACGTACAGTCCAGGAGGGGGGTGAGACCATACTTCATACGGTCGAGACGCCACTTACAGCATCGCCTATCGAGTCTAGGATGGAAGAAGGGGTTGAAGAGGCCGTGGATGCCTCGACAACGGATAACAGAAACTTCATGAAAGTGGTGCTGGGAGGACGTAGTTATACTGCTCTTTACGATTCAGGTTCTACGATATCGTTGATAGGACCAAAGATAGCAGAAACAGTTTGAGATAGATGGCAAAACAGTGATACGTACGTAGTATTTCAGGAGACTTGTCTAAAGTCCTGGGTTGCGTTAAAGTCAAGCTTGAGGTGGACGGTAAAATCGGAGATCTGTTGTTCAAAATCGTCCAGAACCCAGTTTACGAGATGGTGTTAGGGATAGATTTCTGTAGAGACTTCGATATCGAGCTAATGAAGAAACAAGTGTTATGGAGGATTCCAGAGGGAGAGTGGCACCCGTTCCATAATGGAGATGGTGGTGAGGCAGTCGAGTTATATGCAGAATGCGCAGGCATTTCTGAGCTATCGCTGAGCGAACAGCAACGACTCGAGTTGGTGGTAAAAAGATGGCTTCCAGAGGACACCCCTACAATGTTCGGGACTACCAACCTAACGGAGCACAGTATAGAAGTAGAAGGCACGTCGCCAGTGAAGCATAGCCCCTGCAGAATGTCGCCGAAGATGTGGCACGTAGCCAAGGAGGAGGTAGATAAAATGTGCAAACATGGAATCATCGAGAGATCGGCGAGTGATTGGTGCAGCGCTCCAGTGATCATCAAGAAACCCGATGGCAGTCATAGGTTCTGCATTGACTATCGGGATCTGAATAAGCGTACCAGGAAGGATGCGTACCCGATACCAAGTATAGATTCCATCCTGGACAAGTTGAGGAAAGCTAAAATCATCTCTAAAATTGACTTAAGACAAGCATATTTCCAGATTCCCATGGCGGCCTCGAGAAGAAGGTATACGGCCTTTGCAGTGCCAGGGTCGCGCCTCTGGCAATTCACTAGAATGCTTTTTGGTTTAACGAACGGTCCAATGACCTTCCAAAGGTTAATCGATGCGTTATTTGGCCCTGAGTTCGAGCCGTTTATTTTTGGCTACCTGGACGATATAATCATCGTGTCAAAAACGTTGGAGGAACACCTGAAGTGGCTGGAAATCGTCTTAAGGAAGTTACAGGAAGCGGGACTAACGGTGAATCGGGATAAGTGCGAATTTGGATGATCGAGAGTAAGATGTCTACTGGACCAAGAGGCACTCCGACCAGACCCGGAAAGAATTGCGCCAGTAATCGAGTATCCCACTCCCAAAAATACGAAGCAACTGCGAAGATTCTTGGGAATGGTGGGATGGTACGCTAGGTTTATTGAGAATGACTCAGAGATAAAAATTCCCTTGCTAAAACTGCTACGCAACAGTCAAGCTTGGGAGTGGGAAAAAGAGCAACAGGAGGCCTTTGAGAGCTTAAAAGTGGCCTTGACGAAAGCCCCCGTGCTAGCGAGGCCAGATTTTGATAGAAGGTTCACGGTTCAAAGCGACGCGTCGAACTTTGCTATTGGGGCAGTGTTGACACAGGATTTCGAGGATGGGGAACATCCCTTTGTCTACGTAAGTAGAGTGCTGACCTCTGCCGACAGGAATTATACCACCTTGGAACGAGAATGTCTAGAGCTCTTGTGGGTCATTAAAAAGCTCCGACCGTACTTGGAGGGCTACCAGTTCACGGCAATCACCGATCATACGGCACGGAAATGGCTCAGGAACCTCAAAGATCCCACCGGAAGGTTAGCAAGATGGGCGTTAGAGATGCAACAATGGGATTTCGAAATAATACACCGGAAAGGGGCCATACACTACGTGCCAGATGCACTGTCAAGAGGGTTCGAGATGAGGGACAAAGAAGTAGCAGCGTTATACGAAATTCAGGATGCATGGTATCTACAAAGGTTAGAAGACGTGCAAAAATTCCCAATGAAGTTCCTGAAATGGAGAATTGAAGATAAAATGTTGTATCGATTTCAGAATGACCCATTGTTGGATCCCATTACGAATCGAGACGAAGGGTGGAGATTGGTGGTCCCATGGGAGAAACGTAATCGAGTCATGGAAGATGCTCACCGAGAGGCGTCAGCGGGTCATCTGGGGATAGAGAAAACTTACGATAGAGTTGCTCGTGAATATTATTGGCCGGGGGTGTGGCATGACGTTCAAAAGTTCGTACAAGAATGCGACGACTGCCAAAGATATAAAACCGCGCAAACTGGACCACAAGGTCTGATGGGCCAGAGAATAGTGGAGAGACCCTAGGCAGTGGTGGCAGCGGATATGATGGAGTTTCCCAACAGCAAGGGACAATACAAATACATTCTGGTTTTCCAGGATTTGTTTACCAGGTGGATTGAGATGAGACCACTGCGTAAAGCAGATGGGAAAGCAGTAGCAAAGGCGTTCGAGGAGCTGATTCTATACAGGTGGGAGACTCCCGATTATTTACTCACAAACAACGATAAAGAGTTCGACAATAAACATCTGAATACGACGCTTGAGGAATATGGGGTCAAACATGTGACTACACCTCCATATCATCCTCAAGCAAATCCAGTGGAGAGGAGTAATCGGACGTTGAAAACAATGATAGCCACCTTCGTAGGGGACAAGCACGGGAACTAGGACCAACACCTACACGAGTTCAGGCATGCCATCAATACGGCAATGCAATCAAGTACTAGGATTTCGCCGGCATTCCTGAACTATGAACGACATCCAGCACCAGTGAAAACCCTACGGAGAGAGGTCGAGATTAGGGGACCAAAATTACAATTAGGCCCCACCGTGTGGGTAGATCGAGTAAAAAGATTAGACGCGTTACGGGATCTAGTGCTCAGACACATAGATCAGGCCCGGGAGAAACAGACGAAGCAATATAATAAAGGGAAGCGTAACGTAACGCTTAATCTAGGAGATCTAGTCATGAGAAAGTTGCATGTTCTATCAAATTCGGCCAATAGGTTCTCCGCCAAACTGACCCCAAAATTTGATGGACCTTTCGCGATAATCGAGACTAAGTCCCCAACGGTTTACGTGCTCGAGACCACGGATCGGAGGAGGAACGCCAAGGTGCATGTCTCGGAATTGAAACGGTATATTCCCCCGCGAAACCATCCCGCACTAACCTAAACCTGCCCTTGTTTCGTCCTCTTGAGCATGTATAAATCGAGTTTCCTATTACAGATGCAGAGCCAGTTAACAGTCGGCGAGTGGGTAGTACGAAGAAATACAGATCGTGAAAGCGGCGCGTCGTGATATGAGGACCCGTGGGTAATTATCGTGTCACGGGGAGACGGAATTACACCCTGAAACATGGGGAAGAGGAATCGAGGGTGGTGATGACCCATGCATCACAGATAAAGCGGTGGGGAATACAACGAGAAAAAAAAAAAAAAAATATATATATATATATATATATATATATATATATATATATATATATATATATATATATATATATATATATATATATATATATATATATATATACCACTCAACCATATAATGTTGTGTTCATTTATTCATATCACCTATCGTTATATAATGTTGGTGGCGGATGAAATTTGTTATCATAAAGAAGCGAGCGTTCGGTGTCAGAGGCTTTGTGGGCGTGATTCTTTCGAGGTAGATATCTCTCGGCGTTTAAACTAATTTAAACCAGAGATCCACTCCGTTGAAGTGATCTCCGGTTTAGGAGGGGGGTATTTGTGACATGTAAAATGCCACAACGAAGGAGGTAAAGCGATCGGAGCGCGAGGAGTCTAAGCGGCGTCATCCGTAAGGACGACGACTAGAACAGCTGATGAAGAAGCGGGCGCGTGTCATGCGGCTGTAACCGATCGGGAGAGTAGAGGGAGAGCCGAGCGGCAAGAGAGAGACGGAAGACAGTCGGTCAACAGAAGATGACCAGATAAGCATCAAATAAGATGGGAAGAGAGACGCGCGGAAGGAGAAGGGAGCAAGGCGCGTTTACAACGAACGCATCGCGCTCCGGCAATTCGCATGTAGTATATATCGAGTAATGAGATATAAGTATCGGCGAAGCGTGCAGTATAGATGGCGCTGTTAATATTTTAAATTACGCGCGTCCCCGGGGCGAAATGCATGACGGGTAAAACTAGAGCAGAAACTAACCTCCAGTTACTACTCTAGTGAAAATCGAGTTGAGGGCCTATGCCAACAGGTGTTAGAAAAGGAGAGGAGATCGAGTAAGGCAAAATAGAGGGAGCTAGGGTACAGGGACGCCACGAGGAGAGGACTCGAGTCCTTCCGCCCTGCCCCATTCTGTCCGGAGCATCGCCGAGTACAGTCGTTTGTTACAGGAGCAGACTTTGGATAGAGGCTTGGTGAAGAGTCGGAGTTGCTGTGTGTTCGCCGCCGACTATTTTTGTGTGTTTTTAAGTCGAGAGAGTTCCCGAGTTCGAGGCATTTTATTACAGGTTGTAGGTAATACCGTCAACGCGGTCATGTGAAGTAGTTAAAATCAGGTGATAAGTAGAATCGTGGTGGTTATAAAAATTTAACGTTGTTAAATTTGGGGGTTTTATAAATATATTTTTCAGAAATTAATGTTACAATTAATGATTGAGTAAAGTGACGGCTGCATGTTAACTGTTAACGAGCCGGAATAGAGCTTCTTATAGTTACGATTTATAAATGCAAATTGAGGTATAGCTATTATTATCGAGAAATAAACGTTAGAAAAGATTATATATATATATATATATATATATATATATATATATATATATATATATATATATATATATATATATATATATACATAACCATAATAATTAAATTGTTAATAATTATCTATTTAAATAACTCGAGATTGGATCTCCGTGGGTTACGCCGTTTGTCCAGGCGTCCGCTCAGCGAACCTCCTATCGAGATCCGAGGAGACAACCAGGAGCCGAATAATAAAATAATTAATGAGTTGTATGGACATAATCCATATCGGTTAAAATACAACATCATAACTTATTAAAACTTGTAGAATTTATTATAACTGTAAAATCTCACTTACTGCTGAATTAGTAATTCAGTATAAATGTACTAAAAACACAGGACTTAAAAACTAAGAAAGCTAGAAATCTGAAATTTGGTTTGTAGGTCGAAATTTCGAATGAAATAAGAAAAAAAATAGTTTTACAGTCTTCCATTAAAATGTTCTTTTAAAACTATTCAGTCTAAATACTTTGAATATTGTATTTTTATATACCTATCGAGCTTCAGATAGATTTATACAATGTAATAATTAAAAGAAATTGATTGTTTACACAGTTTAACATTCTATACCTCAATAAACTTATTAAAACTTGTAGAATTTATTATAACTGTAAAATCTCACTTCCCGCTGAATTCGCCATTCGGTCTAAATGTACTAAAAACTAAGATCTTCAAAAAGTAAAGGAGCTAGACATCTGAATTTTGGTTTGTAGGTCTATAGTGTGTAAAGAAGTAACAGAAGAAATAATTTTAAAGTCTTTCATTAAAATTTTCTCCTATCCAGTCTAAGCACTTAGAATATGGAATTTCTATATACCTATAGAGCTTCATATTGATTTATACAATCTAATAATCGGAAGAAATTGATTGTTATACTCAGTTATAATATTGTATACCTCAATACACTCATTAAAACTTGTAGAATTTATTATAACTGTAAAATCTCACTTCCCGCTGAATCCGCCATTCGGTCTAAATGTACTAAAAACTAAGATCATCAAAAAGTAAAGGAGCTAGACATCTGAATTTTGGTTTGTAGGTCTATAGTGTGCAAAGAAGTAACAGAAGAAATAATTTTAAAGTCTTTAATTAAAATTTTCTCCTATCCAGTCTCAGCACTTAGAATATGGAATTTCTATATACCTATAGAGCTTCAGATTGATTTATACAATCTAATGATCGGAAGAAATTGATTGTTATACTCAGTTATAATATTGTATACCTCAATACACTCATTAAAACTTGTAGAATTTATTATAAATGTAAAATCTCACTTCCCGCTGAATTGGCCATTCGGTTTAAATGTACTAAAAACTCAGATCTTGAAAACTAAAGGAGCTAGACATTTGAATTTTGTTCTATAGGTCTAAAGTGTATAAAGAAGTAAGAAAAGAAATAATTTTAAAGTCTTTCATTAAAATTTTCTCCTAACCAGTCTAAGCACTTTGATTATGGAATTTCTATATACCTATAGAGCTCCAGATTGATTAATACCAACTAATAATCGGAAGAAATTGATTGTTATACTCAGTTATAATATTGTATACCTCAATACACTCATTAAAACCTGTAGAATTTATTATAACTGTAAAATCTCACTTTCAGCTGAATTGGCCATTCAGTCTAAATGTACTAAAAACTCAGATCTGGAAAACTAAAAGAGCTAGACATCTGAAATTTGATTTCTAGGTCTAAGGTGTATAAAGAAGTAAGATAAATAGTTTTACAGTCTTTCATTAAAATTTTCTTTTAAATCTATCCAGTCTAAACACTTTGAATATTGAATTTCTTTATACCTATAGAGCTTCAGAATGATTCATACAATGTAATAATCAGAAGAAATTGATTGATATACTCAGTTATAATATTGTATACCTCAATACACTCATTAAAACCTGTAGAATTTATTGTAACTGTAAAATCTCACTTTCCGCTGAATTGGCCATTCAGTCTAAATGTACTAAAAACTCAGATCTGGAAAACTAACAGAGCTAGACATCTGAAATTTGATTTCTAGGTCTAAGGTGTATAAAGAAGTAAGATAAATAGTTTTACAGACTTTCATTAAAATTTTCTTTTAAATCTATCCAGTCTAAATACTTTGAATATTGAATTTTTATATATCTATAGAGCTCCAGATTGATTAATACCATCTAATATTCAGGAGAAATTGATTGTTATACTCAGTTATAATATTGTATACCACAATAAACTCATTAAAACCTGTAGAATTGATTATAACTGTAAAATCTCACTTTCAGCTGAATTGGACATTCAGTCTAAATGTACTAAAAACTCAGTTCTGGAAAACTAACAGAGCTAGACATCTGAAATTTGATTTCTAGGTCTAAGGTGTATAAAGATGTAAGATAAATAGTTTTACAGTCTTTCATTAAAATTTTCTTTTAAATCTATACAGTCTAAACACTTTGAATATTGAATTTTTATATATCTATAGAGCTCCAGATTGATTAATACCATCTAATATTCAGGAGAAATTGATTGTTATACTCAGTTATAATATTGTATACCACAATAAACTCATTAAAACCTGTAGAATTTATTATAACTGTAAAATCTAACTTTCAGCTGAATTGGCCATTCAGTCTAAATGTACTAAAAACTCAGATCTTCAAAAAGTAAAGGAGCTAGACATCTGAATTTGGGTTTGCAGGTCTAAAATGTACAAAGAAGTATGACAAAAATAATTTTAAAGTTTTTCATTAAATTTTCCTCCTATCCAGTCTAAACACTTTGAATATTGAATTTCTTTATACCTATAGAGCTTCAGATTGATTTATACAATCTAATGATCGGAAGAAATTGATTGTTATACTCAGTTATAATATTGTATACCTCAATACACTCATTAAAACTTGTAGAATTTATTATAACTGTAAAATCTCACTTCCCGCTGAATTCGCCATTCGGTCTAAATGTACTAAAAACTCAGATCTTCAAAAAGTAAAGGAGCTAGACATCTGAATTTTGGTTTGTAGGTCTAAAGTGTATAAAGAAGTAACAAAAGAAATAATTTTAAAGTCTTTCATTAAAATTTTCTCCTATCAAGTCTAAGCACTTTGAATATGGAATTTCTATATACCTATAGAGCTTCAGATTGATTTATACAATCTAATAATCGGAAGAAATTGATTGATATACTCAGTTATAATATTGTATACCTCAATACACTCATTAAAACCTGTAGAATTTATTGTAACTGTAAAATCTCACTTTCCGCTGAATTGGAATTCGGTCTAAATATACTAAAAACTCAGATCTGGAAAACTAACAGAGCTAGACATCTGAAATTTGATTTCTAGGTCTAAGGTGTATAAAGAAGTAAGATAAATAGTTTTACAGTCTTTCATTAAAATTTTCTTTTAAATCTATCCAGTCTAAATACTTTTAATATTGAATTTTTATATATCTATAGAGCTCCAGATTGATTAATACCAACTAATAATCGGAAGAAATTGATTGTTATACTCACTTATAATATTGTATACCACAATACACTCATTAAAACCTGTAGAATTTATTATAACTGTAAAATCTCACTTTCAGCTGAATTGGACATTCAGTCTAAATGTACTAAAAACTCAGTTCTGGAAAACTAACAGAGCTAGACATCTGAAATTTGATTTCTAGGTCTAAGGTGTATAAAGAAGTAAGATAAATAGTTTTACAGTCTTTCATTAAAATTTTCTTTTAGATCTATCCAGTCTAAACACTTTGAATATTGAATTTTTATATATCTATAGAGCTCCAGATTGATTAATACCATCTAATATTCAGGAGAAATTGATTGTTATACTCAGTTATAATATTGTATACCACAATAAACTCATTAAAACCTGTAGAATTTATTATAACTGTAAAATCTAACTTTCAGCTGAATTGGCCATTCAGTCTAAATGTACTAAAAACTCAGATCTTCAAAAAGTAAAGGAGCTAGACATCTGAATTTTGGTTTGCAGGTCTAAAATGTACAAAGAAGTATGAAAAAAATAATTTTAAAGTTTTTCATTAAATTTTCTTCCTATCCAGTCTAAACACTTTGAATATTGAATTTCTTTATACCTATAGAGCTTCAGATTGATTTATACAATCTAATGATCGGAAGAAATTGATTGTTATACTCAGTTATAATATTGTATACCTCAATACACTAATTAAAACCTGTAGAATTTATTGTAACTGTAAAATCTCACTTTCCGCTGAATTGGCCATTCAGTCTAAATGTACTAAAAACTCAGATCTGGAAAACTAACAGAGCTAGACATCTGAAATTTGATTTCTAGGTCTAAGGTGTATAAAGAAGTAAGATAAATAGTTTTACAGTCTTTCATTAAAATTTTCTTTTAAATCTATCCAGTCTAAATACTTTTAATATTGAATTTTTATATATCTATAGAGCTCCAGATTGATTAATACCAACTAATAATCGGAAGAAATTGATTGTTATACTCACTTATAATATTGTATACCACAATACACTCATTAAAACCTGTAGAATTTATTATAACTGTAAAATCTCACTTTCAGCTGAATTGGACATTCAGTCTAAATGTACTAAAAACTCAGTTCTGGAAAACTAACAGAGCTAGACATCTGAAATTTGATTTCTAGGTCTAAGGTGTATAAAGAAGTAAGATAAATAGTTTTACAGTCTTTCATTAAAATTTTCTTTTAGATCTATCCAGTCTAAACACTTTGAATATTGAATTTTTATATATCTATAGAGCTCCAGATTGATTAATACCATCTAATATTCAGGAGAAATTGATTGTTATACACAGTTATAATATTGTATACCAGAATAAACTCATTAGAACCTGCAGAATTTATTATAACTGTAAAATCTAACTTTCAGCTGAATTGGCCATTCAGTCTAAATGTACTAAAAACTCAGATCTTCAAAAAGTAAAGGAGCTAGACATCTGAATTTTGGTTTACAGGTCTAAAATGTACAAAGAAGTATGAAAAAAATAATTTTAAAGTTTTTCATTAAATTTTTCTCCTATCCAGTCTAAACACTTTGAATATTGAATTTCTTTATACCTATAGAGCTTCAGAATGATTCATACAATGTAATAATCAGAAGAAATTGAATGTTATACTCAGTTATAATATTGTATACCACAATACACTCATTAAAACCTGTAGAATTTATTATAACTGTAAAATCTCACTTTCAGCTGTATTGGCCATTCAGTCTAAATGTACTAAAAACTCAGATCTGGAAAACTAACAGAGCTAGACATCTGAAATTTGATTTCTAGGTCTAAGGTGTATAAAGAAGTAAGATAAATAGTTTTACAGTCTTTCATTAAAATTTTCTTTTAAATCTATCCAGTCTAAACACTTTGAATATTGAATTTTTATATATCTATATAGCTCCAGATTGATTAATACCAACTAATAATCGGAAGAAATTGATTGTTACACTCACTTATAATATTGTATAAAACAATACACTCATTAAAACCTGTAGAATTTATTATAACTGTAAAATCTCACTTTCAGCTGAATTGGACATTCAGTCTAAATGTACTAAAAACTCAGTTCTGGAAAACTAACAGAGCTAGACATCTGAAATTTGATTTCTAGGTCTAAGGTGTATAAAGATGTAAGATAAATAGTTTTACAGTCTTTCATTAAAATTTTCTTTTAAATCTATCCAGTCTAAACACTTTGAATATTGAATTTTTATATATCTATAGAGCTCCAGATTGATTAATACCATCTAATATTCAGGAGAAATTGATTGTTATACTCAGTTATAATATTGTATACCACAATAAACTCATTAAAACCTGTAGAATTTATTATAACTGTAAAATCTAACTTTCAGCTGAATTGGCCATTCAGTCTAAATGTACTAAAAACTCAGATCATCAAAAAGTAAAGGAGCTAGACATCTGAATTTTGGTTTGCAGGTCTAAAATGTACAAAGAAGTATGAAAAAAAAATTTTAAAGTTTTTCATTAAATTTTCCTCCTATCCAGTCTAAACACTTTGAATATTGAATTTCTTTATACCTATAGAGCTTTAGATTGATTTATACAATCTAATGATCGGAAGAAATTGATTGTTATACTCAGTTATAATATTGTATACCTCAATACACTCATTAAAACCTGTAGAATTTATTGTAACTGTAAAATCTCACTTTCCGCTGAATTGGCATTCGGTCTAAATATACTAAAAACTCAGATCTGGAAAACTAACAGAGCTAGACATCTGAAATTTGATTTCTAGGTCTAAGGTGTATAAAGAAGTAAGATAAATAGTTTTACAGTCTTTCATTAAAATTTTCTTTTAAATCTATCCAGTCTAAACACTTTGAATATTGAATTTTTATATATCTGTAGAGCTCCAGATTGATTAATACCATCTAATATTCAGGAGAAATTGATTGTTATACTCAGTTATAATATTGTATACCACAATAAACTCATTAAAACCTGTAGAATTTATTATAACTGTAAAATCTATCTTTCAGCTGAATTGGCTATTCAGTCTAAATGTACTAAAAACTCAGATCTTCAAAAAGTAAAGGAGCTAGACATCTGGATTTTGGTTTGCAGGTCTAAAATGTACAAAGAAGTATGAAAAAAATAATTTTAAAGTTTTTCATTAAATTTTTCTCCTATCCAGTCTAAACATTTTGAATATTGAATTTCTATATACCTATAGAGCTTCAGATTGATTCATACAATGTAATAATCAAAAGAAATTGATTGTTATACTCAGTTATAATATTGTATACCTCAATACACTCATTAAAACTTGTAAAATTTATTATAACTGTAAAATCTCACGTCCCGCTGAATTCGCCATTCGGTCTAAATGTACTAAAAACTCAGATCATCAAAAAGTAAAGGAGCTAGACATCTTAATTTTGGTTTGTAGGTCTAAAGTGTATAAAGAAGTAACAAAAGAAATAATTTTAAAGTCTTTCATTAAAATTTTCTCCTATCCAGTCTAAGCACTTTGAATATGGAATTTCTATATACCTATAAAGCTCCAGATTCATTAATACCATCTAATAATCGGAAGAAATTGATTGTTATACTCACTTATAATATTGTATACCACAATACACTCATTAAAACCTGTAGAATTTATTATAACTGTAAAATCTCACTTTCAGCTGAATTGGCCATTCAGTCTAAATGTACTAAAAACTCAGATCTGGAAAACTTACAGAGCTAGACATCTGAAATTTGATTTCTAGGTCTAAGGTGTATAAAGAAGTAAGATAAATAGTTTTACAGTCTTTCATTAAAATTTTCTTTTAAATCTATCCAGTCTAAATACTTTGAATATTGAATTTTTACATACCTATAAAGCTCCAGATTCATTAATACCATCTAATAATCGGAAGAAATTGATTGTTATACTCACTTATAATATTGTATACCTCAATACACTGATTAAAACCTGTAGAATTTATTATAACTGTAAAATCTAACTTTCAGCTGAATTGGCTATTCAGTCTAAATGTACTAAAAACTCAGATCTTCAAAAAGTAAAGGAGCTAGACATCTGGATTTTGGTTTGCAGGTCTAAAATGTACAAAGAAGTATGAAAAAAATAATTTTAAAGTTTTTCATTAAATTTTTCTCCTATCCAGTCTAAACATTTTGAATATTGAATTTCTATATACCTATAGAGCTTCAGATTGATTCATACAATGTAATAATCAAAAGAAATTGATTGTTATACTCAGTTATAATATTGTATACCTCAATACACTCATTAAAACTTGTAAAATTTATTATAACTGTAAAATCTCACGTCCCGCTGAATTCGCCATTCGGTCTAAATGTACTAAAAACTCAGATCATCAAAAAGTAAAGGAGCTAGACATCTTAATTTTGGTTTGTAGGTCTAAAGTGTATAAAGAAGTAACAAAAGAAATAATTTTAAAGTCTTTCATTAAAATTTTCTCCTATCCAGTCTAAGCACTTTGAATATGGAATTTCTACATACCTATAAAGCTCCAGATTCATTAATACCATCTAATAATCGGAAGAAATTGATTGTTATACTCACTTATAATATTGTATACCTCAATACACTGATTAAAACCTGTAGAATTTATTATAACTGTAAAATCTCACTTCCCGCTGAATTCGCCATTCGGTCTAAATGTACTAAAAACTCAGATCTTCAAAAAGTAAAGGAGCTAGACATCTGAATTTTGGTTTGTAGGTCTAAAGTGTATAAAGTAGTAAGAAAAAAAGAAATTTTAAAGTCTTTCATTAAAATTTTCTCCTATCCAGTCTGAACACTTTGAATATTGAATTTCTTTATACCTATAGAGCTTCAGATTGATTGATACAATCTAATGATCGGAAGAAATTGATTGTTATACTCAGTTATAATATTGTATACCTCAATACACTCATTAAAACTTGTAGAATTTATTATAACTGTAAAATCTCACTTTCAGCTGAATTGGCCATTCAGTCTAAATGTACTAAAAACTCAGATCTTCAAAAAGTAAAGGAGCTAGACATCTGAATTTTGGTTTGTAGGTCTAAAGTGTATAAAGAAGTAACAAAAGAAATAATTTTAAAGTCTTTCATTAAAATTTTCTCCTATCAAGTCTAAGCACTTTGAATATGGAATTTCTATATACCTATAGCGCTTCAGATTGATTTATACAATCTAATAATCGGAAGAAATTGATTGATATACTCAGTTATAATATTGTATACCTCTACACACTCATTAAAACTTGTAGAATTTATTATAACTGTAAAATCTCACTTTCAGCTGAATTGGCCATTCAGTCTAAATGTACTAAAAACTCAGATCTGGAAAACTAACAGAGCTAGACATCTGAAATTTGATTTCTAGGTCTAAGGTGTATAAAGAAGTAAGGTAAATAGTTTTACAGTCTTTCATTAAAATTTTCTTTTAAATCTATCCAGTCTAAATACTTTGAATATTGAATTTTTACATACCTATAAAGCTCCAGATTCATTAATACCATCTAATAATCGGAAGAAATTGATTGTTATACTCAGTTATAATATTGTATACCTCAATACACTCATTAAAACTTGTAAAATTTATTATAACTGTAAAATCTCACGTCCCGCTGAATTCGCCATTCGGTCTAAATGTACTAAAAACTCAGATCATCAAAAAGTAAAGGAGCTAGACATCTTAATTTTGGTTTGTAGGTCTAAAGTGTATAAAGAAGTAACAAAAGAAATAATTTTAAAGTCTTTCATTAAAATTTTCTCCTATCCAGTCTAAGCACTTTGAATATGGAATTTCTATATACCTATAAAGCTCCAGATTCATTAATACCATCTAATAATCGGAAGAAATTGATTGTTATACTCACTTATAATATTGTATACCACAATACACTCATTAAAACCTGTAGAATTTATTATAACTGTAAAATCTCACTTTCAGCTGAATTGGCCATTCAGTCTAAATGTACTAAAAACTCAGATCTGGAAAACTAACAGAGCTAGACATCTGAAATTTGATTTCTAGGTCTAAGGTGTATAAAGAAGTAAGATAAATAGTTTTACAGTCTTTCATTAAAATTTTCTTTTAAATCTATCCAGTCTAAATACTTTGAATATTGAATTTTTACATACCTATAAAGCTCCAGATTCATTAATACCATTTAATGATCGGAAGAAATTGATTGTTATACTCACTTATAATATTGTATACCTCAATACACTGATTAAAACCTGTAGAATTTATTGTAACTGTAAAATCTCACTTCCCGCTGAATTGGCCATTCGGTCTAAATGTACTAAAAACTCAGATCTTGAAAACTAAAGTAGCTAGACATCTGAATTTTGGTTTGTAGATCTAAAGTGTATAAAGTAGTATCAAAAAAAAAATTTTAGCCTTTCATTAAAATTTTCTCCTATCCAGTATAAGCAATTTGAATATTGAATTTCTACATACCTATAGAGCTTCAGTTTGATTTATACAATCTAATAATCGGAAGAAATTGATTGTTATACTCAGTTATAATATTGTATACCTCAATACACTAATTAAAACCTGTAGAATTTATTGTAACTGTAAAATCTCACTTTCCGCTGAATTGGCCATTCAGTCTAAATGTACTAAAAACTCAGATCTGGAAAACTAACAGAGCTAGACATCTGAAATTTGATTTCTAGGTCTAAGGTGTATAAAGAAGTAAGATAAATAGTTTTACAGTCTTTGATTAAAATTTTCTTTTAAATCTATCCAGTCTAAACACTTTGAATATTGAATTTTTATATATCTGTAGAGCTCCAGATTGATTAATACCATCTAATATTCAGGAGAAATTGATTGTTATACTCAGTTATAATATTGTATACCACAATAAACTCATTAAAACCTGTAGAATTTATTATAACTGTAAAATCTATCTTTCAGCTGAATTGGCTATTCAGTCTAAATGTACTAAAAACTCAGATCTTCAAAAAGTAAAGGAGCTAGACATCTGGATTTTGGTTTGCAGGTCTAAAATGTACAAAGAAGTATGAAAAAAATAATTTTAAAGTTTTTCATTAAATTTTTCTCCTATCCAGTCTAAACATTTTGAATATTGAATTTCTATATACCTATAGAGCTTCAGATTGATTCATACAATGTAATAATCAAAAGAAATTGATTGTTATACTCAGTTATAATATTGTATACCTCAATACACTCATTAAAACTTGTAAAATTTATTATAACTGTAAAATCTCACGTCCCGCTGAATTCGCCATTCGGTCTAAATGTACTAAAAACTCAGATCATCAAAAAGTAAAGGAGCTAGACATCTTAATTTTGGTTTGTAGGTCTAAAGTGTATAAAGAAGTAACAAAAGAAATAATTTTAAAGTCTTTCATTAAAATTTTCTCCTATCCAGTCTAAGCACTTTGAATATGGAATTTCTATATACCTATAAAGCTCCAGATTCATTAATACCATCTAATAATCGGAAGAAATTGATTGTTATACTCACTTATAATATTGTATACCACAATACACTCATTAAAACCTGTAGAATTTATTATAACTGTAAAATCTCACTTTCAGCTGAATTGGCCATTCAGTCTAAATGTACTAAAAACTCAGATCTGGAAAACTTACAGAGCTAGACATCTGAAATTTGATTTCTAGGTCTAAGGTGTATAAAGAAGTAAGATAAATAGTTTTACAGTCTTTCATTAAAATTTTCTTTTAAATCTATCCAGTCTAAATACTTTGAATATTGAATTTTTACATACCTATAAAGCTCCAGATTCATTAATACCATCTAATAATCGGAAGAAATTGATTGTTATACTCACTTATAATATTGTATACCTCAATACACTGATTAAAACCTGTAGAATTTATTATAACTGTAAAATCTAACTTTCAGCTGAATTGGCTATTCAGTCTAAATGTACTAAAAACTCAGATCTTCAAAAAGTAAAGGAGCTAGACATCTGGATTTTGGTTTGCAGGTCTAAAATGTACAAAGAAGTATGAAAAAAATAATTTTAAAGTTTTTCATTAAATTTTTCTCCTATCCAGTCTAAACATTTTGAATATTGAATTTCTATATACCTATAGAGCTTCAGATTGATTCATACAATGTAATAATCAAAAGAAATTGATTGTTATACTCAGTTATAATATTGTATACCTCAATACACTCATTAAAACTTGTAAAATTTATTATAACTGTAAAATCTCACGTCCCGCTGAATTCGCCATTCGGTCTAAATGTACTAAAAACTCAGATCATCAAAAAGTAAAGGAGCTAGACATCTTAATTTTGGTTTGTAGGTCTAAAGTGTATAAAGAAGTAACAAAAGAAATAATTTTAAAGTCTTTCATTAAAATTTTCTCCTATCCAGTCTAAGCACTTTGAATATGGAATTTCTATATACCTATAAAGCTCCAGATTCATTAATACCATCTAATAATCGGAAGAAATTGATTGTTATACTCACTTATAATATTGTATACCACAATACACTCATTAAAACCTGTAGAATTTATTATAACTGTAAAATCTCACTTTCAGCTGAATTGGCCATTCAGTCTAAATGTACTAAAAACTCAGATCTGGAAAACTAACAGAGCTAGACATCTGAAATTTGATTTCTAGGTCTAAGGTGTATAAAGAAGTAAGATAAATAGTTTTACAGTCTTTCATTAAAATTTTCTTTTAAATCTATCCAGTCTAAATACTTTGAATATTGAATTTTTACATACCTATAAAGCTCCAGATTCATTAATACCATCTAATAATCGGAAGAAATTGATTGTTATACTCACTTATAATATTGTATACCTCAATACACTGATTAAAACCTGTAGAATTTATTGTAACTGTAAAATCTCACTTCCCGCTGAATTGGCCATTCGGTCTAAATGTACTAAAAACTCAGATCTTGAAAACTAAAGTAGCTAGACATCTGAATTTTGGTTTGTAGATCTAAAGTGTATAAAGTAGTATAAAAAAAAAAAAATTTTAGCCTTTCATTAAAATTTTCTCGTATCCAGTCTAAACACTTTGAATATTGAATTTCTATATACCTATAGAGCTTCAGTTTGATTTATACAATCTAATAATCGGAAGAAATTGATTGTTATACTCAGTTATAATATTGTATACTTCAATACACTCATTAAAACTTGTAGAATTTATTATAACTGTAAAATCTCACTTTCCGCTGAATTCGCCATTCGGTCTAAATGTACTAAAAACTCAGATCTTGAAAACTAAATGAACTAGACATCTGAAATTTGGTTTCTAGGTGTAAGATGTATAAAGAAGTAAGAAAAAAATAATTTTAAAGTCTTTCATTAAATCTTTCTCCTATCCAGTCTAAACACTTTGAATATTGAATTTCTCTATACCTATAGAGCTTCAGATTGATTTATACAATCTAAAAATCAGAAGAAATTGATTGTTTTAGTCTGTTATAATATTGAATACCTCAATAGACTCATTAAAACTTGTAGAATTCATTGTAACAGAAAATGTCACTTTCCGCTGACTTGGCCATTCGGTCTAAATGTACTAAAAACTCAGATCTGGAAAACTAACAGAACTAGACATCTGAAATTTGATTTCTAGGTCTAAGGTGTATAAAGAAGTAAGAAAAATAGTTTTACAGTCTTTCATTATAATTTTCTTTTAAATCTATCCAGTCTAAATACTTTGAATATTGAATTTTGATATACCTATAGAGCTCCAGATTGATTAATACCATCTGATAATTGAATGACATTTATTGATTACTCAGTTATAATATTGTATACATCAATAGACTCATTAAAACTTGTAGAATTCATAGTAACTGAAAATCTCACTTTCCACTGAATTGGCCATTTGGTCTAATTGTACTAAAAACTCGGATCTTCAAAAAGTAAAGGAGCTACCCCATTAGTCAGATGTATTGCAAATTGTTTTGCTATCGATTTCCGTAAGTTTGACGTAAAACTGCGTCCGTATATCCTGGAAATTTTGTATCAAGTATTGAAGTAAATTATGAGGGCAAAGTGAAGGCAAAATTACAGCAACTATTGCTCATTATGTGCAGGCGTGTCATAGGTATACATTGACATCATATTGTTGTCACATTTCTCGATTTTTGTGTTACACAAATTTCCATCAATATGCTGTTATTAATTTCTTCCCTTATCTCTTGCACTGACGCATATTGAATATTACTTGAATAATATTGAAAATAAAATAATATAATATATCAATAATATTGAAAACAAGTTTAAAGCAAATTGATGTGCAAAACTTGCAGCAACAGCTACACATCAAATGTAAGTAAATCTGCGTTCGTATATGGCAGCAATTTGGTGGCTAACATGTGCAGTCAAATTTACGGCACATTGACATCAATTCCTGATATTCGTCATTTCTTGAGCGTAAGTAGGAAGCAAATTGCTAACAAACATTGCACAGCAACTTATATTGCCGCGATTTTGCCGCGCAAGCCTGGTTAATGGGGTAGACATCTGAAATTTGGTTTGCAGGTCTAAAGTGTATAAAGAAGTAAGAAAAAAAAATAATTTTAAAGTCTTTTGTTAATTCTTTATAGCTATGGGGATAATAAATAATGTTTTATTAGATAAATATGATGTATTATAACTAGTGCATATACTACATGTCTAACAGCTTTTCCATAGGAGCTACCTTAAGCACGATAGAGAAAAATTACAGTTGTGTGTTTGTGTATATATATATATATATATATATACACACACACACCCGTAATTTTTCTCTATCTATATATATATATATATATATATATATATATATATATATATATATATATATATGAATGTACATGCGTATGAGAAAGCAGGGCTTTCAACCTAAAGGAAAATACTGCTACATAATACAAGGTATTCAAATTTACAATATTAGCATTTAAGGTTACATTAATTGAACATTATCTAACACTCCACCTGTTTAATTAATGTAAATTTAACATAGTCTTATTAATCAAAGTCATTCTTGAGCTCGTAACATATTACACTCCGAAGTTGATGAAATAGTTGACGAGACAGTGGTTTAGTGAGAAGATCACCCAGCTGTTCTTTTGTGTTGATGTACTTCAATTGAAAACTTTCTTCAAGATACCTTTCTCTTACATAATGATATTTTATATCAATATGATTTGTTCTTTTATGCATGACTGGTTTTTTAATTAACTGGATAGCACTTTGATTGTCTATATAAAGTGTTACTTGTAGTTTTTCATTTAATTCTTCCATCAAACTTTTAAGCCACATTATTTCTCTGGCTGTTTGACAGGCTGCTATATACTCTGCATCCGTTGTCGAAAGAGCCACAATAGATTGACGTTGAGAAATCCATGAAATTACGCTGGATCTCAGAGTAATTATAACTCCTGTAGTAGATCTTCGGGTCTCACTGTCACTAGCATAATCGGCATCACTAAAAGCCTTAATATGAGTATCATTTTTCTTCTTAAATAATAATCCATAGTATATAGTTCCTTTTAAACATTTTATTATTCTTTTAACACAGTTCCAATGCAATTTCTTTGGTTTTTCCATATATCTACTTGCTCGATTCACTGCAAAACTAATATCTGGTCTCGTACCCACTGATAGGTACAGAAGGGTACCTATAGCTTCTCTATACGGTGCTTGTGTGGCTTGTACTTGATCAAGTGGATTTGTTTCTTCGTTCAAATCTTGGTGAGTATCTGCAGGAATCGATACAGGATTTGCACTTTCGAGTCTAAATCTCTCTATGATTTTCTGAGTGTACGCTGCTTGGTGCAATAAGATTGATCCGTCTTTTGTTTGCTCAATTTGCAATCCCAGGAACATACTAACATCTGATTCAGTGATATCAAATTCACTTTTCATTTCTGTCATCAGCTGATTGGCAGCTTGTTCATTCTCAGTAACTATTAAACCATCATCTATGTATATGGCTAATATCAGTCTTTTGTTTTCAAAATTACCAACAAAAATACAGGGATCTGCTCTAGTTGCTTTTAAGCCATGTTTTTCTAAAAATTTGCAGAACATCTCGTTCCAACATCTTAAGCTTTGTTTTAAACCATAAAGGCTTTTGAATAACTTGTATACTCTATTAGTTCCGTCGTTGAAACCATTAGGTTGACTCATATATATCTTCTTTTAAATTTCAATTCAAAAAGGCAGTTTTAACATCAAATTGTTTGAGAGTCATATTTTCTCTTACGGCTATGGCCAAAATGGCTCTGATAGAATTAAGTCTTACTACAGGACTAAATATCTCATTATAATCTATACATTCCTTTTGTTTGTATCCTTTCGCCACTAATCTGGCTTTATATCGTTGAATATTTCCATTTGCATCACGCTTTATCTTGTATACCCAACGGTTATCTAAGATCGTATGATCTTTTGGAATCTCCACCAGTTCCCAGACTTTGTTTTGAATCAAAGAGTTGATTTCCTCTTGCATGGCTGCTTGCCATCTTGATGACTCCTTACATTTTATAGCATCTTGAAACGTCGATGGTTCTTCACTTTCTGCTATAAAAAGATCTTCAATATTTACATAATCTTCATACCTTTCTGGAGGTTTTATACTAGATCTGTCTCTTAGTTTTCTACTAGGTTGAGACACTTCTGGAACTATATTTTGTTGTACTTCTCTTTCTTCATTTGATGTGTTTGCTTCCTGCATATTTTCTTCGTGATTTCCAGGTTCATCGGCTTCATCATCAGGTTCATCGTCAGGTAAGTTTTCAACTTCTTCAATAGGTAAGTCTTCTTTTTCTAATGTTTGGTCTTCTTCGTTAGGATAATTTTCTTCTCGTAAGTATATTAGAGATTCATGCTGCTTTTGCATCTAATTTCTTTCTTTTTATATCTGGTATAAATTCATATACTTCTTCTCCAAAAATGTGCAGATCATTTATCTGAGGTTTTCGACCAAACCACAGTTCATATGGTGTCACATTTTTAATTGAGCTATTTCCAGTGGGATTCAACACATGTACCACCATGTTTACAGCTTCCGCCCATAGTTCAAGTGTAAAATTTTTGGCATGTATAATTGTACGCATTACCTCAACAACAGTTCTGTTTTGCCTTTCTGCAGCACCATTCTGTTCTGGGCAGTAGGCTACTGATGGTTGATGTACTGCAGCATATTTCTTTAAAAGATAAGACACATTTTTATTTATGAATTCTAGACCGTTATCAGATCTGAATTTTACTATTCCATTTGGACAATGCTTGTCTGCTTTCATGAGAAAATCTTTGATACATGCTGTAACATCTGATTTTACTGAAAGAAAATATACAATACAATAATGTGAATAGTCATATTTTAATAACAGGAAATATCTTGATCCTTTCAAAGATTTGACCTGAAAATGACCGCATACATCAGCATGTATTAATTCTCCAATTTCTTTTGATTCAGAATCACTAGATTGGAATGGTAGACGATGTATCTTTCCTTTCACACATACATCACAAAAATGTACATTCTTATCTTTTATGTCAATATTAAAACTCTTAAGAACACTCTTAACTTGTCGTAACTTTGGTGTACTAGTTTTTGGTGCTACGTGTCCAATGAATCAGCTGATACAATGCTTGCCTGAGTCAAAGCACACTGTTCTTGTACCTTCTTCTCTTGTACCTCGTTATCCACACTGACTCTAAATTTCATAATAAAGTGTTTATTTGTGCGTTCTCCTATGGCAATGATATTCTTACTTTTATAAAATTTACAGATATATGTTTATCTGATGTAGATGTCAGACCCTTATCAAGAGCCGCTCCTGAAGCAAAAAGATTATATTTTAGTTTTGGTACGTACAAGACATCTGACAGAAGTAGTAAGTAAGCTGTTAAAGGAAGACTAAACAAATGACGTCATCACTGCGCGACATCTCTTATCTTATCTAATATTAATGGTTTGTTGATAAGATAAGGTTATCTTAATGGTTTGTTGACAAGATAAGGTTATCCTAATGGTTTGTTATTTAAATATTATCGATATTAATTATATAAAAAAGCAATTAATTATTATCTTAATTGTTTATTTACAAGATAAGAGCAATTAATTAATATCTTAATGGTTTGTTGATAAGATAAGGTTATCCTAATGGTTTGTTGACAAGATAAGGCTGAAGGTCACATTCCATAGAGGTGTTTATGTATCTTATTAATTACTTTTTAATTGTTTATTTATATAAACAAATAGATAAGCAAGATAAGATATCTTAATGGTTTTTTTACATGATAAGGGTCAAGGTCACATACCAAAGGTTATTAAAATTGTTTGTTATTTAAATATTATCGATATTAATTATATAAAAAAGCAATTATTGTGTGATGACGCAAAATTTGTTTTAATAATTTAAACTTTTTAAAAAATAACTTTTTAAAAATATTTAAAAAAATTTTTTTTTTAACTTTGAGAAAGAATTCAAAAATATCTGAAAATTTAAAAAGAACACAGTTGTGCTAGTACGTGAGAGAGAGAGAGAGAGAGAGAGAGAGAGAAAGAGAGAGAGAGAGAGAGAGAGTCGCTAGGCATATCATGTGACGGCGGGAAGTGCCGTGATCGCCGGGTACTGTGCGAGCTTGTACGCGCAAAACAGCTCCAGCCTGTGTATCTGCGTGCCTCTGCTGGACCGTGTATTTCTAGTCGCAGTCTCTTCGTGTTGCTCGCAACCAACCAATTAGCATCTGCTGAACCAGTCAGCTGTGGCAGTTAGCTGCGTGTGTCTGTGTGTAAGGGTCCGTGTTTACCTCGATCGCGATATTCCTTCTCCTCATTCCCTCAAACAAACAATATAATAATTCCCCCCGTTAATAACAATCTTAAATAAAGCTCCGGTGGCTCAGGTATGATGACGGTGGTGGTTCGGCCGTGACTAACTGTCCCGTTTATTTAAATAATAATTTGACGTGAAATACACGACACACACTATAGTTCGTGGAACCGCCTTTTTGATTTGTAACTTCTGACTATTTATTCGTAATCATCGACCCTGTAAACACAGGTATACTAAATTTTACCAACTTTTATCGGAATATGTATAAAATCGCGTAAACAGTATAGACTTACTGATTTCTCCATTTTATTTT